>JARWLC010000003.1:600000-1032500 GCA_033318265.1 Phyllotis vaccarum
TGCATCACTGTGCCCAGCCGATATGAAGATTATTATTATCTAGTATATTGTGTGTGAGAGAGAACAGGAGAGACTGTAGTTCTGAGGATAATGTTGGGTTCCTGTGCTTACCTTCCACCTTGTTTGTGGAGGGCTTTTCTGTTCGGTGTATGCCAGGCTAGGTGGCTGGAAACTTCCATAGATTTTCCTGTCCGCACTTCTCATTTTTATGTAGGAGTGACAGGATTACAGACACATGTGATCACATCTGGCTTTATATGAGCTCTGAATATTTGGACTTAGGCCCTCCTGCTTGTATAGAACATATGTAATGAGCCATCACCACAGTCCCAATGTAAAAACCCTTCTATTTTTAAAGATGTATTTTTATTTGTGTATCTCTATATGCAGTCAAGCACTGGTGCCCATGGGAGCCAGAATAGGGTGTCTGATACCCTGGAGCTGAAATTGGAAGTTATGTCACACAGTACTTGGGTGCTGGGAACTGAACTCTGGTCCTCTGCGAGAGCAGCAAGCTTTCTTAACTGCTGAGCCATCTCTCCAGCCTGTATGTCCTTTTTAAAGCACAAGATTTCTTGAATATGTTACATACTTTGTATTTACAGCACATCTCAATGCAAACCAGAAATATTTCAAGTTCTTTATGGTCCATATGTAGACAGTAATACTGGGTCCCTCAGAAAAAGTATAAAAAAATAAAACACTATTTATCCTGTTTCTAAAATTTGAATATATTCTTATTGAGCACTTAAGTTCAAGTAATGGTAATAAAAAACAACCCAGAACTCTTACATACAATTTCAAAACAGAATTCAAAATTAATTATTAAAGTTAAAAGGCATAATTTATATTACAGGGAATTAATATAAACCAACTAAATAAAATCATTTATATACAACTGGCATTTTATTTAAAAAATTTAAAGACTTTTAAATATTATTAAATATTTTAGTAGGATAAAAGTGTTTATAACTCTAGCACTGAAAATAAGATTTCCGGTTACTATAGTAAATTGTGTTTTCTACATTTACACCTATAGACCTATGCACATCTCATATGATATATGACTTGCTAATGCTGCAAAATGTTCCTTGGCTGCTATGTCAAGGGGAGCAGTGCTACAAATAATAATTTGATAACCTGTAAATACTTTCAGAACCACTCATTAGAGCAGGAAGGCGGCCAGAAAATGGACACTTGGCATTACTTGAAAATGATGCTTTGTTTTTCAAGACTGGATTGCATCCCTGCTATCAGCAAGCAAGCATTTGAAAAGCCAATTCATTAGTCTTCTGTCTTGCCTCTGGGCTTCTTCAACTCAGACCTTCTCCACATGCTGGAGTGGAGCTGCTATCATCACAAGCAGGTCTAGGCAGCTTTTTTTTTTTTTTTTTTTTTTTTTTTTAATTCTACATTTGAACTCAGTGGTCTTGACTTTAAGAACCCAGACCCATAGATGGAGAGGAGTCGAACCCTGAAGTATGAGCAGTGTGAATCATGAGAACAAGTGCTTATTGTACAGGATTATATCATGGCAGAGCCTGACCTAACAGCTCTGCATGTTGTTGAAGGTGTGTGTGTGTGTTTCACGTACATATGTGTATGTGTGCATTCTAGCAGATGACTGCCTCTTTACAAACAAAGCCCTACTGTAGAATACTCCCACCCATTTGTTCAGTGCTGTGTAAAGATTCTTTTACCTTGAAAGGACAGAGAGATTTTAATAGAGACCATATGACATATTTAGCTGGTCTTTTAAAAATCTACTGACCCTAGCTAGGGGCTCCTGGTTACTGGTCTTAGTCTTTTTTTTTTTTTTTTTTTAGGGAGATTCTTTGAGTTGAAACTGTCTGCACATGGGTCATGGCCAAGCAGTTACTTCTGCTGCAGTTGCTGGGAAGGCCTGGGAAGGAGCTGGCAAGGTTTCCTTGCAGGGCTGTGACTATTTTGGAAGGCTTTAGTCATTTTCTGTAATGAGTCTGTCCCTGTGGTCATCTGGATGAAACTATTCTCCATAGGCTCAGGTATTTCAACAAGAGGTCTAGCCAATGACACTGTTTGAGGAGGCAATGCAGCCCTGCTGGAGGAGGTACCACAGACTTCAAGAGTTCACAGCTTTGCTCTGCTTCTGGTGACCTCTCAGCTTCTTCTTTTTGCCGTCGTATGTGCAGCTTGCTGCCGTGTCTACCTGCGACAATGCACTATCCTTCTGGAACCATAGCCAAAATCAGCTCTTCTACAAATCATTTTGGTCATGGTGCAAGAGGAAAATAACTAATACAGAAATTGATCTGTATCAGTCCAGATTCTAGAAAGGAACAGAACTGAAAGGGTACACATGAAGAGGGGATTTATTAATTGCTTTACCGGGTGTGGTCTGGGCAGCCAGCAGTAGCTATGTCATGTGGGAGAAGCCGAGGTTCAGAGGATAGTTGCTCTGTCTGTGAGGCTGGATGTCTTAGCAGTCTCAGACTGGCACTGGAGGCCTTGAGGGTTCCTGGAGCTATTCTGCGAAGACTGAAGAAGCTGATGTTATTATCAGCGAGGGAAACGCTGCAGCATCAGGGTAGCTGAATTTGATGGTGAGCATGGAGGCAAGCAGGCAAAAAGCAAAGCCTTTCTTTTGCCTCCAGAAGGTGGATTGCTGCCAGAAGATGCCACCCACATTTAGGAATGCCTGCTTTAAATAATCAGATCAAGAAAATCCATCGTAGGGATGCCCAACAGCTCATGTTTCAGTTGCTGCAAACGCAGTCAAGTTGACAACCAAGATTAACAGTGTTGATGTGGTTTGGCAATAGTTTTTCACTAATGAGGGCAAAGGGGGGAAGTGGTTACTAGAATGGTTCATTTTCTCTTTCCCCTTGTTGCTAGCCCTTTATTATCTATAGGAAGATGAAAAAAGCCAAAAGAGAATTTCCCACAATCCTCTACTCTCCTCTTAAGCACAGCTGGTACTGTCTTGATTTCCTCTGGTCCCAGTGTCCTGGATGGTGATGTGAATGGGCAGGAGGCCAAGGGGAGTTAGGCCCCTTGTCTGTACAGGAGCTCAGCCCATCTGTGAACAGTGTGGATGTATGGAGTGTCATGCTAGGGGAGAGATGCTTACCCTGTATCCATGGTTACAGGGGCAATTTGTTCATTTCTGTATCTGTGCCCTCTTCTAGCTACCTAATTCTTGGCTAGCACCTTGTATTTGGCACATAGTGGCACCAGAGATTGTAGCCATAGTAAGTTCTTTTTGGCTTACACTGTATGCCCTGCCCAGGGAGTGAAGACACTAAAAAGCCTGTGTTCTTCTATAGCTTACTGTTTCCCTGGGGCAGGTGGGCAGTGCAGAAAGATCAGCAGCAAACCTTTTTTCCCTGAGGGCAACAGCCTCAGGGATGCATTCAATCTGAAGCTACCAAGCAAGACTCCGTAATTCAGCCTGGAACAGTCTAGGGGCCTCAACATAGGGAAGATAAATTGAGCCACTTGTTGAATGAAAATGGGAAGAAATGAGCCTCATGCTCAGACTGAGAACCTTAAACATGGGGGACAGGAATGCCACTAAAGTTTTCAGTTGAATCTCTGTAAAAATGTCCCCCCAGAGAAAGTGGGACCGGGGAAGTTAGTGGGGAGGGCAGGCAGGGGAGGGTTGCTGAGACCTGGAGGACCCACTGAGGCCAGGGACAAATGACTTCTGCTTGCTGTTCCTGCAGAGAGCCTGAGCCAGAGCCCAGGAAGGCTGCTGATCCAGAGCTGGAGCAAGCAAGATGAGCTGTCGCTGCTTGAGGACAAATCTCTTTTAATTTTGTTCTCTGGAGGAGAGAGTGGGGGTGGGTCAGCAACAGAGCAAGAGATTGGCTCAATAAGTAATGGCCCTGCTGCTTCCACTAACATCCCAGCTGAGGGATAAGAGAGAAGTACCTCCACTCTTCAAGGATGCTGGGCCTAGCTGCCAGGGCTCAGGGAAAGACCGGTTGCTTTCTTTCCTTGGCCACTCTTGGGACACATAATCTGGAACAGTTCTTAAGAACCTGTAGGTTACTACATTTTTGGGGAGTTGAGTGACCCTTTCATAAGAGTCAAATATTAGATACATGATATGCCTATCTGATATGTCCATTACTATTCATAACAGTAGCAAAATTACAGTTATAAAGCAACATTGGTAATGATTTTATGGTGGATGTGGGTCACCTTAGCATGAGGAACTGCATTAAAGGGTCACAGCATTAGGGAGGCTGAGAACCACCAACTCAGGAAATGTGAATGTGGCCTCTGTGGAGCGTTAAGGCCGGTCCATCTGAGAGTTCTTAGTGAGCCTGGACAAGGACTGATGAAAGCAGTTTCCTGCCCAACTTTTAGCAGCTTCGTGGTAGAGCCCCCCTCTCAAGAAAATGTTCACTGCTTATGTATCTCTGAAGAGAGGCCTTGGGAATCTTATAGGTTTCCTTAGCTCATGGTACTTATGACCCTCCTTTCTTCCTCCAGGAGGGACTGTTTAAATTCAGAGAAAATTAGTAACCAGCTACTATGTAGAGTTAGTTATCCTTCTCGTTCCCCACAGTCTGCAGAGTTAGCCTTATGTCTGAGGAAGCAATCTCAGACCCGTGCAGGAATCCTGTCCCTAAGCTGGCAAACAATTCAGTCCCCTCAGAAAGGATGGGATCAGATCAGAAGCAGGCTAGAAAGAAGCAGCAGTGTCGGAAGCCAGGCAGGGGGGATAGGTAGGAGGCATGGATGTTCTGGTGAGCACGTGAGTGGGGAGACAGAATAAGCCCTTACTCTGTCAGTGATAAAGAAGACAGCAGGGCCCTTGCGCTGGTGCTGGAGCTTCAGGGAGTGGGAGGTGACTGAGTAAGGTCCTCACAGCTCAAGCATGAGGACCTGAATTGGGATGTCCTTGAACCTATGTAAAGCCAGATGAGCTTGTATGCAGGTAATCCTAGTGCACCTATAGTGAGATGGTGTGTAGAGTCTCCAGAAGTACCCAGACCAGCCAGGCTGGTATACGCATAAAAAGATTACCTGCCTGAAGCAAGGTGGAAAGTTCGAACTATTGGAACTGTGGCTCATGCTCACCTATAGTCACATCCATGAGCTAGCGCTCTCCCCCTCTCCCTCCCTCCCTCCCTCCCTCCCTCCCTCCCTCCCTCCCTCCCTCCCTCCCTCCCTCCCTCCCTTTCTCCCCCCCAGTCTCTCTCTCTCTCTCTCTCTCTCTCTCTCTCTCTCTCTCACACACACACACACACACACACACACACACACACACACACACATGGAGGAAGGAAGGAGGGAGGGAGGGAGGGAGGGAGGGAGGGAGGGAGGGAGGAAGCTAAAGTAATATGGGAAAGATTGCTTCTGAGATTTTGGAATGAAGTCAGTCCTAGCCCATGCCTTGACTTCTTGTTGGAGGGCCAGGTTCATCTCTGCGTCAGTTTCCCTATGTGTTCACTTGGGGGAGGGAAGTGGGAAACAGATTTTAAACCTTCTTAGTAAACAAGGCCTAAGGATAAGAGGATGGGCACAAAGGCACACTGACACCATCAGACAACAGGTGAGGGGCTAGTGGAAAGGATTCGAGAAGGGTTCTCAGGGGAGGACAGCCAGCTACTGGGAAAGCCAAAGGAAGGAGCTGGCGACTGCAATTTGTAGGAGATCATTGATTTGTACCAAGCTCTTGTACTGGCCCAATAGACCAAACCAATATGGAGGTGCTCAGACTAAACCAAGCTAATGAACTTAGGAGTGCAGTTATGGATCAAACAGCCAGGTCTTGGTCAATTGTCGAAGTTGATAGGCAGTTATTGCTGGAGAGCTATCTGGGAGGCCAGCCAATTCAAGCCAGGCTGAAGTCACACCAATTAAGCTTTGTATCTTCACTCCCATTTTTATGCTTCTGCTTCCCGCCCCCACATTCTCCCTGACTTTATGCAGTGCAGTGATCTTTAAACCTGCTCTGGTTCCGAGGGCTGCTCAACTCTAGAACTGTAGAAAAGGGACAAGAAAGGTCTTTATGCTAAACTTTTTGTAATGTTGACTTTTGATGAGCCAAACCTCACTTGGTCTCTGTAGATATTCCTCTACTTCCGGTGGTCTGCTGTTCAGTGTTTTGGTTTCTTGATGGTGTAGATGAGGTACAGGTCTATTGGAAGGCACTTTCCTTTCCCCTCCTTTCTCTCTCTGTCTTTGCCTCTAGCTGTCTCTCTTTTGAAACAGGATCACATATATCCCAGGCTAGCCTTGAATGTACTTTATAGCTGAGGCCAGCCGTGGGATCCTGATCTCCTGCCTCAACTTTCAAGTGCTCAGATTACAGACATGCAATAGGGTCTGAAGAACCAATTCAGCAGACCTTGTACATACTAGGCAAGTATCAACTGAGCTACAACCCCAACCTGAAACTGTACTTTGAATTTTAATCTTATCTCAGTCCAGAGACATGAATGGGACAGATTGTTAAGATGCTGGACAGAAGCAGTGGACCAATGACCCCAGTTAGTTACGACATCCCCTGCATGGTGTGCTGAGGCATAGCATTTGGCGAATTAAGTACATTTTCATTTTATGATACTTTCAGCTTATGATGGGCTTAACAGGTCATAATGACACTGTAAATGGAGGAACACCTGTGACTTACCACATTCCTGAAACACAATGCATGTGACATGTGTATTTGACAGTACCTGCTGGGAGGTAGTTGTTTGTGGTAGGGAAATAGGGAGTTTTGATTTAGATATGTTCCAGTCCAGTCTGATTGCACTGGGTGCCTCCCTATTTGTGATATGGAGGGAACAGGGCTTCAGTGTGGCTAGGAACTGAGGAGATAACTCAGTGGTTAAGTGTGCTTGCTACACTTTAAGAAGATCTGAGTTTGGTTCCTAGCATCCATGTCAGGCAGCTCACAACCAACCATAACTCGGAGAACCCTTTTTTGGTCTCCAAGGTTACCTATATACACGTGACACACCAACACACAAGCACACACAAAATTAAAAATAAATCCAAGAAAATATAAAAGGAAATGATGTGGCTGGAGTGGAATAAGCTATTTCACAGCCAAAGCAGAATTCAGTTGTAAAGTAGATACTAGGAGTACCGGGAAGTATGACTGGAAGAGTCTAGAAGATTCATGGATGAACTGGCTCCAGCAGGATTCCAGGAATGCTGTAAAGAGGGAGGATTTGAGGTTCCTTCTGTGGATGGGGCAGAAAGGCAAGGCTTTGAGAACACGGGTATAAACAGGTGCCCCCCCCCCAGCTTCTTCTCGGAGGTGAAAAAGATCATAATATGAACCATGGACTGTTACTTTCTAACATTTACTTTCTGGAGGTGCAGGCAGCTTCACTGAGTGTCCTACATGCTAGTCTACCGCTGAGTCCTGTCCATCCTGGGCAGCAAGGGAAATGAGTCCTGTGCTGCCCCCACCTCCCTGTCTGCTCTGAAACTGCTGAGCTGGGCTGGCTGGACTTCTTTCTGCAAGACTGCTCTCCTGTTGCCTCTTTGCCGCCTAGCAGATGGATGACTCGCAGGCCCCATTTTTCTCCCATAGCAGCGGGGGGGAAAATGAATCTCGCCAAGTGTTGCCGACACCACCTTACCAGGTTGCATATCCATCCATCGCAGACGGGGGCCACTGACAGAGCACAAGCCCATCCCTCAGCCCCACACTGAGGCCCAGGGGACAGACTGCTGAACATTTAGCATCTCTCTCTGCCCCTGTGGCCCTTCCCCATCCTTGCTGGCTGCCTGCATTGGCTGGGATAGCCATGATAATTTTGCAAAGAGCTCTTCCAGCAAACCATGGGTGAAGCTGGGTGTAGCAGATTGGAGATAAGGCAATGGTCCAGCCCTACTCACCTCTGTAGACAGCATGGCGAAGGGTACATCCACAGATTTCTTGAAAGCCAGGTCTGCAGAGGTCAGGAGCCCTAACTTTGAATCCTTACTTTTTTATATTACAAACATGAGCACCGTGGACCAGTCACTTCAGACTCAGGGTCTTGGTTTCCTCCAGTACTGGAATGGACTCTTCCCATTGCTTATTCCAGGCTAACAGTATGTGGAGCATTTAAAGGCAGGACACTGATGCTCCCATTTAGGAAGCATTTACTATGTCTGAACTTGGATGGAAATGACCACTGTCCTCCATAACCATTTGGGGAAAAAAGCAAAAATCAGCTCAGTTTTGTAGACTGGGTAACTATAATACAGATTCAAAGTGATGAGCACCAGACGGCAGAGCCACATCTCAAAGTCCTTTCTTCCTACTTAGTGACAAAATCCTGGTTCTTAGGGGACCCTCCAAAGTAAAACTAGGGATCTTGAGAGAACCCTTTGCCCTTCTGTTAGTACTAGTGTGCTCTGGTTTCTAATCCAGCCCAATCCCCAGCACAGTCAACTTCCTGAAATCCTATGGGATACTCCATTCAGTTGTGTTTAACAGCCTCTGCTGGTACACACTGGGTCAAGATAAAATCTAAAGTCTTGGGCTTTGCTGGTCCAGCCTGTATCCAGTTTCTGCGACTCTGTTTCTTTGTCCCCTCCTGAAACTCCCCAGGCTCTTTTCCCTTTGGGGTATGAATCTTTCCTTCCAGTGCACATTATCTACAGAATGTCTGAGTCTTATAAATGCCTTTCCTACACACCATTAGGTGTATTCCTTCCTAATCCACATCCCTGGGATGGGCCACTGGAGAAAGGGTTTCGCTAAATACCAGCTGCGGTGGTGTGGCTTGTGCCTACAATCCCAGCACACTGGAAATGAGGCAGGAGAATGGAGAGTTTGAAACAGCTGAACAATGAGTTCAAGGGCAGCTTCAGATACATAGAAAGACCACTACTAAAACAAAACACAGCAGGTTAAGTTTTGTAGGATACAGATATTCAGGTTGTGAGTAACTCTGAGCCAGTCAGGAGTGTGTGTGTGTGTGTGTGTGTGTGTGTGTGTGTTCACATGTATGCAGGTGTTTGAGTATCGGACAACCTATGCATACATTTCTCAAATTCTGTCCACCTTGTTTATTTTTGAGCTAGAGTCTCTCATTGGCCTGGGACCCAGCAACTAGGCTGGTCTGGTTGGCCAGTGAGCCCAGGAATCAGGTTATTTCCCCCCAGTGCTGAGATTACAAATATGTACCACCTTTCATGCCAGCATGCCTGACTTTAGTTTTCTTTATTTATTTTCATGAGGGTAGAACTCAGGTCCTCACAGAAAAAGCACTTTACCCATTATCTCCCAGCCTAGAGTTACTTTAATATCCTCTCCTACCAAGATGACCACCTAGTGACTGCATTAGAGGGGCCAGGAGATCAAGTCCTCATGTCAGAGAGGTGCCTGCAGGAGGCCTTACAACCTGCATAGGCCTCTAGAAGAGGAGAACTAAGAACTATCTATCAGAAAGACGGTATAAGTACAGAGTCTTCCACAGTCTCTCAGCACTGCACCCTACATTTCATTTTATCTGGAGTGCATTGTGGGCTAGTTAGGGACGTAGGTTTGAGTTCATTTGGGTTGTAACTTCTATTCCAATCTGAGATGAGAGAGCAGCCTTATTTACTCTTAAAATGAGTTCCCTTCTGGTGTGAGTTGAGAGAAGTCCTTGCTCAGGCCTGGAACTGAGAGGAAGGGATAAAAAGGGATGGGATCAAATGCTGTCACTCCCCACCCAAGTTGATCTTTGTGCAGTTTGAGCAACTTTGAGAAAGAAATGGAATCCACATGCAAACACTGTTGTAGTATGAGGTTTCTGGCCCAGACTTTCTGGCCTAGCCTTAAGGTTTAGGCCCACAGACCCGCAGACCCGCAGACCCACAGACCCGCAGTCCCACAGTCCCACAGAGACACACAGATGCTTTCAATAGTTTTAGGCTGATCGGCCTCAGGCCCAGGCATATAACTTGCTAGCTCTCTACCCTTCATCTAACCCATGACTCTTATCCTGTTCAGCCATGCGGCTCGGTACCTTTTCTTAGAGCAGCATAGTTGTTCTCTGCTTCTTCCGGCTTCTCTCTAGCATTCTGCTCTGTGCTTCCTGTTCTCAGAGTTTTCTTAGTCTGGTAGCCCCACGCCTACCTTTGGCCAATTGGTGCTTTTTATTAAACCAGTGGGTAGGACAATTATTTATAGTGGAACAACATAATCTCCCACACACTGTATTACCTTTACACACCATTTTGGGAGGCTGTGGACTTCTTAAGTTCATCCTGTATCTGCCTCTCTTCCAGATGTTCTGACAGTATGGGAGCCCCTGCATGTGAACCCTCACTCCTGCATCACTTTTTCCTGTTTCCCCTAGGGATGACCATCACTGGGATTCTGGACTCCTACTGGTAGTGGGTGATGGGCCTGAGCAGGTCTCCAAGCATAAGACCCAGGGCTATGGGGGAGATGGTAGAGTGCTGAGTGAAGGAGTGTGGGGCCCAAGATGTACTGTGTTGTGTTCCCACTAAACCCAGTGAGGGTGAAAGCCTCCTGATGTTCAGTCTGGCTGGAGGTAGAGCTGATTCTATGATGCCCTCTCCCTGGGTGTGCATGAAAAAGCAAGGCTTCATCACTGATCCCAACCCCAGCCAACCCAGTGTAACCTTGTCCATAGCACATGTATGAAGTGCCTCCTGTATATCAGACCCCAAGCCAGATGTAGGATACAGCACTGAAGAAATAACACCAATGCCTTCAGGGAGTTGTGCTCCAGTGTTGGGATGAGCAGAATCATTAACTAAATAGAAGGCCAGGTGGTGTCAGGTAGAATGAAGGAACCTAGGCCTGATGGAGGGTGAATCATGTGGAGATCTTGGCAAAGGAGCCAAGGAAGGCCTCTGAGGTGCAAGAATGAGCGCAGGTGGTCACCACCTTTCCTAGCCTGTTTCCAGGGCCCTAGAGTAGTTCAGTAGAAACAGGTTCATGACCTCATCTGGGTCTGGAAGAGAGAAGCAGAAAACAGCTTCCTAAACTGTCTTAGAAACCTCAGAGCCTGGTGAACATCTATGGCTAGAATCCAAAGACCAACAGGAGGCTCATCCCCAGGAGAAAGGGGTTGTGGGTAACACATACTCCCTGGTCATGCCTTGTGTTAGGAAGAGTGCACCCCTAATACCTGCCAACTCCAGGGCTTTGGGCTCCTGATAACACTCCTCTTTTGCCATAGCTTCATCCCCCTGGAAATGTCTCTCAGGAGGACTAAGATGTCAAGATGCAGGTTTGGGGAAAGGAGGACAGAAGGGTAAAGCTGGAAGAGATGGCAGCCAGCCATCAAGCTGTGTCCTCACAAGCCTGTGAATACTGTCCAGAGAAAAACCAGAAAGAGAGAAGCTCCCTGGCTTGGCCTTGGCCTATCTGCACCTCACACCTCACCCTGCAGATGGGATCAGTGCCCTTGCAGCTCTGTGCTAGGTCGGGGAGAGGAAGGGAGCTGAGTGTGGTCCTGCATGGTAAACAGCAGTTAGCCTGTTGTTTCAAAGCAACAGACTCTAATGTCCTAGGCCTGTCCTTCCTAAGCAGGTTGTTCCCTGTGAGACAACCCAGGCTAGGAAGACTGACAGACTGTCCCTATTCTGAGTCTGGCCCTCTCATTTTAGAGTTCTCCCTGGGATTGGGGGGCTCAGAGTAAGGAAATGACAAAAATGCTTTGAAAGTAGACACCATTATACTAACTCATAGCAACCCTCTTTTGCCTACAATATTCATTATACACACACAGACACACACACACTCACACACCATATCCCCACCTCAGTGTTAGTACAGTAAAACATCAGTAGCTCTTAGAGACTTCCAATGTCTTCACAGAACTGTTCAAGGTCCCCAGAAATGACACAGGTCAAGAAGTAAGACCTGTCTCTAAATGCCAACTGGAAAAATTAGATTGGATGCTGAGACTAGGCCTTCATGTCACCTCACTTTAGAAATGCATCTTTCTTTGAAAGATCATAAAATAATAGTTCATGTTTGCTGAGGTGGTCCAGAGGCTTAGCCAATCTCTGTTATTCTGGCACAGTGAATTACTCATTTAATTCCCACAAGCACTCTCTGAGATGGGTATTTTACCCCTGTTTCATGGACAGGGAATAAAAGCTCAGGGAAGAATCAGCGATGCTCTTTCTCTGTGCAGTGAATTGAGCCACACCACCTGGTAGCCATTCCTTCTGCCAGGCTCTCCCGGGGCTCCTCCCAGAATCCTTTCTGACTGCTGTACAATGGACCAGACACCCTAAAGGGGGGCTTCTGCCCCCAGGTTCCACCTCACCAGGCACCAGCCCTGAGTGAATCATTTCATTAGAGTTAATAACACAGTCCCTGTAACTGCAATGTTTCCAAATAGAGGGCCCTCTAGTCACTTTAATGAACAGATAAGAATCTTTGTAATTAACTCAGTGATGGCTTGCATGTGAATGGCAGTCTTCTGAATGCTGGGAGAGCTTTTATTTACTGCTAGTAAGTACGGGCTGCTTCCACAATCTCAGCACACACTAGGGCCCCTAAAGGTTACTTGTGCAGATAGGCTGCAGCCCCTGTCTAGAGGAACCTCAGGGGCACTGTAATTTCAAATGCTGCCTGTTCCATTCTACCTCCTCCATTAGGCCCAGGCCTGCACTTACAGCCCTAGTGGCCATCCCTGTGACCGGTGCCTTCTCAACTTCAGTTTAGCCCTGATAAAGTGGGGGAATGGTGGCCATCTCAGTGCTGCATGGGTGCTGTGAGCATGGGTGCATGTGAGGAGTGCCCTGGAGTACATTAGTTGTATGTATGAGTGGGGCCTGTAGAGGAGTGCCCCAGAGGCTTGTATGCATGTTGTGAGGGGTGTGTACATATGTCAGAGTAACTTCTGAAATATTAAAACATTTTCTCCTGAGAGGAAGAGAGAACCTCAGGCAACTTAGAAGGTTCTAAAACTCTAAAGGTTACAAGAGTCTCCCCTCCTCCCCACCAACCAGGGTGATGGAAACAGTAACTGGTACAAGTGGTATAAGACTCTTCTGCCTGCTGAGCTCCTCAGGAAGCTCTAGGAATAGCACTTTTGAGAGTTGTCACCCACGCTGGGGTGGCCTTTGAGCCATCCATGCACCTGTAAGTAAGCTCAGTAAACCCATTGGCCCACCGAGCTGCACTTGGGTGAAATGGATTCCCATGTCTGTTGCTGGTGCCCTGTCTGGAGTGACAAGACTCTTGTTCACATTTCCCCAGGAAAAATCACAGAGTATCACAAGGGCACACGTGCATACATGGAAGTGAAGGGTGTGCACGTGTGGATGCACAAGGCACCTGTTTGCGTACCTGCAACTTTGGCTAGTGTTCTGCACCTGTGCTCTGTTGGCCATCAGCCCATGTGTGGGGCTTCTGTCAAAGGATACAGATTAATCACCTAGACTGGTGCCTTCAAAGTGGAGTTTTCTGAAAATTATTGGTGGAGATTTTCTGAAGGAGAAACATTGCTGGAGTGCTGTCCTCTCTCCAGCCCCTGGCAGACAGTCAAAGCCTCACCCTCACCCACTCCATATCCAGCTCCACAGAGGACAATCTGGACTTGAATCAGGAGGCTATGGGGGAAGAAACAACTTCAGTATTGTGCAAGTATGTTTGTGTCTGCAGGCAGAGGACAGAGGACAGAGGGCAGAGGGCAGAGGGCAGAGGGCAGAGGGCAGAGGGCAGAGGGCAGAGGGCAGAGGGCAGAGAGGGGCAATGGCATTCCAAATTCCTGTCAACTCTGATGAATGGCATCTCTTTTCCATCTCTATCCGTGTAGAGTGGAGTCTTCCCAGGAGGGGGTGCGAGTCACTAAATATACAGGAGGAGCAGAGACAAAGAGTAAAGGTGGAGCCTTTGCCCCGCCCTCTTATCTGTTACCTTCTAGACTACCTCTGATGGGTGGGATCTGTCAGATGGAGTCAGTCAACTTTCAAAGTAGAGGATGGGCTGTCTGGCTCTTTTTCTTGAGGAGTGGAAAGCTTTCAGGACTGGCTCACTCTCCTTTCTCTCTACTGTTTCCAATCCCTTCAGCTGGCAGATACCTCCTATGGAACTAGCCCCAGAGCCCCTGCCCCAGCTAATCCTCAGGAAGTCCACTGAGAACATTATTTTTAAATATGAGAATGGTGATATCTAGGAGGAAGAGCCTCAGGGGACATCCTGTTTCTCAGAGGCAGGCCAGAGAAGGGATGCCCAGAGTAATTAAACCAGGCCCCTGACCCACTTCAAATCTTCTCCTATCTGGTCCTCCTCCAGCACCTTCTTCTTCTCATTGGTTCCTCGTTTAGGCTGTGAACCAAAAAAGGGATGAGGCCACAGCCTCCCCCTCAAGTCTCTAGAGTGACATTTTACTCATCTGTAGCCAACACTGTCTCCCCTGCTTCAGGCTGCCCTTCTGTATAAACTGCTTACATTCTGTATGTGCTCCTTCCTTTGCCCTGGGTATGGAGTATGCACAGCCATCCCCATGCACCTCTTTGGATTCTCCGAGGGCAAGAAGCCATTTCCTTGGGATGGAGAAAAGGAGGCAGGGTGGGTGGAACCTGGACTCCAAACCCTGGGGCCTGAGGACCACCAAAGGCACTAGAGGGACATCGGGGCCCAGGATTTTAGTGGAGGGTCTTGTCTATTTGCCCATATGAGCAACACAAGTCTCATAAGCACACATACATGAGTGAAATAAGAATTCCCATCACATTCAAGGGCGTCGGTCCAACACTCTGGCCTCTGTCAAAATTCCCCGAGCTCACAGTCTCTGTCCAGGAGGCCAGTGATATAAATTCTCCCTGCCTCAGTTTGGACATCTCTATGGATGTAACAGTACCTAGCTGACCTGGCAGCTGGAAAGAGCCAATGAAATGATAAACCTAATGCAGTGAGCAGATAGTGAACCCTCGGGGACTGTTAGAGACAATTTCTTACCCTCATGTCCTCCAAGCTTGCACCCCATGGGAGATGTGAGAAGGTCTAATAAACACTCTGCACTATTTGGTCCTAGAGCATGCCTTGGCCTTCAACACCCCAGGTTCTCTTGCCTTGCCTCAGCGCCTCAGGAAAAGGGCAAATTCAGGATCATCCTCAGCTACTTGTACCAGCATCTGTGTTGTGCCATCAGCTCCCCATGAGGTACTCTGATCGGAGGGTTGTGTGGCTGCTGAATATGACAGCCAGATGAGACTGGGGATCCTCGGGGAGAGTACGTCCCTCAGACAGTGGTTCCAAACACTTATCTCCTATGTTTCATGCAAGGTTGGTAGCCTTCCTCTAATGAACACTTAAGAGTCCTTATCTGTCTTTCCCTCACATCTCCACCCACCTCCTCTACTGCATCTGCTCCAGCTTTAACCAGTATACCTGTCAACGTCGTCAGTTGCCTTTGGGGGAGGGGTTTCCAAGCTCTCACCAGATCACATCTAAGCTGGAGACCTTAAGCTACCTTACCCTTTCTGTGTCCTCACCTATGATTCAGGATTAGGGATCTCTACTCCCCAAATATTCTTGGTAGAAATATGAGTGCTGGACTCACGGTCTACTTCAGAAGGCTACTGTTAGAATCTATGCTTTCACAAATGGGAAACTGAGGGACCAGAGCTGATGATACATTAGCCAAACTTCATAGCACATGCACAATTGAGCTGCAGGAGCTTGATACCCTGCGTTGGGAAGTTGTCCCCTTTAGAAGTTTTGATGTCTCCATTTTTATGCATTATAGTTTTCCCATTTGGCTCCCAGACAAATCTCCCTGCCTCCAGAAGTGTCTATGGTTGCAGAGTGCCTGGAAGATACGAATCCTATTTTGCTAGTGAGCTTACTCCTGGGCCCAGCTCACCAACATTCTTAAAGCATCCTTCTGTCAATAACTACTCTGCACACAGTGTCTCCATTCATTTTTGGATTGAAGACAGCTTTTTATAAAAAAAAAAAAATCAGCTCATTGCCTGGGTTGTTGCAGAGTGGCTGTTAACTTAAGGTCTCTGCCTCTTTCCTGTCAAGCCTACTCCAATTTGAATTCTTCCAGGGTCATGCGTAGTGGTTTCTAGTGATTGCTTCCGAGTTCTCCAATGTGAACAGTGTGAGGGATGGGGAGAAAGGGTCACAAATCACAGGGCAGGATAGCAGGCACAGCTGCGGGCTCAGTTCCAAAGCCTGTGAGTGCTTCCGCCCTCTTTGCTTCCTCTGTGGGTCCTATTGTCTCAACTGGCAACAATGTGGGCTAAGACAGTGACTGTCTGCAGCACCCTCACCTCTGGGGAGAGGGCAGACTGAGGGCTCTACAACCTAGCAGTTGCTCATTCTTCTCTCCAGTGTCTCTAGAAGGGACAAAGCAGTTGGCAGTTCCTGTTTCTACACACTATTGTATGTGCTGATTCTGCTCTTGCCTGACTCTGGACTGTATTCTGTCTGCTGCAGCTACTGCCTCATGGTCTGGTCACCCTGCCATCTTTCCTCCACCCAGGTAGAAGAAAACATCTAAACCTCATGTGGGTTCAGGATGCCCTAACCTATAGGCCCTACAGTGTCCTTCTGCCCACCCCATCCCCTAAATCCTTATTATATAAGCTCTCATTTCCTTACTGTCAAAGACTTAGGGGCAGAGACATGGCTGCAGTGTTGAGCATCCTGAAACTCCGTACTCACTGGGACTGTGTTTTACTGAAATCTTCCTTTATTTCCTCCCTTATCCATCCAAGCCAAAACTCTATGGCTATCCCAGGTGGCAGTGGGGCCCACATTACAGCCGAGACATCTGGCAGAATCCAACACACAGTAGGAAATTAATGTGCTAAATAAGTTTAACATTAGTGACTTTTTACCCGCAACTTGGGAATATTCTGAGGATGCATCTGTGTCTTTATCTCTCTCCCTGAAAGCTCCAAGGGGATGCCTTGGACACCTATGACTTCCTTTAAAAAAAGGAGGTACAGAATGTTAACTATGATGCTGGCTATCATATGAGCTACTTAGGAAGCTGAGGTAGAAAGCTTGCATGTTCAAGGTCTTCTCAGCCTACACAGTGAATCAAGGTCATTCTGGCTTACCTTAGTACTTAGTGAGAACCGTGCCTCAAACAACTTAAAAAACAAAACAAAATAAACATAAAACAAAAGTAAAAGGATGGGTGAGTGGCTCAGTGCTAAAAGACTCCTCTGACATATTTAAAGTCCTCAGTTCAGTCCCCAGTATGAGTATGGAAAAAAAAATCAAGCCCAGGATGATGAACTGTCACTGAATCGGCATTTAATGTAGCCAGCAAACATCTGCTGAGCACATACCAACTCCAGGCACAACGTTAGGCACAAAGGGTTAAGGAAAGTGATAAAGACTTTCATGAGCTAGGTAAGGTAGACTGACATGGCAGGTGTTTGTGTTCTGAGGTCGGATGAGGAACACTGACCTGAGCTTAATTCCCACTCTGTGCTCAGCTTTTGGGGTGGCTCTCTCTTGCCACTGAGCTCTGTTGGTAAACACATGGTGAGCGAGTGAAATATCAGTCTCCCATCTCCCCAGACTCACACTTCCTCAGAAGTCAGACTCTGGACCTGGCAAAACTCCACTCGCTGAGATGTTCTCAGCTTGTGATCTCTGCTAGGTGCAGTGACTGCCAGAGCTCTGTCCAAGTTGTGGGACACGTTGCAATGCAAGCCAGCTGCCTTCCTATGGAACACCAGAAAGTGTTCTGTCCATTAGTGCAACCCCAGTCTGCTGCCACAGGTCCCTCCAACTCCCAAGGTGTGTAGAGGCTGGCCAACTACCCTGCTAGGATCTTCTGAGTTGCAATGCTTCTGCCTACCTGGGTGGCTATGCTATGATGTGGTGTCTCAGGGCCTGGGGAGGACCCTGTGAATGTTCCCAAACCCAGAGGGGCTCTGCCCACTCAAAGTGAGATTCATATCCAACAGGGCTTTTCCATCTGAACTCCAGGTAAGAAACACTATATTCCTGGCATAGTGGATGCAAGGAGAGACTTCTACCATGAAGACAAAGAAAACTGGGAAGCCCTGGAGAGCATATCAAGTCACACACCCCTCCTTTGTCCCCCCTTCCACACACAAGACCTCTCTCCTGAGCCAGTCTTGAGGCCAGCTCCTTCCTCCTGAGTTGATTACTGAACACTCCTGGAGAAGATCCATTTTTTGAAGGCCACCTTTCCAGGGCAGTGGATCTTTAGTTGCACAACATGAGTGTCTCCATAGTACCCAAGTGTCTTAAGAGACACAACACGTAGGAAAGGAAAAGCAGGTCACCAGCCTTAGGTAGCCAGCGTTGCTTCTGGGGATCATGTGGTAAACATACAAGGATGAGACAGAGCCAACCCCTGTGTACTGTCTGTTTGCAGGGAGCTGTTGTCCCCAAGCCAGGCAGATGCCTTCTGTTTATTTATGAAAAACTGACACAGTGGTGGGTAGAACCCAAGAGGTGAGGCTGGGAAGATGAGGAAGGCACAGAGCAACAGCTCCTGTCTGCCTTCACCCACCCAATGGGCCCTTGCAACACTCCCAGGTGGCCTCCTCCATCTCAGGGACACTGGCTGTGGCTGCCTGCCCTTTGGTGTGGAGGGAAGCAGGAGTGAGCAGAGCCCAGGCTAAGGCGCAGTGTGTTGTTGACCTTGCTGTGGGGACAGGCTGTGCATCACCCACTGCGCTTGCTGTGTGGATATGTTTGGCTTGAGGGATATGAAAACCTCTCTTACTTGGGCCCTCACACAGTCTAAAGGGCATAGGAAAAGCCAAGGGAAATTACCCACTTTACACTGGACCCTTTGCAGTCAGCTCCAGGCTTGGGAGACACCCAGAGACCAGCAGACATCACAACTCTTCCCCCATATCCAAATGTTTTGTCTTCAGTAAAATCCTTGACAAGGCAGGCAGCCACCACTTCCCACCCTGCAGGACAGAAATCCCTGAATATTTTAAGAAGTCTTTGTGCAGCCTGTGACACAAGACCCCACATGGGTCCCCTTCACAGGGGGCATCATTGGGGACGTGAGAGGCATGGCAGGGCACAGTGTGGGCCCACCTGGCCCCAAGTTTGGCCTTGGTGCCTCAATCTTGGGGCAGTGGGGATGTCGAAGATGGAATATGAGGTTTGGAAAAGGTGAACAGGGCAGACCTGTCTCCCTGCTTCACGCTGGGTTTGGAAGGAGCCTTCCACCTCCAGAGGGCAGAAGGTCAATATCTGGCCACAACTGGTCAGACCAAAGCTGCAGTGGCAGGGACTCTAAAATCCATTCAGCTGCCCCAAGTCCCTGTGAGCTGGGAGCCCAGGCTGAATCCTAGCCAGCGGTCACTGCATGTGTGGGGATTTCCTGCCACCCCAGACCACAACTATGCAATGTCTTTAATTCTGCGCATGTAATTGTGCAGGTCTGGGGGTGGAGTGGGCCGTGTGGTTCCGGCCACATCTGGACAACCCCAACCCAGGTCCTCTTCGTCCTCCTCATCCTCTTCGCCAGCAGGCACCGAGTCATAGGCCAGCTCCTCTGAGGGCAGAGTGGTAAAGGTCGTGAACTTGACCCTCTTGCGCTTGGAAGTGGGTGAGCTAGCAGGGTCCTCTGTTTGGTCTCTGGCCGAGCCCCCAGAGGAGCCGTCCCCACGGCCGTGCACCTGACTCTGGACGCTGGTCTGTGAACTGCCACTGCTGTGGTGATCACCGTGGCAGCAAGCAGGCACAGTTTCCAGTGCGCTCCCTGCGGGCGGTGACAGCTCACCTTGCACCCGCAGTGGCTGCCCATTGCCCAGGAACACCCAGTGGTGAGAATGGTCCATGCTGGTCTGGCCTTCGGGAGGGATGCGCTTATGCCGGTATCGCAGCACAAACACGATGCAGTTGATGAGGAAGACAAGGATGGCGAGGCAGAAGACCCCCAGCAGTGCATACATACCGATTTCTAGGTCCGTCAGCCCCCGGGGCATCTGCAGGAAGCCCGTGGGCAGCGGTAAGAAGTCCTCTGTGGGTGGCACTGGGCCGGAAGTGCCCAATCCAGGGACCTCACCAGCAGGGATGGCTGTGCCTGGTGGACCAGCTCCTCGGGCCTCATCCTCACCTCCACCAGGTCCGGGTTGGCTGGGCCCAGGGTAGTCATAAGTGGGATCCTCCTCATCTCGCCCAAAGTGTATTCGCAGGCTCACGGGTGTAGTGGCCAGCACACTCTTGCGCTTGGTTTTCTGACAGCTCTCCGAGATGGTGAGCTCAGCCCGGAGCAGATCTCCTGAGCCCTCTGCCTCAGCCACCACCAGTGGGAAAGCCTTGTCTTGGGTCACAGTGGCCACATGCTCATCCAGACTGCTCACCAAAAGCCCGTAGTCCCGGGCACTGTATAAAGAGAGCGGGGCTGTGGTTCCGTCACTGTAGGAGAGCCACAGACTCAGCAGGGCTTCCTGAAAGTGGAAAGGGGACATGGGTCAGGGAAAATCTTACTGTCTTCTCTGATAGGTACCAGCTCTGCCTGGCTCAGCATCAAAAATGCTAGGTGCTAGGAGGGACTCAAGGCTACTTCTGGAGTACAATGGGGGTGGGGAACACAAAACGGTTTCCAGGTCTCACCTACCACCCTGAAGATCCCGTATTTTCCTGACCTGAAGAACCCGGTTGGGCTTACCTCATCAGTCACTGAGGTAACCCAAGAACTATATGTCTGACCTCTGGCTAAAGAAGCCCAGAGAAGAGAGGGATCTGGATCTAAGATTAGGGGACAGGAGAGCCCTATGACCTACACCATCCATCATCTCTCCACCTCTCTCCTATATCCAATAGCTATGTGGTATAGGTATTGGTATACTACAAACTCATTCAGAGCTTGAGGGTGGTAGAAAAAGAGCCCTCTGAGAATCTAGTGGAGGGCTCTCAACAGGGACACTGGAACCCTGCCCACCCCTGTAAAGGCCTGAGAGATGAGGTGCAGAGCTCCTTGTACATCTAAAGACTTTGAAGATTGATGGCCTGGAATGGGGTGGAACCTCCAGCACCTATTTCATACCTGACAGGCTCGCCAAGGGTTGGGGTGGGGCTCAGTTACCTGCTTGGCAAAGCTGAGGGTGGGCTGTGCAGCTGTGGTGGCCAGGATGGTGTGGCTGCTCCCAGGGCTGGGTCGCAGGGACAAGGCGAGACTGGCTACTACCTGGGCTTGCAGCTGTGTAATACTGACTTTCTCCTCTGTCACAGTCAGTAGTGTTTCCCCCAGCACAGCCTCCGTCAGGGGGGACACAACCTACGACAGAATACATGTTGGTGGGAGATATCTGGGAAGCAGCTGCCTTGCTCAGGGTCCCCACCCAGGGAGAACTCCCAGCCCCGATGGGGAGAAGGGCCAGAGAACACAGGACTCCTGGTTGTCCCATAGGTCTATAAATAGGAATGATGGAGAATTGGGGGCTCCCAGGGGCCAGGCACAAATGCAGACGCAAATGAAAGAGGTGGATAGTGATAGTAAGAACTGGTGTTGGGCTGCAGGATCAATGGTCTCACGAAGTATGTGTATAGGCTGTGGTCATTTATAAGCTCATAGATGGCTGATTTCTACTTGGTCACCCCACTGTCAGAGAGCTGAATTCTTAAACCACCTTCTTGTGACTCAGCAGCATAATTTTCTTCCCACACCTGCAGTCCCAGATCCTGTTCCAACTTTCCCCACAGGGGGCTATGAAGGCTGCCGAGGCTTGGCCCAGAACTTCACCAAGTTAAAAAGAGCTTGACATTGGAAGGTGCAACCTCAGGTAGAGAGAAGAAAGTGTTTCTTGGGGGGCACTGTGGAAGCTTTCTGAAATCAAGGTCCTGGTTACATTTGAATTCTCTACCTGAGAGTAACCCAGGTTCCCAGGTCTATTGCTTTGGACCTGGAAAGAGCCCTTTCCTACCTTAAAGAGGGTGGTGCCTGGCTCCAGTCCTGCCAGCGTGCTGCTGTCCACCAAGTGGGCCACTCGGGGGTCACCCACCCGCATGAAATCACTGACCAGGTCAGTGACCTCCACCAGCCAGTCGGGGCCCAGCATGGTGACCACCTGGTCGGTACCCTCGGATGATGTAGTGTGAAACTGGGTGAAGACCTGCAGGGTGGCATGCTGGTATTGCAGAGTGCAGCCTCGGCTGGCTGTCTGCCTCCTCTCTTCTTCTTCCTCCTCCTCATCTTCACTCTCTCGAGCTGACCTGGGGAATGCCAACATCAGGACTGGGGGGGTGGGAGGGGTTAGTAGCAGCCACCTGGCTCCCTCTGGCTCACACACTTCTCTCCACCCTGTAATTGCGCAACAGCTTTCTCTTTGTGAGTCTATGTGCATGCTCTCCTTGGCTTACGTCCTCTGTGACTGTGTGTGGAGTCAGCCACCCAGCCTCTCTCACATGGAAAGGTTCCTTCTTTCTCCTCCCCAACCCATGGTTGACAACATCTGGCATCCCATCCCACCAGTGACGGTGGCCTCTTCTTCAGTACTGAGCCTTAAACTGGAGCTCGGAGGGGGTCCTTGTAACAAGCTCAGCTGATGTGTCCCATGGTCATGTGTGGAACATGAATGGTAAGTGATGAAGTCTGATGTTTAGCTGAGATGATTTCTGAGCAAAGAGCAGAGGTGAAGCTAGTTTATCCAGTGCTTTTGTTTATTTGACATTTTCAAAAGGCAAAGTCTCATAGCTCAGGCTAGCTCTCCCGTGAACTTCCTGATATGTCTACCTCAAATTTCCCAGCTGCTAGGATTGTGCAGACATTCCCTATCCCACTTGATTTTATATGGTACTGGGGGTTAAAGCCAGGGCTTCATGCATGCGAGGCAAACATTCTATTGCATGAATTATACCCTCAGTCCTTCTTGTTACTTATAACAAGAGAATGAGAAAAAAAAAATAAGTAGGACATTAAGTAAAAGGGAACCTTGGCATAATGGTTTAGGAAATCCGCAGTCTATATCTTTGAAAAAGATGCTAAAGTCAGGAGATGCCCTGACAGGAGGATGTGAGCTATAAAATAATCTTGCTAGTTCTTTGCTAGAATTAATCAACTAAAGCATCCATCTACATGGGAGTCTCCTTTACCTGTGTTAGCAAATTTAATCCTCTTTGCTATCCAGCCACATATTATATTGCCCATTTCACAGATGAGAAAAATGAGTCAGAGACATTGAATAAGTAGCACTACTGGTAAATGACAGAATCAGTATTTAAACTATACTCCTTGGCCAAAGGGCTTCCTACATCCTCAGCACTCAAAGCAGCATGGTCACTGCTCTGCAGCTGGTTGGCAAAGCAGAGGCTCAGGCTATGCCTAACCCCAAAGCAGAGGATGCATGCTAACAAAAGCCCCAGCAATGGAAGGGCATATTCAGGCTGGAGGGGCTGTGCTACTGTTTGAGTCGCTATATCCCTAAATACAACCCAGCTCTCCCTTCCTTTTCCCCTTCTCTCCATAGCCCTGGATACCCACAGAGTGGGCAGCTCTGAATAAGTGAGTGGACCATGGTGTGGAAGCCTGCCTGTTGGTCAGGGAGCTTTGCATAGACCTGTATATTGTAGTGAACCTGTTCCTATGGACCCAGGAGTCTGTCCTCTGTGCCCAGCTAGGCCAGCGGATATAGTATGTGTGCTGCTATTTGTGTGGGTACCCCTGTCTGGGAGACATGGGTGTAATGTGTCCAGCCTCCTGGAGCTATGGGTCCCCAGCTGACCCTGCCCACTTGTCGTTTAGCTCAAGATCTAGCTTTTCCAGGAAGTCAGGCTTGATTTCAGGAAAAGGGGGACTCCCACCTTTCATTTCCTGCCCACAGAACTTCCCACCATGCCCTGGGATATGTACATGTCTTCCCACCCTGCTGAATTAAGAGACTAGCTAGTCACATTCTAGCCACATCTCAAATACCTGCCAGTGCCCAGCACACAGTGCACAGTGGCTGTTCAATATAAGCATGCGGTTTGCATCATTCCCCACAAACTATGTCCACAGAGGTGTGCAGATCAGACTAACATCCCATGTTTATACTATGTTCTGGTGATGTACCTTCTGTCGGGAAGGATGGGTACCCTCCATCCTTTCACTTGGCTGAGGCGAGCATCTGAGAGCTCAATGTGCAGAGGTAGCTTAGGGACCCAGACTGTCATTTCCAGGGGGGCACTGAGGACATCATAACGGAAGGTGACTCTGGCATTCATGGACCCCCGAGACTCCTTCCCGCTCACAAACACATAGTCACAACTGCTAGATACCTGGGAAAAGGCCGAAACATATAGCATGAGCATAGCTTGTCTTCCAGGTTCTCCTACTGGGCAGTTCAGGGTACTTGGGTCTGACTATAGGGCCAGCAAGGCTACTGGAGAGGAAGTGGAGGGGACTCCTAGGGGAGGGGCTTCCCAGGGATGCTCTCTACTGTGGCATATCTAGGGCTCTAGAACTAGGTGACTGCCAGATAGACCCCTCCATTTCACAGGGGCTATTTGACTGGATAGGGTGGAACAGAGGACTGGAAATAAGG
This sequence comes from Phyllotis vaccarum, assembly GCA_033318265.1. Taxonomy (NCBI): domain Eukaryota; kingdom Metazoa; phylum Chordata; class Mammalia; order Rodentia; family Cricetidae; genus Phyllotis; species Phyllotis vaccarum. The sequence continues at coordinate 624,409 of JARWLC010000003.1, forward strand.
AACACGTCCCTACCTCCTCCAATCCACAGTAGCATGACTTTCTAGGTGAGTGGGCAGCTAGTTAATTTCAAATGAAGGGCTGTTCCTGGCAGGTAGGGAAGAGAGGGAATGGGTGAGGAAAATCTGGGATCAGAGAAGCTTGAGCACAGGTAGGTGGATGGTGTCCACTGATATGTATTGTTTATGCAAATGTGTGCCTACCTGATTAGCAACACTATGCCTAGAGGCTCCTTCATGGAACCCACATGCCTACTGGAGATATGTTGCTGGAAGCAGTGTTCAATCCTTCGCAGGGGGCCACTGCCAATGCTTTAGGTTAGATGCAGGTGTCTGAGTGTGCTTTAGGTGGTCATGCACACACCTGACACACCCCAGAGTGGATCCTATGTACACATGGAAGCAGGAAACAGGAATGTTCCTCTCCCACCCAGGAAGGCAGGGGATTCCAATAATAGGCTGGCAAGTTTCACTTGAAGGCTATCAGCCTCTATTAAAGAGCCGTATCTCACAGAGATTTAGAGCAGTATCTTAGCTGCCACAGAATGGAAAAATGTTGGTGGCTGAGAAAGAAAGCTACAAGAGTGGACAGAGGGGAACAAGAGTTTGAGCTAAATTCTATTTCATCTTTCTGGAAGACATTGTGCTTGGTACAGGGGTAGACAAAGTGTCTCCTGACTTCCTAGACCCAGGGAAAACAGAGGCAGAGTGCAGAGAGTAAGTGAGCAGCAGGATGGTAGGTACATCCAAGCCTCGATTCTTCTGAGTAGTCAGGGAAGGAGGAAACAGACTCAACTGTCCAATCACTTGCTGGAGGCTAGCCCACCCCATGGATACCAAGGCTGCATTACATTGCCACCTGTCCACTGCCTCCTGTCCTATCTTGTCTCTTGAAAGCCAGGGAAAGAACAAGCCAGGAATCTCTGGGGTTGGGGGTAGCAAAGTGGGTCATCAAGCCAAATGAATGCTCTGTGTCCTGGGCTAAGGATGAGATGAATAGACCTGGTCTCTGGAGAGCATCTAGGGGTGGGAAGGAGTCACAGCTGGATCATAGGGGAGTTGTAGATGCTGGGGTGTGTCGAATTCTCTATTCCCGAAGCTGCTCTCCCTGGCTCTAGTTTTTCCACCCAGCTCCCCTTCTGCCCAAGACTCAGGGTAAACACTGTTGCCTTATTTGAGTCTGTGTCTTATATATATATATATGGGTCAACAGTGACTTGCTGGGTTGTCCCCTTTTGGCCTGTCTTACTCTGCCAGGACACTCACCAGGTCTGGAGAGGGTGATCCCTTGGACTAGGAGAGGAGTCTGCATGGGGGTACTCACACATGCATGACTGATTTAGTTTAGACCTTGGGGTGCTGCTTAGAATGGCAGAGAGCTGGGGCAGCTGCTCATCCACAGCAGGGCAGATCCATGCTTTCTTCAAGAATGATCTGGAAGAGCTTGGGGGCTCTGCTCTCCCATAGACCCACCTTGATGATATCCTCATTGTCGGACTGGCACTCCACCAGAGCAGAAACATCCAGAACAAGGCCAGTCACCTCAACGGCAATGACCTTGACGGGAATGGCCACAGTCCGGCCTGTCAGGATGGCAGTATTGATGATCTCTGTGTCCTGCAGGGAGGCAGGGGTGGTAGGAACTTTGCCGCAAGCTTCTCTCCAGGGCCATGTTTGTCACCTACTGCCCTGATTCCAGGACACTGCTACTCCTTAGATATCCACTTCCTCTGGGGGATGGCACATGTGTGCAAGGGCCTGCCTCTGCCTAGCCTCAGAGACTGGCCCAGATGGACTTGAGAAGCCTTCTCTGATTCCAAGGAACATCCCTTCCTGAGCCAAGCTCTCAGAATGACATCAGCACATTATTCTGACTGGCCACAATGCTCTGGGTGGGTCACCAGCCCTCCATTCTACCATGCTGGCTACATTCATTCCCTTTTAAACAAATCACCCACATTCCTCTCCATGTGCATTTTCCTATGGGATCTGGGTCCTTCTAGAGCATTTTCCTCTCTTCATCTCAGAAGGGATGAGTGTTTTTTCTCTGACTGCTTCCAAAAACTTAAGGGGACAGCCACTTTCTAGAAGAGCTCCCCTAAGCAGCCCCTTTCCAGAGAACTCTTCTATGGTAATTTTGCCAGGACCAGAGCTACACTTGCCTTTTATGAGTGGGTACATGCCAGTTCCACAGGCATTGTTTCGGAAGTGGTCCTTTTCTGCTTCCCATACCACCCTATCCATATGTACACATGCTCAACCTTGTCCAGTTCCATGACACACATGTGAGCTCATAAACCTGGGTGGGTGTTTGGATAAGGCCTTCTTACCATGGCCAAGGGTAGGATGGCCTGCACATCCCTCTGGATGACTGTCAGTTCAGTGACAACTCTCTCCAGGTCAGGCAGGGCACTATGACCTCGGTAATCTATGTGCCACATGATCCTCCGCTTCACAGACTGGCTGGTGAAGTTCTCCATCTCGAAGTCCAGCTGCAAGATCTCCAGGGGTCCCTGACCCTCCCTGCAGAGCAGAACAGGAAAGAGGGAGACAGAGGATGAAGGGCAGGGCTCTATAGGGATGTGCCTCTTCTGAGTAACTACTTTCCTTAGCCCACTGGAGTATCCTGACCCCAGAATCTGACATCTGATTCCTGGAAGGTGACTCCCCCAGCACTCTGAAAGTCCACCTTTCCTTATGGAGGCCAGCTACCAGGCCCCAGGTGCCTTCTTGTCAGAAGTGGAACTCACCAGGGGGGAAGAGGTGTGCCCTGGGCCCAGGCCACGTCCACAGTGGCTGTTGAATGCTTTGCCCCACTCAGTAACTCCGAGGTCACATGCCACTGGCCACTTCGAGACTTGGTGCCTAGTAGGGTCACACCCTTCTTGGCTTTCACCCTGGAACAGAAATGAGGAAAAAGAGGCAGAGGGTCAGGCTTTGATGCAAAACTTGCTCACCTGGTCACCAGCGCTAAGCTGGAACTGAGGATGGGGGAAGCAAGTGATTTGAACTACCATAGGGTCTACACTTGACATTTGGGTGATCAGTTCTCTAAAGCTGACACTTTGGACATGGTTATCCCTTCTGTCTTGGCCCTGGCCTATCCTCTGCTAGGTCTCTTCATACATTTGCAACACAACCTCTATATAACCCTTTGGTTTTTCTCAGGAAACCCATTAGAATCCACAGAAGTCCACAGAATACACCCTCTGCTCTTTATAAAGACACGATCTTATGTAGCCCAGGCTGACCTCAAACTTCCTATGTAGCCATGGATGACCCTGAACTTCTGAAAATCCTACTTCCTCTACCTCTAGAGCCCTAGGGTTCTGGGGGTGCAATGTGTCACCCAGTTTATGAAGCCAGGCTTCACGCAGACTAGGTGAGCACTGAGCTACCCAGGCCTAAAAACAAACCTTTTTATTGACATGAGACATAGCAGCCCCGAGTTCTGCTGGGGCAAGAAATATCACTTTGACAACTCTTCAGACCACAAAGGGGTGGAGGTCTCCTCTGGGTCTATTGCTCCAGACCCTCCCCTGGCTTTTTGCCATGATATCACAGCTTCGTCACCCTCCTCTGGATGTACATGAGATGCATCCTGCATTAAATAAGCTTTGACTATACCTTAATTACTACTGACTAAAAGCAGGTTGATGATCACCTCCCTGCATCTACATGCTCTACTACTGTTAATGCAGCCCAGGACAGCTGGTAAAACTCATTCACATTCAAGTCTCCATTACTGAATCAGGTAGACACTTTGTGGGAATTTGTGAGCTCTGTGGGTGTATGCTTAGAGGAGTCTGGAAAGAAGTTGCAAGGCTGATGGTAATAATTCAGTTTCTAGACATGTTGCTTGTGTGGAGAAGCATTTTGGTAGGGCCTATTTAATGTCCTCAGAATCCCTGACTTGACTCAAACTATGTCTTCTTACGGGGGGGGGGGGGGAGGTAGGGAGAAGATTGTCAAAGGGGGATGGGATAGGATGAAGGCATCTGTGAGTGGCTGTGTTCTGTGCAGAAAGGACCGGGCATCCTTACTTCATGTCCTGAACTCATCTGTGACATATGGGTGATCTGCACAACTTGTGTCTGAGCACCTTCCCAGCCCTGACCCTGTCATCACATTCATGCTTGTAAAAAGGCTCATAGTCACTCCTGTTGCAAATTTTTTTTTTTTTTTTTCTGTGTGACACAGAACAAGAGAAAGAAGCTGTGGTCGGGAACTGGGGATATGGCTCAGTGGGTAGAGGCCTTTGCCATCAAGCTTGGCTTGACTTTGATCCCTGGGATCCACATGATAGAAAAACCAACTCTTGAGAGTTGCCCTCTAACCTCCACAAGAGGGCCATACCAGGCAGGCCTCACCCATACAAAACAAAACAAGTGTAATTTTAATAAAGAAATTGTGATTGCATTGGACAGTAAGGACAAACAGGTGCAGAGATGTAGCTGCTTTTGTACGATGCTCCTGGAAGAGCTAGGATGAGGATGCTGAGGCCCTGAAGATGCACTTGACCCGGGCTGGGGAGCCCCTTTCATCCCCAGGTCCCTTTACCTGAGTGTGAAGTGCTCCACGCTGGGGCCGGTAGTTGAGGAGGAGTTGGGTGCCAGATAGAGGAGGATGCTGAGCACCTCGCCTGGCCTGAGAGGCCTGTCGGGCAGGCGGATCATCAGATTGCTGTCCAGCCTATGCTCCTGAACAGCCCTACGCGGTGGCGGCCTGAACAGGCTGATGCTGCCGATCCGCAGCAGCGGGTGCTGCGTGGGACTTTCGGCGCGCGCGGCAGCTCCAGGCCCTGGGCCGCGCCGCGCGCTCCCGCAGCCACCCGCCGCATCGGGAGCGTGCAACGTGTAGTAGAGTTCAACTTGCTGGCTCTCAGCCGCCGCCTCGGGCTCCAGTCCGTCGGGGGACTTGCGGCGGGCACTGGGCAGCGCAGCCGGCGCCGGGGGTCCGAACCAAGCCAGAGGCAGCTCGGTGCGCACCAAGCATGTGGCTAAACCCCCTCCCAGGCGACAGGAACTCCGCACCTCGCGTGCATCTCGGAAGGCGTGCAAGCGGACACAGGGTAACCGTTCGGTGACTCCGAAGTCGTCCCAGTCGCGGCCGGCCACATAGAAGAGCACCTGTGCCACGGGCTGCGAGACAGGCACGCGGGCTCGCACGATGAAGGCACGCACCTTCCAGTTGACCGTCAGGCGCTCGGGGATGTCCAGGGTGCTGGACGGCTGCAGAAGCTCCCTCACTACCACTTGGCTAGTGCTGAAAGGCCCCAGGGACACGTTGAGGACCGGCAGCTCCTTAGTCTGGAACACCACGAAGGGCTCTGAGCGCTGCAGGGAGCCGTTGATTGCGGCTGGCGGCGGGGGCCGCGCCTCCTTCAGGAAGAAAGCTAGCCGCGTGTGCGACAGTCGGTAGCTGACCGGCAGCACTGGGCTGGCTTGCGGTCCTGGGGGGCTGGGGCTGGCCGGGTGGGAGCGGCTGGTAGCTATGGACAGAAAACACAGTGGTCCAGAATGGTTAGAAGAGGCCCCTGGGGACCTATGGCACTGCCCCGCCCCCAACTCCGGATTAATCTTCTCCAGAGAGCCTTCAGTTAGGTTTTATCCCCCGGTGTCCTGAAAACCTGCAAAATGATGGGTTTCCAAGATGGCTCAGTGGATAAAGACAAACAAGCTGAGTTGCATCTCCTGGTGCATTCACATGGTGGAAGCCAAGAATTGACTCCTGCAAATTGTTTTCTGACTCACACAAGCTGTGGCTTAAGCCCATCCCTCCACCCTCAATCCCCCTTCCCCCCCCCTCAAAAAAACCAAAAACAAACAAACAAACAAAAAACCCAAAAAACCTCTGCAACAGGTTTAACAGTTATCTCAAAGTGTGGATTTGAGGACTTGCCAAAGCCCTGTGCACAAAGGGTGACTGCTTAGCTCTGCTTGGGCACCTGAGGGCTGACTTAGGTGATCTTTGCCGCTGTATGCTGGGCTAGCATTCAGTACTTGGCAAACTTTGAAGTGTTTGATCTCCAAATCCGTTTTAGAAATGGCATTGTGACCTCTAAACACTTGTCACTCAGGGCACTTGTTATGAAAAGCTCAGGAGAAAATTCGAACCTGCCATCTCAAATGGTGTAGGATCCCAGGGATCCCTCTCACTGCATGCTGGTTAACTGGGGGGCTTTGTTCTCAGTCTCCTAATCCTAAAGGTGGCTCCTCCCACCAACCGTCAGGGAACAGGTTCTAACAATTTCCTCTTGGTCACTGCTGACCTGAGCTGTACCTTGTCCCCCTTTCCCAGTGCTGGCTTCATTTTGTGCTCATAATGACCTAAAGCTGCCCAACAGGGTGCCCCCTTCCTCCCCTCACCCCTTCTCCTGGGCACAGATGGGAACTTGGTGTCTTTCCCTGCTCAAGTCCTGTGACAAGGAAGATATGTAGGTAAAGGCCTCGGTTGGAAGCCCTCCTGTGTGTCTTCCTGCAAATCTTTTTTTCTGAGTCTGGTTCCTTCAACGTGAATCAAACTCCTGACAATGCTAGTCCAATCAGGTGCCATTTGCCATTTGTGTTTGAGAATTACATTTTTTAAAAAGAAATTTATGCAACAAGATGCAGACCTGTTTAAGTATTAAAGATTCTCTTGCCTGCTCTCACAGTAAAATCCCAACCCACCAGTACCTTACTGTGACATTCACAGTCTTTGCTACGTGGCATTAGGGGCCCCTTGGGTCTACTGCGCTTTCCTAGCCCCAGCTTGTAATGGGACGCCTCATGGCCACGCCTCTCCCTCTGCTTCTGTTTGCTCCAATTTTGCCCTTTCACCCAATTCTCTCTGTATAAAGCAGGGTCTAGCCTCAACGCCACCTTCTCCAGGAATCCCTCCAGGATGCACCCTCCACCCTGTGAAATTTCCTTCTCAAAGGGGTGCTCTCATCTCTTGCCTTATGTGGTAGTTACTTATGGGACCTAGCCTCAAGTGAGCCTTTAGCCAGCTTGAGCACTCTTCCATGAATGGCTGCAGACCCTCGGCCCATGTGAGGTGATGGAGATCCCACTCAGTACTTGGCATTCCATGCAGCTCATCCATATGCATTATTTCATCAATGCCATTTAGACCTTGCCAGATTCATAAACATAACATACTGATTTCTCACCTGCCCAAAGTTGTGGAGTCCAAGTGCTCCACTCTTGAGGCTCCAGTGTGTCTAACCTATTTAAAACCTGCAGTTTAATTTGCTAGTTCAAAGGCTAGAGTAAACTGGGGAGATGGCTCAGTAGCTAAAGTGTTTGCCACGCCAGCATGAGGACCAGAGTTTGGATCTCCAGAACCCATACAAATGCTCAGTGGGAAGGCCAATCCACCTTGGCATTCCAATTGCAGCCTTAGAAGGTGAGGACGGGACCCTCAGAGCAAGTTGGATAGTGAGACTAACCTTAGGAGTAAGTTGTAGGTTTGACTGAGAGACCCCACCTCAGAAAATAAGGTGGATATGTGCAGGAAACACTCTTCCATATGTGCCTGGATACATGCGAACAGGCATAAACCTACATGGATAACACACACAAAGGCAACCGAATCTGATGTGGTGACTATAATCCCAGTACATGGGATGCAGAGGCAGGAGGATGGCACGTTTGAGGTTAGCTTGGGCTACATGGGGACACTGAGTCAAACAAACTGGAAAACAAAACCTGAAACAATGGGCCCTTGCTGGGTCCCAGAATCCATTGACTGTATTATGGGAGACACTTGATCTCACTTCACTGTCTCTCCAGCAGCCCACAGGGTCTTCCTAAAATGCCACTGGTCCCTGAAAGCCAATGATTTCTCCACCAGGATGTGTTCCTTTACTCTCAGGGTCCCACAGGACCTAGCTACTCATCCCTGATGGACACACTGCTCCCTACAAGAAGACCTGGCTAACACTGGAATAGAGGAGAATAAGATGGGGTCTGGAACGTGTTTGTAGAGATGTGGAGAGCCCTTCTGCCTGGCCTGGTCCCCTCTTTGTCCCCTCAAGCAGAACAGTTTCAGAGCTGGCCTCTGTGCAGTGTGGAAATTCAGGTTGACAGCCTGGCTCTGGGCACAGCAGCCAGTCAGCTCTAGAGCAGCAGGAGGCCAGTGAGCAGGACCAGGCTTAGACTCTAGGTCAAGGCTTTTCCCTGCACAAATGGCTTTCTACTTTGAGTTTCTATTTCCACCTAAAATTGGAGAAGTGTTATCAGCTGCAGCCCTCACAGGAATCTGAGAGTGGGTAGAGTAGCCTCAGGAGTATGGTGGCACTGCTATCTGTGAAGAGTCTGTGGCTGCAGTGGGCAAGCAGCGTGCTTGTCCTTCTGGCTTGGAGAAGCAGCAATGGTCAGTGGCCTGTGTTCTGAATACAGACAGACAGGGCCAGGGGGTCAAACCCCGACTGTATCCCTGACCTCACTGTAGTTCCCCAATATCCTCCTGGAGGCTGCTAGGTGTTACTTAGCTCCATTAGCCCCCTTTACTCTCTCCATAGATGACCATCTGGAGCCTTTGGAGGCAGCCTGGAAGTGGAGGCTATTTGATGGCCAATGAACTCTTAAGGGGTGTGGAGGAAGTGATGAGGTCAAGCAGCAGGGCCCTCTGCCACCTGGGGTGAGGCTAGCCTGGAAAAGCCAAACTGTTAGATCTTCCAAATCATACCTTCTGTGCCCCCATGAAATCTGAGGAGCCCATTCTTGCCCCGGGCCTGTATGGGCCTGGGTTGTTTCCAAGCTTGAAGCCCTTTCCCCTGACAGCACATTTTCTGCCTCTTTCCTACAGTTGAGCAACACTGTGTCTTGAGACTAACACATTCCACCCTGCAGGGGAGCTCTGTAAACAGGGAGGTAAACAACTTTAAAAAAAAAAAAAAAGCCTCAAGAACTTCCTGAAACTCCACCAGATTTCTCACTCCCTGGCAGAGTAAACAGTAACAGTTGAGAGCTCCTCTTGGAAGAATAAAAACTGAGCTGCCAAGAAGATTCAGAGTACAGATACAAAGACTTAGGCCAGAGCAGCTATCCGGGAGAAGCAGAAACCATTGCAGCTTCCCAGGAGAGGTTTAGATACACTCTCCAACCTGTTGAGCTGCCAGCAGGTTGTGCAGTGGGCTTCAGGTCCCAGCTCTGTGAGTTGTCACCCATGCCGGGGTGGACTTTGGTAATGCAGCTGTCTTTGAGTCATTTCTGCCCTAAGTAAACCCCTCACCCATATTCTTGTAGGTAACCCCAGTAAAACTCAGGGTTCACCAAGTTGGACTATGTTGTTATCTAGACTTTGGTGTGTCCATGGGATCCCTGTGTGGGGTTGTGTCTCCCTAAGAAAAGTTTTGTCAAACAACACCCATTTATGGTAAGGGTGATCTTCCCTGGTGACCATCTCATTTACTCCTTCAGCCATCCTAGGCTCTACCTCCCTCCCTCCCTCCTGCTTCCCCTTCCCCTTTCAGAGTGGGTCTCCTGTAGCCCTGGATAGCCTCAAAGTTGCTATATGGCAGAAGATGACCTTGAACTCTTGACCCATCCTACAAACCTTGAATCCAAGCAGATTAAAGGTGTGTTCAGAAACTGAAAGAAATAGAAGAATCTGGGTAGAGTTAATCTTCCTAGCCAAGCAAAGGTGTGGTCAGAAACAGTGGCTGATTAAAGTTTATTTCTTAACTTTTTCTGTGGTCAGAAACAGAAAAAGTTAAGAAATAAATATACAGTAAAGACAGTTTTTTAAAAAAAAGCCTAAATGATTTAGAGTGTGTTGAAAATATAGATACATAGGCTTAGATAAAGAAAAGGAAAGGTATAGAAAGCCCTTTAAAAAGAAATAGAGTAAAATAAATAAATAAATAAATAAATAAATAAATAAATAAATAAGCCACATAAAAATGGAAGATACAAAGAATGTCTGGATACTGTATGTTATTATCTTATCTTTAAGTTTCTTGACTGAAAATGACTTAGTAAAAGCTGCTAAAAGACATTTGACTATACATGCTGTTGGATTAATTCAAGGTATATATTTTGTAAATGAGTTTACGTTAAAATTGAAATGCAAAGATACGCTACTTTGAAGAAGAGGTTTTCCTTTTATTTTCACAGAAAATGAGAAGCTGTGGATTTATTTCTTGATAAAGAACATAAAGTTTGATAGAAGAAGACCACCTGAAATATCTCCAATGAAAATGGATGAACCAGATGATTTTACATTTCAGAGCACCTCTGTTGAAGTTTCCTGAGCTCTGTATCCAGAACAATTTCAAGAAGACTGGCTGTGATGACCCAGCCTTACAGACTACTCCACTAAAGACTTGTCCATAATCCTAAAATTTCCTTTGGATTCCCATGAGATTGTCAGCGTCCCCATTCAGCAGGAAGTAGCCTAGAGAACGATGCCTACATTCCCAAAACATGGATTATGGATGTTTGTGTTTATTTACAGTGTTGTTTATAGGTTGTTACAGATAAGGGGGGAAAAGAATATTAGATTTGGAGTTCTTTTTGTTTTAAGAAGAGAAAAGGGGATATGTGGGAGATTGTGTTGTTTCATTTTAAATAATTGTCCCAACCACTGGCTTAATAAAAAGAGCTGATTGGCCAAAGGCAAGCAGGAAGTGTAGGTGGGGCTACCAGACTAAGAAAATCTCTGAGAACAGAATGCCAGAGAAGAATGCCAGACAGAGCACCAGAGAGAAGCTGCAGGATGCAGAGGACAACTATGCTGCTCTAAAGAAAGGTACCGAGCCGCATGGCTGAACAAGAGACATGGAATAGCTTAAGGGTAGAGAGTTAGCAAGCTATATGCCTGGGCCTAAGGCTGATCAGCCTAAAACTATTGGAAGCATCTGTGTGTCTCTGTGGGACTGCGGGTCTGTGGGTCTACGGACCTAAACTTTGAGGTTAGGCCCAAAAGTCTGGGCCAGAAACCTCATACTACAGGTGTGTGAATCACACAAAGATGGAGGTCAGGGCAAGTCACTAGCAAGAGAGTAGGAGGTGTTTTAGGGGTGAGGCAGGGAGGTAAGGATAGCTGGGACCAGCCTTGGCATATTCACACACAGCAGCTGCCTGTGACCTCCACAACTGGGCTGGAAGCCCACATATGCCCCCGCCTTATGCATGCATGAGCATGTAGAATCCCACTCAGGGCTGCTCAGCCCCTCAGCAAGCTTCCCAGTGCAGTTCAGTGGTGTGACCCTAGGCTCCAAGGTCAGCTGGCTCTTCTGTTTCAGCTACAGTGCCTGGCTCTGCCTTTGTGTGGGTGGCTTCCTTCTACTCTGGGCCTCTGGCCACATTGGTGCATGGATCTTTTTTCCTTGTGGGTATTTCCTGCACACGGGGGATTTTCTCTGTCTTTTTTTGTCTTCTGATGGGTGTCATGGGCTGGACTATGTCTTTCTAGTTCATACTACCAAGATCTCAGCTTGCAGCTGTTTGCAGATAAGGTCTCTAAAGAGGCCCTATAGGCATTGTGAAGCCGTGGATCCCGAGTGACAAGATGTCTTTATAAGGAGACAGCAGACAGATATACCCAGAGGCGAGATGACACGAGACAGGAGAGGCCAGCAGGAACAGGCCCTCACTGTACTAGACTCTGCCCACACCATCTTCTTTGTCTGCTCTTAGAACTGGAAGATGACATGTCTCAGGTGCCCAAGCCACCCACCTGCTACACTTTATCATGGTGTTCCTGGCAAATAAATACTTGAGAACCAGCGGTTTCTGCCTTTCACACCCTCAGTTTATTCTAGTGAGGGATTGCACAGTGTGACGGAAGAAGAAAGCTTGCTGGGACTGTCCATCTTTTGCACATGGGATAGTGATGGACACTCTGGGGGCCATCCCAACCCCTTCCAGACTATACTTAGCAAGGTATCCTTCCTGTAAGGGCTGGACTAGGTCTGTCCTCCCCATCACTGGAAAGACAAAGGAATGAGCAGTGTCTTTCAGGAAGGGTATCCTATCTACCAGGACCCAAGGCAAGGCTTGCCCATGGAATGGGCAGCTGGGCTTAGGCTTGGCAAGTCCCAACCCCCAAAGCTCGTCTAACCTCTGATCTTTCTGTGCAGCTCCAGCTCTTGAGCTGGTATCAAAGATCATTAAAGAACTCCCATGTTAGCTACCTCAACGATTATTTCCTGGGACCAGAGGATGCTAGATCACAGGTCAGTAGGCCTGTACATATGTGCCTCAAGCCACTCCCACCATTACACCTGCATTTTTCTACATGTCTTTGCATCTGAGCTGGGACATGATACACAGGGGATGGACTGGTTTTGTGCAGTACCACGGGGCTCCCAGTAGATACTTGACAAATAGTAGTCATACGCCTTTACGATGTTAGGAACACGTGCAATAAGATGGGTGGACAGAGTTCCCACCCTCTGCATTTCAGACTGGCTTTAGGCATATGGGATGACTTGGTGCACAAATAAATCTTCCTGGAGGCTCAGGGTTGGGGGCACTGGCCACCTCCCTGCATCTAATCAGAATCAGATGCCTCCTGCCTCTACCTCTAATTGTCCCTAAATTAAAACTAATCACTTTCAAATCAGAAAAAAAAAAAAAAAAGCATCATTAGCTTTGGTGAGTTTGAGGCAATGGAGCCCAGCTGTGCTCATGGGTGCTGGTCTGTGTGCTAAGGGATGGCTATGAGTCTCTCTGTGTCTCTGTCTCCGTCGTGTGTGTGTACACCCATAGGCATGTGGGTCATATGGAAGGTTGGTGCTGGGAGACCTTTCAGTTCCTGCTTCTGAGCTGGAATGAAGAATAACAACAGCCAGGTCCTTGAAACTGGAACAAGGTGACACAGCTGGGATCCCAAAGGGCAGAGTTCCAGATTTCTGTGTCCGTCTGCACCCTCTATACATGTAGTCAGCATAACGCAAGTTCATTGGGAAGAGGGTGAGGAGCAGACTCTCATCGTCTAAGGTTAGCAATGATGACAATTTACGATGGCAAATGTCCAGAGCCCACTGAGAGGTCTGAGCTACAGACGCCAAAGGGAGCAGGTCCCTCAGGTCCATGCATGGATGACTGAACGAATGAGAAGGACCAACACCATGACTAAGGCATGTGATGGCCTTCCTAGAGACCATGGAGTCCACATACGGGGACATCCTACCACCCCTCTCCAACACGACGCTATGAAGGAAGTTAAGGCTGGCACGGAAGAGGGAGGGCTCTGCCCCCAGGGAGGAGTGAGTCCAGGCTTTCCCTGGACTGAGCAGTGGTGTCCGGCTTGGGTGGTGTTTTCTGACCTCTGTGATCTATGTCCCAGCAGGCAAAAGAAAAACTGAGTAACAAATGGTAACCAGTGTCCAGTGGGGCAGACCGCCATGGGGGAAATCTTGCTTTGGAGAAAGCTTTCTTAGATAATAAGCAAACAAGTGACATCCACTGTTTGCAAGTGTTAAAGAGACAGGATGTTCCCTTGCCCCACAGCAATAGCGCCAACCACACAAACTCTCTAGGAAGCAATTTAGAATGATGTACACTGTCCCTGCCCCCACTGGGCTTAGGATCAAACAAAGGGCCTGGGCCTGGTGTGTGTTAGGCAACTGCCTGCCGCTGAGCAACATTCTAGGCTCAAAATGTGTCATCAAGGGACTGAGGGTGCCACTCACAGCCCAGTTTAGCACAATCGAGGCTGGGTTCAACCCTCAGTCACACACACACACACACACACACACACACACACACACACACACACGAGTCACACTCACAATATCATACACACATTTACACCATTTTAAAGGACTTGAAACTATTTACATCTTTTTCTCAACAAACCCTCCCTTGGGAGAGTAATAAGCAGGAACACGATGGAAGATTAGTACAGAAAGATGCTTTGCAGCCATGAGGTGCTTCTCAGAGTAAACAAGAGACAATTTAAAATGTCTGAAAGGAGGGCTGGGTTAAATATGCAAATGTATGGAAATGAATACCTGATCTGGTGTGGATGATGCTTGCAAGAGAGAGCAGGTTACTCAGAGAGGTGCTCAGGCTGCAAAGGGCTGTCAGCTACCAGGGAATGTTAGGGTTTGACTGCAGGTGCAGACCAGCCAGGGGATGCATCAAATGGTGTTATCTTTGGGGGGGGGGGGTTGGGTGATTGTCATTTTTTACTTTATCCTTTTATGTATTTCCCAGTTGTGTACAAGCAGCATGTATAACTTATAAATTTGAAAACAATAAATGTCTTTTTAAGTGAAGAAAAATTGTGTTCTAAGAATAAAATTAAAGGACTTTTAAAACGGAAGGAAGAACAGAAAGGAAGAAAACCCATGGAGCTTTTGGTGGTGTGCAAACTCATATTTAAATGACAGGTCTGATATATCTAGCTGTGTGACTTTTAGCAAGTTGCTTAACTTCTCTGAGCCTCCATTTCTTACACCTGTAAAATGAGGTTCACAGTCTATTTCAGAGTCATTGTAAGTAAATTGGTGTCCTCAGGGATGGAGCTGGTGCCACACGTTCATTTCTGCACCAACATTCATTTAGTCAAAAGGAGGGAGATGCTGACCTGGTTTCTTAAGTACTCAGAGCAGTGTTTGGCCAATGGAAAATATCCTGTCAATTTCTGTTAGGTTAAATTGGAGAAGTTAAGAGGTGACAGCTACATAAGGCAGGGTCCCAAGAGGTAGAGACTGGGAGGAGTACCAGCTGTTGGGGCCCTAGGAGCCAGCCAGGCTGTCCTGCCAGCAGCCTACTATATGATCTGTGTCAAGGATCCTCTGCTTTTTGGGGCTCAACCTCCTAACATGGGAGAAGGAAGTCCCTGTCCTGTTCTAGACAAAATGAAGTTCAGAAGGATAAAGCATTGGTAGATGGGTCCCCTCCTCCCAGGCAGGGTCTCTCGGTGTCTGGGGTGAAGGTCCCTGGTTCAAGCCCAGGAAACCAAGTAGCTCCAGCTAGGCTTACCCACTTGGTGACTAGCATGAGGCTGCTTCTGGATGTTTCTAAGGGCTACAAAGATGCCATCCTTAGAGGCTGGCCACCACAGCAGGTTGGGGTGGGCTGAGGAAGGAAGAGTGGAGAAATTTCCAGCAATCCACAGCTCCCAGACACATCCATAGACTCTGTGTACCCCTAGATCCTGAAGCAGACCCAAAGACTGACACCTCCTACTCTCCTAATCCACTGTCCAGAACCCAAGGCTTCAGTGAGTGCTCTGTGGGATGGGATGCAGGATAAGTTCCCTTCTCTGCTGCTCTAACCCATTTAGGATCCCCATGCCTCCATCTGCCTGAGGGCTTCCATCATGAGGGCTGTGGTGAGCAGGCTCAGCCATTGCCTGGTCATGTGCTCCTGAGTAGGGGGCTCTGCACTCCACCTTGGGCTCCTCCTAGTCAGTGACTTAGGGTGAGAGCAGTATTTCTTTTGAGGGGATGCTTCTAATATTCTAATGAAGGACTACCCACAGGATGTCCTCAGCTTGCTGATGCTTTAATGTGATTACCACTACTATTAACTGTATACCCACATGGCCTCAAGGGTCAAAGCCTAAGGGGCCCTCCAAGATCCAGCTACGGAATGTTTCTTCCCACGTGGAAGCCCAATGCTAGTGCTCCTTTGCTGACAGTGGGGGCTTGTTTCCTGCTTTGGGCATGACCAACTCTTTCCTTGATTCCTGGCACCCAGGACAAAGTCTTGTACCAGTTTCCTGTTGAATGAAGTACTGTATGAATGAATGAATAAATGAATGAATGAATGAATGAATGAACAAACGAATGAGGTGGTATGGGAGGCTGTGGTTGCTAATATGTAGTGCACAGCCTAAGTACTGCTGCCAGGCTTCCTGCCATCCCCTCTCTTGGCTCATCCATCCTGAACCGGCTATTCCTTTTGCTTGCTATTCACAACCTTCCAGCAGAGAGACAGGTTGCTGCTCATTAATAGTGAAGGCCACTGGAGCAACCCAGACAGGGCGTGAGGACTGCTTCTGAGAGCCAACAAGAGGACCAGGTGAACAGGGGCCCACAAAGCCACTGCACCAACAGCCCTTGAGTGTTAGAATCAGCTAGCTTGGGAAATCTAAGGCCCAGTGAGTGCAGACTTGCTCACAGCACAGTTACCACAACATCAGAACCAGAGCTTCCTGGGTCCTGCCTGCCAGTCCAGAACCTCACCACCGCCTGAAAGGCTCTCTCTCCGGTCCTAGGAGTTGGCTGGTCCCTTCTAGTCTCTGCTGCAGTGGGATTCTGGGAGTTCCCCTCATAGAAGGGTGGGGACATGGGAAGGTGAGAAAGGGAAGCTGGGATGGGGTGTGAGCATCTGTGACTTAGAGAAGGAACAACACCGGTTGCTGTCCCTGGGCTATAGGGGTGCAAAGCAGGGAGCCCAGAGGCTCAGGACTGCAGGAGAGAAGTCTGAACAGGGGAAGAAATTAGCTGCAGGGAGAGAGCCTGCTCTTGCAAGTTCATGGACTCTTCATCTCCCCATGCCTAGTTGTGTGTTGAGAGCCTGTGTCTGCTGGTCTGTCTGCATCTGTGACCCCAGGACTGCCTCCAGAGGCTTGTGAAGACAAGAGGCTTTGTGCTTCCAGCTCATCAGCTCATGCCCTGGAGCTGCTATTGTAAAGGCCCAGCAGTCATGAGCTCCCATATGAGGGCCCTTCTGTGACCTGGGCAGGGCAGGGATGAAGGAAGTGGGGTCAGGGGCTCCTAAGGTCTTGGGCCCAGTTAGTGGCTGTACATCTAGAGCTGAAAGGAATCCTTGAGACTCTGGCACTAGCCCTTTGTCCTTAAGCATTCCTACGACCCGCAGACTCTGCCCAGCCAGTTCCTGTGGCATAGAAAGCTCCTGTTCAACCATCACTATCTGAGACCTCATCATGACCCACCACAGAAGAGCCTCCTACAGGGCGAGGTTTCTAGAGTTTGAAATAAGCATTAGTGGCAGGGGAAGATGGTAAGTGTCTTAGGTAGGTTTCTTCGGCTATGATAAAACACTGTGACCAAAAGTAACTTGGGAGGAAATGGTTGATTTCACCTCTCAGGGTGCAGAGGAAACCAAGGTAGGAACTTGGGGGATCACGGTTTACTGGCTTGCTCAGCCAGCTTTCTTATACAATCCAGGACCTCCCTCCTAGGGATATCACCAGCCTTCCCATGTCAATAATTAGTCCAAGAAAATGCCGCCACAAACACGCCTACAGGCCAATCTGATGTAGGTAATTCCTCAGCTGAGATCCCTTCTTCCTAGATAGGTGTCTAGGATTGTGTCAAATTGACAAAGAGCAGCCAGCACAGGAATGAAACCAGCCGCAGGGACATGGCACTGAATGGCGAGCCAGGAAGGGCCACACAGCAGTAAGGAGAACAGTGTGGGAGGGACAGGCTGAGGCAGGGGTTGAGACTATCCCTACAGGACTCTGACTTGCTTTGGAAAGCACCTTCCTAATCCAGCAGGCTAGGCAAGGTCTGGGGAGGGAAAGGTACCTGGACAGATAAGACACATTGAGAAGAGGCTGGAGGGAAGGCCTGAGGGAGGGATTTCGAGCAGGTGGCTGCTGTGAAGAGACAGAGGAAGAGGGAGCCAGGGCAGGAGGAGGGCTGGGGAGGACCGAGAAGGAGGCCAGTACCTGTGCAAAGCTGCATGCCTGGGCTGGAGCTGAGCCTGCGGGGGAGGGCGGGGGAGGGCGCAGAGCAGAGTTACACTAAATGACTAATGTGCATTATCCTAATTATAGCGGAGCAAGCTGAGCCCCCCACCAGTGTGGGCCGCCTGCATGCATCTCCTAATAAACAATTAGCACCAGAACAACAGAAAAGGAAAGTGTGCCTCTGTGTGTGTGTGTGTGTGTGTGTGTGTGTGTGTAAAGAGAGAGAGAGAGAGAGAGAGAGAGAGAGAGAGAGAGAGAGATCATATAACTGCTGGAGTAAAGGTAAAGGGGTGAGGTTTGGTGGTAGGGAAGCTCTGGAGAGAGCTAAGGAGACTGGCCATGAGGGCTGAGCTGAGATGGAGCCTATTGCAACCAGCAGGGCTTATCTGTGTAAGGGTAGGGTACATGGGGATCTAACTAACCTTCAGAGATGCATCTGGAGTGCTAGGCACTGGGCCACGGCACAGGCCCTCCCCATAGCCCCTGGGGAAAACAAAAGCACTCTTGGTTTTCCCAAGTTCAGAGAGGCTGGAAGGAATGACCAAGGACACACAGCTGGAGTGAAGGCCCATCAGCCACTTTCCCAGGTAGTGCCATTAATGGCTTCCTTGCACATGAGTGAGCTGGAAGTCATGACGGTGGTACTGAGGGGTGAGACTTGTCTGCACTGTCACTGCAGACTGGAGACTGTTCTCCCAAGGTTCTAGAGATGAAGTGCAGAATGAGGTCTGACCTGCCCAGCTCTAGTGGGGCTCTACAGAGGCTGCATAGAAGCCAAGGGTTGTTGGTGACAAAATGGGAGGAGAGTAAACTTGTGAGCCTCAGCAGGCCACCTCCTTGATCCTACTTGTCCCCCTGTACCTTGTCTGGGTTGGTGTCCTTGCCTCAGTTCTAAGCACCTCGTTTTCCAAGGGTCTTAAGTAGCTCCCAGCTTGGACCAGGTCACTGGTAGCTGGAGAACATGATGCTTGGAACAGAAAGCCCAGGTGTGCGCACCAAGAAAGACAAGACCTCTTTGCAGCTTGTAGATGAGGAAGGTAACAGAACAATGTGTCCTAGACTGCCTGGGACTATCATGGGCTTGATACCTAGTGCTTCTCAGGCCTGGGTAAATTGAGGCGATTTGTCACCCTCAGAACGAGGTAGACCAAACTTTCTTTCTCTCCCATAGGATGGTGGGCAGGGCCTAAAGAGATCTACTGTGGCTGTATCTTAGAAGGCGATGGTCTGGACCAGTTCCCCATGTAAGAAAGGGAATGTGAGCCCTTGAGAATCATCTGCCTATGCATGAGGCAAAGTTACAGCATTGGATTCCAGCCACTTCCTGGTTGACCCTCAACTTTTTATCAGCAAAATCGGCTCTGTCTGATTAGCTTCAACAGTCAACTTGACATTGCCTAGATTCTTCTGAGGGAGTCTCAATTGACTGCCTAGGTCAGATGTGTAGGTTCACACAGCATGCTCTACATACACCCTGGCCCATAAGAAACCCCTGCCTGCCTTACTCCTTCTCTCCTCATAGGACCTCTGGATTGGTTCGCCCACCTCCAAGTCCTGATGCACTGGGTTTTCTCAGTACTACATAGATGAACCGAGAGTGGCAGACTCCTGTATTCTGAGCATCTCTAACTTGGCTTTAACTGTTCACTTTACAGACACAAAGATGGGTTCAGGGAGGAAGAAAACCCTGCCCCTTTGTCCCTCAGTGCCCTGAAGCATCCCTACCCCTCCTGTCACTCTTTCTGTAACCCCACCTTTCCCAATCCATACCCCTAAGCAACCCCCAGCCATCACTCTCAGGCCTCTATGCCTCACACTTGCTATTTCTTCTGACTGTTAGGCTGTGTTCCATATATTCCACCTCATGGGCTTCACTGTCCTCATCCTCTACTTCATGTATCTTTCAAAGGGCCTTCCTTTCTTTCTCCCCAGGAGTGAGTTCTTAGGTCTTGTCCTCTGAGCTGCTGGCACCCACCCCTATGTGCTTCCTCTCTGTTCTGCAGAGGCAGGATCATTGTCCCCAATTTCTCATAGCCGGTGGCCTTGTTGCAAACGGGGAGTGGCTGAGATTTCATGGAGCAGCCAGCTTGGAGTGCCTTGTAAAATATTAGGGCTTTAGCTGACTCTCACAGACATTCACCAAATAAATATTTATCCAGCTCAGCTCTTCGGAGACCCTGCTGGGAACTGCTGGGAGAGCGAGCTACAGAAGGTAGAGGCCTCCCTTAAGGAATTTGCTGGCTAACAGGGAGGCCAGACAAGTACATAAATAATGTGCTAAAAGGTGGGAAGTGTTGTGAGCCTTCACAGGAGTGCCTGACTCTAGCACTAGCAGCCCACACAGAGAACCAGAAACATGGCAGAGCATGGGGTTCGGGGACTTCAGAGTGCTGAGGAACTGGGTGGGGTCAGGGTCATTTCACAAAGGGAGAAACAAGGTCACAAGTATGGTCATGGCCAAAAGGCAGTTTGGAAGGTAGGGCATGTGGTAAAGATATGCAGGGTGCTGAGACCAGACTAGGCGGTAGGACATCAAGAGGAGTTGAGACTGATTCTGAAGGTTTTCCACATTTCCTGGAGCCCTGGGACTCTACAAGGGGCCTCACTACCAGGGGCATTTCCTTAAGACTTTCACATAGGCTCTACCTGTATTATAGGTTCTACACCCTTAATAATGTTTAACCACTAAGCTGTAGCATTGGGGAGCCACTTGAGCACCTGAGCAGGGGAATGGTGACTCTGCCCACACACGCAAAACATCAGCAAAGGGAAGTGATGGACACAAGGCTGCTGCTCCCAGGGGACACCTGGAGGTTAGAAAAGCCTGTGCTGTGACAGATATTCAGAGATGATTCACCCATGAGATCAGCTGGGAAAGGAGGGCAAGGCTTCCCATCTTGGGCTTTGTTGGCATGGGGTGCAGAGTGCCTCCCACTACCCTCTGAACAAATGTGTACCCCCATCTGGCTCATTCCACTCTGTTTCAGTCTACTTTGCTCTCCCACATTCCCGCTCTTACTTTCCACTATGGGATCCTGGAAACCCAGCATGGGAGCACAGTTGGGGGTGGAGCATCATGCACAGACCCAAACCCAGAACCTCCACAGATACCCCCAAACTCTTAGAATATACTTCTTCACTCCTGCTTAATGTAACACACTATCTGTAAAGATTTGAAGGTACCTCTGCTTTTTAGGAAGCCTGTCCTGATTGCACAGCTGGGCTAATTCCCTGCACAGGTAAGCTAGTTCACAGGGTTTTTTCCCTCTTCCATTCCAAGAAGCCTGAGATGACAGCAACTCAGATCTAACCTTGCCTTGGGGGGAAACAGGAAGCCCAAACTGTTGAGTGGTGCCTGCTGTGAGAGCCATGTGAGAGTGAGGTCTGCTCAGTTAAACCTCCACTGCCCACATCCTCCAGACTCCAAATGTTGGATGAAGCATTCAACTAGACATTTTTGAGGTTCCCTGAAGCCCACAGCCTGGAAAGGCCACATAAAGTACCTACATTCTCTTCATCATTACAGCGACCTGCTCCCCAGGCTGGCCTAACAGGATAAGTCCTGTGTTCTGTGTGTTTGAAGTGCCTGCAGTTGGCTCTCAGGACCTCAGTTGTGGGAAGACACAGAAGGCAGAGAAGTTGGCAGTCAACACTCCTAAGTCAGGGTCAGGGGAAAGGTCCCTCTCAGAAGGTCACAGTTGGGCTGGGAGGTAGCTGAGTGGCAGATTGCTTGCCCAGCCTGCACGGGGCTCGTGAAACCAGGTTACAAAGGAGAAGGTCAAAGTTAAACTTCACAAGTGCAACTGTGCTGTGCAAGTTCCACCCTGAGACCTTGTTAGCGATAATGACAAGACAGTAAGTACCATCAAAGCAAGAATGCCCTCATGACCTCTGCTCTACACCCCTTCCGACCACAGCCATGATCACAACCTTAGGCAGAGGACACAGCAGCTCACCGGTATCTTAGGCTCTGGATCTGGGACTCTAGTCCAGGTCTACTGTCCTGGGGAAGGGTGACATGGTGATTTAAGATATGTGTCTTGTTCTTTTTCGCCTCAGGGACTGTCCAGACTCTGAATTCCTCTGGGAAAGGTGACAGGAGCAGAGTTTGACAATCGCAGAAAGCCCTTCCAAACACTCTTGCTCTTACTGTACCTCTGTGTTGATGTGGGGAGGTTACTGTGATTGGCAGAAGAACCAACCACAGGGCTGAAGAATTGAAACTTGTAGTCCCACCCACTGGCCCTAGGCACTTTGGGAATTGGAGTCTGGGCTGAACATCAACGGCTCAGGGATTTCATCCATCATGTCTACTTAGAGGAGCCTCCATTAGAAGCCTGCAGTGAGGGATGTGGGAAGCTTCTGACTTAGCAACACACATGACTGGGTGGTGGCGTGCCCCAGACTCAAAGGGGCAGATCTTACTCTACTCAGTGTCCTCCCTGTATCATAAACTGAAGCTGAGGATGGGTTGTGGTACTCAACGGGCCCAGAAGTGTGGGAACCTTGGGCACCTCCAATCTGCAATTAGAATACAGAATGCGGAGTGGCCTTGTAGTACAAACTCCTTAGCCTGTGAGGTCTGCATGTTTCTAGAAGTTAGTGAGAAACCAACTGAGTTGGAGGGTATCTTTACAGGAAACTAGTATTACTCACTTGAGCTCTCTCTGCATGTAGGTACACATTTGTTATGTGTGTATGTGTAATGTACACGTCTGGGTGTATGTGTGTGTAATGTACAAACTTGTATATAATGTACAAATCTGGGGTGTGTGTGTATGTGTGTGATGTACAAATTTGGGGTGTGTGTGTAAGAGAGAGATGGGGGAGTACACATTGGGGGTCCAGGTATCATAAATAGATTAACAGGCTTTCCCTTAGGAAAAGAGGTGTTTGCTGCCCATCTAGGAAGAGAGGTCCTCTTCAGGACAACCATGGCATATATCTTTCTCTCATCTAAACCCCTTCCCCTCACACCATGTTGCTACATCCGTCTGCTTCTCTGTGGTCTGAGGGCCACAGGGACTCTTATCTCTCCCTAAATCCAACTTGAACTGTCCAGAGAACAGGACACTAGAGAAGTAGTCTTGGAGTTAGAAACAGGTTAGTCATTTTTCAGGCCAGCAGTGCCTAAAGATGCCAAGGATTACCTCACAGTGAGCTCTTGTCACAAGGAGGATCCCAGACATCAGAAGCCTGAGGTAATCTTTCATCCATGTGGCTGCCACTCATAACCCTCTGCTTCATCTGGGTGTGGGGTACAGCTGGGGAGTAGAAGGAAATGGGGCTGGCAACATTTCTGCTCATTAGGCGGTTCATGGGACCCAGGGTGGCTATGATTTCGGTCCTGTGGTGATTGTAAAGACTCAGGCCTCAGCTTGGTGCTATGAGGAGGTGGGGTGGGGCCTATAGGAGATGTGGCTTAGATGGGTCTTCAGCTCACTTCACTTTCTGGCTTGTAAAGGGAGTGGCTTTTCTCTGAAGTGCACTTCCATCAGAGGCCCAAAAGGAATGGGTTTCCTCCACCATGGACCTGAGAACAGTAAAGCCACAACTGAAAAGGAACCTTTTCTCTTCTGAAAATGATGTTGGCTACTTGCTCTAGCTGCTAGGGGACAGGAAGGATGGATGGGGTACTGCTGCCATATTCCCTGCTGCATAAACACACTTGTACTCACAGAAGAAAAAGCATCATGTACACACTGTTAACCACTCACACCAGCTCACATACTCCTGAAGGAATACAGGGTTAATTCTAGTGGGCACTAAGTAGACATGGCATTTTTGAAGTGCGCCGACTCAAATATGCAGTGGAGAGAACTCAAGGGCTGACAGGGAGAAGAGAGGGGCCTGTCTTAGTTAGGTTTCTATTGCTGTGAAGACACACCAGGACTCAGGCGACACTTACAAGGAAAACATTTAATTGAGGGGACTCCCTTACAGTTTCAGAGGTTCACTTCATTATCATCATGGCAGGAAGCATGGGAGCACGCAGGCAGACGTGGTACTGGAGGAGTAGCTAAGAGTCCAACATCTTGCAGGAAACAGGAAGTTGACTGAGACACGGGGGTGATATCCTGAACATAGGAAACCTCCATGCTCACCACAGTGACAGACTTTCTCCAACAAGGCTATATCCAGTAGAACAAAGCCTCGCCTAATAATGCCCCTTCCTGTGATATTATGGGAGCCAATTACATTCAAACCACCACAGGCACATATCTTAAGTCTCAGAAATGTGATTAACTACAGGAGTGAGATTGATTTCCAGAATCAACCTTTTCTCAATCTCCCTCCTCCATTTTCTCTAGAAAGCCTGCTGGCAAAGATCTTAATCTGCTGCCTTCTCTGGCTTCAGGCTCTCTGAATACAGCACAGCCTGAAGATTCAGTTCCTACCCCAGGCCTGCAGGGCCTGCAATCCCAGCTACTCAGGAGACTGTGGCAGGGGGATCACAAGTTAAAGTCCTCTGCAGGACAGGCAGCACAGCCTGGGACACACCAAATCCAGGACCAGGCTGGTGGTTCTTCTATTCTGTCCAGTCCTACTTTGTAACTCAGGCAGGATATAACTTTTCTTCTCCCTGAACTTAAGTTTCTTTGCTCGTGGCTGTTCAAGCTCTTTCTAGTTCTAACCTGTGGCCTACTCTGCTGCTGGGCAATAGAGACACTACTAATCCAAATTCCTTAGGTCCTAACATAGCAGGATAAGCTACAGCCTGGTCTTAGCCTGCTGAAGAAAACACCATCTTCCCTGGATTGGGCTGGTAGTAGCTGATAATATTTTCTCCCACAGGGTACCAACCCACAGAGGCTTGCAAGATGGTATTTTCAACAAAAGAAAAAAAATTTACTATATTGTAAGTTGGACACATAAATAAAGGCTGGGAAAGCCAGGTGTGGCAGTGAAAGATTTTCATTTCAGCATTTAAGATGGCTGAAGCCAAAAAAACCCCAAATGCATACCCGGCTTCAGATACACAGCAGGTTCACGGTCAGCCTGGACTACATGAGACACTGTCTCACAAAACAAGATAAAAAAGGAGGCCATTAAAAGTGACCCTTAGACTACTCACTGTGGTGGCACAGACCTGCAAATCCCAGCTACTCAGGAGACCGAGGCAGGGGGACCACAAGTTAAAGACCTGCCTGGAATGTCAAGAATGTTCAAAATAGTCTGAGCAATTTACTGAGACCCTGTCCCAAAATAAATCCGTAAAAAGAGGTCTGGGAGGCTTGCAAGACGGCTCAACAGATACACATGCTCGCTGAATGAGTTCAATAAACTGAGTTCAGTCATCAGATCCCAACTCCTGAAGGTTGTCCTCTGACGTCTACACATATGCTGTGACACGTATGTGTGAGTGCACACTCACTCACACACACAACACACAAATAAGGAAAATATTTTTAATGTAATTGTGGCTCACAAGAATTTGTTTAGCTTGTAGAAGACCTTTGGTTCATTCCCCAGTAACATCCACCAACATATATTTACGCACACACTCACATAAGCACACACAAATACACACACACACTCTCTCTCACAGAGAGAGAGAGAGAGAGAGAGAGAGAGAGAGAGAGAGAGAGAGAGAGAGAGAGAGGGAGTGGGAGAGGGAGAGGGAGAGGGAGAGGGAGAGCCAGACGACCCCCAGCAGACAAAGCCCAGACCCATGTGGCCAAACTTTGGGCACCTGCTTCAGATCATGAGATTTCTTGAGTGTGTATGTATAGAGGGTATGTGTTATTGGCATTTCCATGACAATAGGTGTGTAGAGGGGCCTCTGAAAGTCACTTCAACCTCCCTTTGCCCATAGGCAAGACCACAGCTTAAGGCTGTGCCTTAGTATAGGGCTCTTTCATATTCTGCTTATATGGGACACAGGTCACGAGTAGTCACAAGACTGGGTGGATTAGCCTCAGTGGAGGGAGGCCTTCCATAGGTGTTGGCACTGAAACACTCCCTATATGATCCCACCTACTACTGCTGAGTGGGCGCTGAGGGTACCTAGCCTCTATTCCTAAAGGTGCTGCTTTGCTGTGCCTATCCGTAACTCAGAATGGTTTCTCAGCTGGGCCCACCCTCACTTGTGATACAGTTCATGTTTTGAGGGCCTCAAGTGACCATGTAACACTTGAGAGTGAGGGACTTATGTCTACTCACGTAGGATGTTATAGCCTATTGCATAAGGAAATACAAGTGCTTTCCAGGCAGTAGAGGTCCGGCACATCCTGCTCTGGCAACTTCAAATGCTCTGGTTCTTCCCAGGCTACCTGGTTCCCTGCACCACAGAGGACAGATGGGTTCAGGCCCAGGGGGCCTCAAGCTTCCCTTCTGCCCTCAGAGAAGGTAGTTTCAAATCCTAGTCCAGCCTCTTTCTTGCTGTGTGACTTTGAGTTACTCGTTTTACAGTGCCAGCCACCTTCTCATTTTCCTGTTGGGCTGAGCATGGGAAGAGCGAGGGCTTCCCAGGTCTGGACCAAAACTGCCTTGGTAATGAATGCTGGCAGCCATTATAAATAGAATCTTTACCCAAGCATCTCTCCTTAGGGTGCATCTACTCTTTGAGTCCATGTTGTGTGCTAGAGGATTCATAGGGAGGCCACAACTGGTCTCTGAGGGGACGGACCTACAAGCAACTAACAGAGCTGCCTCAGCTTAGGGCAGGGGTGAGGAGCTCCGTCCAGGAGGTCTAAGCAGAGCCTCCATCGAGGAGAACACCTAGGGGTTAGCTAGGAAGCTAGGTGTAATAGTGTTGACCCATAATCCCAGCACTCTGGGACGGATGCAGGAGACTGCAGTGAGTTCCATGTCATCCTAGGTTATACACTGAGGTCCTGTTAACCATAAAATACAGTCTAGAAGAGCAAGTGGGTGTTGGTCAGAGTGAGAACGTGGGTCTCTTAGGATTCTGAGTTCTGATGTCACAGGTCATTTGTGTGGTGAAGCATTTATGCATATATATATATATATATATATATATATATATGGGAAAGAATAAGGAAATGGATGATAGTATGGTCAGAAAACAGGGCAACGGAGGTCACTAGTTGAATCTGGGAATACCTCTTTTCCTCATGGGAAATGAGTGTCAGGTAGTGGGGACAGGTCAGCTGACCATGTGAGAAAGAACTCAGTGAGCAGGCTGCAGGGAAGAGCCTTGAAGGGTGCACTCAAAGGATGCAGGTGCCCAGGTCTAGCTAAGTGACAGTTTCTAAACATGAAGAGTGACAGGAAAGACCCTTTCTGAGAACTTTCTAAGAAGCACAGACTCCAGAGTCTACCTGCTGAGCTTGACCTAGCTCCACACTAACAAGGACTATCTGAGTGAGTTCTGATCATTTCTGGGCCAGTAACGTGTTGCTGCCAATTACTGTTGTGTGTGGGTATTTATAAATAAATTAAATATCAGCTATCAGTTCCTATCAGCTTACAGTTTTACATCCTTAGTACCGATGGCTAAGCAGGCAAGCATGTCACACATCTGATATGCTTCATGGGCTTAGCCTCGGCCGAGGGAGGGGGCATGGATCTCTTTCTCTGACACCCTTCTGCTTCGTAGCTCCTCACTTATTCTTCCTCTTGTCCATATAGATTCATCCACTCATATGAACATTTATGAATTAGCCATAGAGACCTCTGGGTGTACATATAAGAGCTCAGACTGAAGGCCACATCTTATGGGAAGGTGTCCTTAATGCTGCACAGGACAAGTCCAGTGAACTGTGTTTAAGGAGAGAGTTCTCTAAGTGATGACTCACAAGTCAATTTGTTTCTGCCCCTTTCTGACCTGTTCTCATCTTCACCTGTCACAGGGTGGGCTAAGGAAGCCATCTCATCTGTGTGAAAGGGACAGATGTGTGACTAATATTCATGCTTGGTTGTGACTGATCCTGCTAAGCTCCATTCCCTGGTTGTCTTCTCCCCAGAGACTGCTGTCCCTTCTCCCTAGGCAGTACCCATCCTCCACAGACTCTGTGGAGATGATGCAGATTCTTCAGTGGACACAAGGAAGCTCTGTGTCTTCTTGGTCCCCATGTGTCCCTATATATGACAATATTTCCTTGGCTGATTTGTCGAGTACAGAAAGAGGCATGATACATTTTCTAGACAGTAATTGCACTACCTTTATGTCAACTTTTCAAACATGACAGCTATGGGAGCACAGACCAGCCATCTTTCTATGCCTGCAGAGCTAGGTAGAGGTAAACTGAGGTCCAAGATATGAAGAGGCATGCCAAAACTCACAGCAAGAGTAGACAGAGCTGTATGTCAGTCTGGCCTATGACTTCTGCTTACCCAACCCCACCGGGGGGGGGGGGGAGAGGCCAGGCTTGGGGTCGTTATGATCCCACAGCCAGGAACACTCACAAACATGGCCAGTGCCAGAGGACACTCTTCCTCTGAGGCCATCAATTTCTGAGCCTTCTCTTTCTTTTGTACAAGGTGGAACCTGATGCCTCCAAAGTGAGTTTCCAAGGAAACTTGGAGGAGGGTTCATAGCAGCAGGACCAGATCCCACAGTAAGCACCTTGGGGAAAGTACAGAGGTCATGGCACAGAAAGAATACTGCTGAGCCTCCTGCCTAGATTCAGCTCCTTCTGAGTTGACTCTGAACAGTTCATGTCAGTCCACTGTAGGATGAGGTGAAGCATGGGGCAGCTGTGAGATGAACCTGCTGACAACACCCCCAGGACAAAGGGAAGGTCACAAGGTTCCAGAAGCCCCTGAGCCCAGGGCTTTGGGGTGTTGTGAAGCAGGGAGAAGAACCTTGTAGTCAGGAGCCTCCTCCTCCACATTTTTTTCCTTCCAGGTCCCAGAGGGGCCAAAGCCATTACAGAGAAGGGACATCCAGTCAACAAAGACAAATTGGCTTAATTGACCCAAATTAGCAGCAGGGAGGGACTGATGGCCCAGCTGCTGGTGCATTTAATCACTGTCATCCTGTGTGGTCAGGAACAGCCCCTCCCCCAAGGCCACCAGGGTCATCTCCCCTGTGAATGGCTGCCTCTCAGTCTTCCATCCTCATAAAGCAGGGATGGGGCTTTGGGAACAAAGGGGGCCTCTGGATAAAGGACCATTGCTCCCCACAGAGCTGATCAAATAGCTTCAGTGGAGACCCCAACCTCCTAATTCTGAGGTCAATGGCAACTGTTGAGAGCAGGGAAAGGGAGGTTCCCTGGACACTTTGCAGGGGATCTTTGCAGTTTGGGTCTCCTAGAGGTCAGCAGAACAGGCTCCTCCCACACCTGGGCGCTAGCTACCCTCTTTCCCTTAGCAACCTTCTCCACCCTAATGAAGGGGCAAGTTAACTGACACCCCCACCCCACGCCAGTGTCTATAGAAAGTGACAGGCCAGATCACCCTGAACAACTTTGTCCACAGGATGCCTGTTGGCTATTTTTGCCAGAATTCTATATTTCAAGAAGGCAGATAGGATGTGTGGAAGTGGAGGCACATGCCTTTAATCCCAGTCCTAGGGAGGCAAAGGTTTGCAGATTTCTGAGTTTGAGGTCAGCCTGGTCTACAGAGCAGGGTCCAGGACAGCTGGGGCTACACAGAGAAACTCTGCTCCTGCCCTACACTGCCCCCCCCCCCAAAGATGAGGTAAAGGGCAGAAGGGTGAGGAAGGAGGAGGCAGTGGCAGACAGAACACTTGTCCGTCAATCTCCATCATCTAAATTGGAGATCTTTTCTCTGCTACAGTGAGCATCAATGGGAGTCTATGTGGAGCTCTATTATGAATCCCAATACCCACAAATCTCCGGGCTTCGCCTCACAGTTCCCCCACTCCAGCTGCATGCCTCCTTTTCTCGTTTGGAATCTGATTTGTGAGAGCCATTTTCTTGGGCTCCCCTCTCCAGGCCTCAAGGAAAGCACCCCCATGCTTTATGCACACCCAGCTCCACCCTGTTGGCTCAGTGCCAGGCCTATCCCACACCTGTCAGATCTTCCCCGCTCTATGCTACTTCTCCTTGGCTCTAAGCCCTGTGCCAACCAGGGGAGTAAAGTAATGACTCCGAGAAGACCCTCAAGAGACTCCTGCTAGAATGGGTCAGGAAGTATGTCTGTCTAACCCACCCTCATATTCATATTGCACACAGACTTTTAAATGGGCTGCTTAAGAACAGTGTATTGGAAACTGGCAGGTGGAATCTGAAAACACTTCTCATGGCCAGAAAAATCTTGAATTTCAGATTCTTTTCAGTAGGAGACATTATAGGGATGTGACCTAAGAGTAAACATGAAATTCATTTATGTCTTGTTCAAGTATGTAGCTTGATGGTTATATATCATTTCTAATGCATCTGCTTTTTGACTGTGGCCTATTTAATGAGGTCGGGTGTGGAATTTTCCACTTGGGGTGTTAGGTCTGAGTTTGGAGCACTTTGGATTTAGGTCTTCAGATCTGGAATGCTCAGGTATGGTATCATTATTCACATTTCAAAGCTAGCTCCTCAAACACATTATTCCCAATTTGTGCAGTGAGTAGCCTCCCCTTCATATACAGTGAGACTTAACAGTGGCTTTAGAAGGCATGCCTTGAGCACCTAGACCCAGAATAGAGAATCAGGCAAGGATGGTAAGGGCCACAGAAGCAGACAGAAAATGAAAACAGTTTTTCTCCAAGTCATTAAAAGATCAGTCTGGGGACTGACCTGAGATGCTTCCGTTGGTCAAATGATTACTGGGCAGATATAATGAACGCATAAAAAGCTGGGTGCAGTGGCAAGCACCTGTAGCCCAACACTGGGAAGACAGAGGCAGAGAAGCTCTGGAGCTTCCCGGCCAGTCAGCCTAGCTAATTCAGTAAGCCTCAAAGTTAGCGAGAGACCATGTCTCAAAAAATCAGGTTTAGAGTAGAAAGGGAAGTCGTCTACCATGGACCTTTGGACTTTACATGCATATGCACGTATGTCCATGAAGCTGCACAACACACACACACACACACACACACACACACACACACACACACACACACACACACAGAGAGAGAGAGAGAGAGAGAGAGAGAGAGAGAGAGGAATGCACACGCACACAGGCACACATATACATGCAAGCTTATACACACAGAGATCAATAAAACAGACCCATCTACAACACACTTTCTTCTCTTCTCCAGGCTCCGTCCTCTGACCTTGAGAGCCTTCCAGATTTCCCACCTACCACATCTCTCAGCATTGGGGAAATCTCCCTATACCAATCTCAGTGCCAGGAGCCTAATGCAAGGGTGGCTTCTGGGCCCCAGCTATTCTCCACTCCCAAGAGTTACCTAGGAGCAAATTCAGATGCTATGTTGGATGACATATCCAACTGTGTGGCCAAGATCAACATCCCCTGACTGAGCATCTCCTGAACCTAGACAACTCCAAATCCCAGACAACCCCAGTTCAACCCATGTCCTCATCACACAGTTGTGTCTGTCACTACTGAGACCTTTCTACCCTACAAGTCCATGTGCAGGGCCTTGCAGAAAACAAAGTCCACACCATGGTACCATTGACCGAGGACGGTAGGTATGAGTGATGTCAGCAAACGCATATGGAGTGTGGGGTGCTCACTGTACAGGCTTCTAGGACATTCTCTAAAGCGAACCATTTGTCTTCCATGCTCTGATGCTCCCTCTCCCTGTCCTCAGTAGCACCCATGTGTGCCACTTATAAGGGGCAAGTTCCCACAAGCAGGTATGAATGAGCTCACGGGTCGTGAGCTATGCCTGGCAGAGAGATAATCTAGCAGAGTGTGAATGTATTGAGGCCAAAGCCTGGACGGATGGATTACTCTGCTGGAGTGTTCCTGGGCTGGGATGGGGCTGGCTGAGAGGCAGAGTAAGGAGGCCAATGTACCCCCTTCTGGGGATCCAAACACTAGAGGCCAAGTCTGTCTCTAGAGAGGCCCGTGGCTCATGCTGTGTGCAGGCCGCATTCCCAAGCTGTGGAAGGTGATTTCACATTTGTAACAATTATTCACTTAATTGGGTTCCAATTAAGTGGGAGAAGGAGCAGAGGCTGTGTCTGGGTATGTCCTTTTCTTCATGTACTATCGAAGGGAGCACATAAAAATGACCAATGGCAATTCTGTGGCATCTGGGACAGTTTGCCTTCTGGGAAGGGGGACAGGACTGATGTCTGCTACTCACCCAAGCCTTTCTGGTGCCAATGGCTCTAATCCACTGGATCCCATCCAGTGTCCATGGGTACTGAAGTTAGCCCATCTCCATTGGAAAGCAGAGTGGGGCCTCAGGGAAAGGGAACGTATTAGTCTAAGGATGTTCCTACCAGCAGTGTCCTGTGGGTTCTCAGTGACACGGTGACAGAAGACTTGGTGCCTGACTATTGGCTTCATGGCTGTGTTACAGGGCTGCTGCAGTCATGGGAAGGTGGGACTTATGAGACCTCCCTTTCATCCACCTGCTGCCTTTCATCTCTGTCATCTGTATGCATGTGTTGTATCCAATATTATTACATTTAATCCAATATTATTACATTTCACACAGAGAAATGCAGGGGAAAAGGTGTAAGGCTACATGATTATGTCAGGGCTGGCAATACCAGGCAAAGGTGACACTTCACAGTAACAAGTGTGGTGAGCACACAGGAGAGGTTCTGGAGAAGCAGGCCAGGACTGCTCCAGAGTTGTGCACCTCTACTCCGGCCTTCTGGTCGCAACAGAGCTGTGGCCATGGTGGCACAGGCATGGTGTGGACTGAGCCTGGGTCCAAGGCCACAGGGGTGGCTTCCACATAGCCTCTAGTGTAAGTCCTGTTCCAGGAGAGCCAGGCCACACATAGGGCCTGGTTCTAAATCTCCTGGTTCTAAATATAAGGGGCTGTGCTTACAGAAAGAAGTAACCAACCACTTTCTTATTGGGCTTAAGTTCCTTTTCACAAGATTTCATGCATAGTACAGTTAACAGAAACAAGAACCCATGCTGGATAGGTCACTGGCCTCAGGGGTGAGCCTACTACTATTATTTTGCTAAACAGACACAGTCTCAAACTGCTTCTAAATATTTATCTTTATACCCATAGATGAGTGCAGCTCTTAGACCTCATCAGGAAAGCTACATTTTGAAGGTTTTGACACACAGCAGGTGCTGGGGAAAGCTTTACAGGGTGAATGATGATCAGACCAACTAGCATGTGCTTGAGGGAACCAGTGCCGAGGTCTCAGTCTGGGAAGCAGCCTGTGCTGTCTGAGCTATGGTGGAAGGAAACAGGCCCTAGAGGGGATCCCAATGTCCCCCACCCAATCCTTGCCTAGAGGGAACCTGTATTGCTCTGATGAGCAGGCCCCATCCTTTCCAGGAAGCCCCTAAAATGACAACTGGCAATTCTTCCTGCAGAGGGGTAGACTAACAAGCAAGTCCCCAAAGAGATCTGGAGTGGCAGGGATAGCTGGACAGTGGAAGGAACTACTTCCTGTCTTATGGTCACCTCCTGCCTGAGGGAGGAGATGGGTTTGTGATACCCTGTGGGAAAGAACAGGTGAGTCAGGAGAGTCATCAGCATTCTGGTCACATAGCTGGCAAGAACTCTCTCTCTCTCTCTCTCTCTCTCTCTCTCTCTCTCTCTCTCTCTCTCTCTCTCTCTCTCCTACTTAGATCAATTTACAGAAATCATTAGGAACTATTTAGAGAAAAGATGGAAGATTTTTAAAGGCAAGGCCCAGGGACAGTTTTATGCAAATCAACTTGCATAGACTTAGAGCAGAAGTGAGAATCTTGGGGTTGGGGCTGTAGGGCTATGATAACCTAGACAGAGCAGGGGGACATAGGGAACAGCTGTGGGCCAAGGAAAAGGAGGCAAAGGGATGAGATAGTGAGGGAAGAAGTCAGTCAATCCAAGCCTCAGCTTGCCCTTTTGTGTTGAGAGGCCCACACAGCACCCACCATCTGCTTCTGGAACCTCTGCTCCCACTGGCTCGCTGACTCGAAGGATTTCCCCTTCATAGATAAGAAAGCTGAAGCCAGGAAACAGAAGTGTGTCCTCAGAGTGGTGCAGAGCTGAAACACACCCTGATCCTTGATTCCTTAGAGTATTCCTTCCTGCTGGCTCTGTGGCCCAGTGAGCATGCTCCAGACAAAAACGGACACAGACATACACACACACTGCCATGGCATCGTTTGGGTTCAACATGCTGCTTAGTACAGAGTTTGGCAGCTGTGGTTTCAGTGGCAGGAAGCCACCACTGACCCTCTCCAAAGTCCAGATGAGGCCAGGTGTTCTGTGGGCACTTCTGCCACCTGGCATGAACTACACTAACCAAACCTGCTTATACACTTGCTCTGTGCCAGTCTGTGGCTGCCACATATGTGCTAAGCGTGTATTACATGCTCAGCACAGAGAATGCCTTCAACATTAAGTTAATAATAGCTGCCACTTATTGAGTATGTACCACAAGCCAAACCTTCCTCTAGGCCCACATTATCTCCTTCATTCATTATAATGACGTCATGAAGATCATCCGAGCACAGAGAAGGTAAGCCATTTCTCTAAGATCACACAGCTAGGATTTGACAGATGAATGTGTGGATGAATGGTTGAGGGAAGGAGTAACATCTCTACCTATGGCTTCTGTCACTCATTTAATGACTAGTTTGTTTCTCCAGCTGCTCTTCTGGGAGGGAAGAGTGAGGGTACAGAGGGGGCCACACCTATAATTGATTCACTTTATAGACTGAGAATCCCTATGATGGGCCCTGGTCCAGGTGCTGCTTACAACACTCAACAAAACAAGTGTGTTTTCTGCTGGCAGGGGCCTCCCTTCAGCTGGAGGCTCAACCTCTTACCCTGTACTGTGTTGTAGGAGAAATCCCAGAGCTGAGGGAGTGGGCAGAGGTGGCCATGGGAGGCTGTGCTGGTAAGAAGCATCTGAGAGATAAAATAACAAAGAGGACAGAAGACCAAGCCTCTGAGACACATCACTCGGCATACTGAGGACATCTGAGAAGCCGGTGTGACCAGAGCAGAGGTCAGAGTCAGGGTGCAGAGAAATGACGGTCCTGGTGGGCTTGGGAGCTGCTGCAAGAACTCTGGCTTTCTCTGCTGGTGAGGCGAGGGGACGCTGGGCAGAAGGGTGATTGCATTTGACCATGACGTCCAGAATCTGCCAGTGGTCAGGGTGCAGGAGCTCCAGGTACAGCTGCTTCTAAGAGACATCACCATCACTAGCACGAATCACCCCAGCCTGAAAAGGCAGAGCCAGCTCTAAGTGCACAGGGGATTTTCAAAAACCAAGAGGAGCCATTCAGGACTAGTGGGGACCCCATAAAGTAGACCTTGGAGTACCTCAGAAGAAAAAAGAGTTCCTGGGTACACCCAGCCAGTGGGTGAGACATGTGTGGGTTGGAGCTGGTGTACCTAGGGGTGGGATTCAGAATGGAAAGAATGGAGCCTGCTGCTGGCAGAGTAGAAGGCCAGAATTCTAAGGCTGTGAGACCAACAGAAGAAGGAGCCCCAAACATCAACTCCCAGCTTCCCATGGGCTTCCGTGAGAAAACAATCATCTTTTGGAAAGACGGATTGAAATATATTGTTAAAATTACTTGGCAGATGACACATGGCTTCTGCTATATTTCTGTTGAGCAATAAAGTCAGGGACTCTAAACCCTGTCCCAGGCTCTGGAAGGATAGGTTTGATCATCCATGTTGTTACTGAGGGGTTAGGGGTGGGCAGGTGGGAAAACAGCAGCAGCAGAGGAAGGTGTAAGGGCCACTGGGGCAGGCCTTTGTGAACTGACTGCGGAAGGTTCCCTGGTACCAACAACACCACTAGAAACAGGGGCTCCATGACTTTGTCACAAGATATGTAGTTACGTGCGGGGCATGCTGCTCTACCTTCAAGGACTCTATAGGATGGGTAAGATTTTCTTTCCATTAAAGACATGCAGGGATACACAGAGGTGAAATGAGTCCAAAGATACTCGTTTTGTGTTTTCCCTATGAGCTTTCGGTTTGCAGGATAAGTGAGACCAAGGTCCGGAGCCAGAAACTCCCCTGTGACCCTAGACCCAGTGGACACCCTCTGTCTACCTTGGGGATTTCTCGACATGGATGTAAATCTCAGGAGGTCAAGGTCTCTCCAGGCAAGTGCCATGCTTGTGCTATGACAGAGTCAGAGGTAGGGACCTAGGCTGCTGCAGAGATCTGAGGGGGTGTGGGGGGGCG
Source organism: Phyllotis vaccarum (assembly GCA_033318265.1). Lineage (NCBI taxonomy): Eukaryota > Metazoa > Chordata > Mammalia > Rodentia > Cricetidae > Phyllotis > Phyllotis vaccarum. The sequence continues at coordinate 660,182 of JARWLC010000003.1, forward strand.
GTGGGGGAAATGGCTACTGTGGTCTTAAAATCCGAACCTGTGTTGCTAGGAGGCATTAAGGCCTAAGAAAAAAGCTCTAACAGAACAAAACAAAAACTCCAATCACCAGACAACTGCTCTCCGGGAAGCCTTTGGCACATCTTGAACGTGCTTCCTGGCAGGCAGATCCCTGACTCTGAGCAAGAAAGAGAAAAAAAGAAACCTGTGTTTACTAAGCCCTGTGTCAGGTGCCTGCTGTTTGTTCTGGGGCTTCCACAGTTGGCTTTGCCCCTACACAGCTTTCTAAGAGATGGCTCCAGTGCTCCTAGGCTGGAGGTGGGGAAGCTGAGGCCCTGAGAATCAATCTTCCCACAAGTCCTTGGCTCTCAGGCCACCTGGCCTCACTGTGATGGGAACAGGCTAGGGTGCTGTGGAATGCTCCCAGCACTTCTCCTGAGTAGGTATGTCTCCTTTGGCTGATGGATGGGGTGTGAACGGAGGCTGGCTGGGCCTCCATCACACAGTGAGAGCAGTTGGGAACTCTGGGTTTGGGCTCTGATGTGTTGTCCAGGAGTCCATAATGCAAGTGCCTCCAGGAATTCAGGTCTTGACAGTTCCATGTCCTGAGTCTTGGGTCTCAGGTTACCTCACCTTCCAATTAACACATTTGCAGACCAACATTGTACATAGAGAATCCATCACTTCCAGTACCACAGCCAGCCACAGAGGTAGTATTCACCTTCAAAACTGGTTTTGAAAGTGGGCTTTTCACCAACCAAGGCAGCACCCAGGACAACAGCTAATAGCCACTTCCCTTGCCAAGGCCCACATTTCCAGATGGTAGCGCTCCAACTTCCTTCCACTCTGGACAGATATACAATTGTTCCCTGACCTGGCCATTATTAAGAATGCTGCCTGTATGGTATCATTCTCCCTCTCTACAACTCTCAATAGCTTTTGAGCACTTTGTGGATCACAGGGTCATAGCTTTGAGAGGTCTCTAGACAGAACATCTTGGTAAGGAATGGCTATATACATCTAGTCTCCCCTACTGCTTTTCAGCATGCAGCCTCAGTTCAGCTGTTCACCTCATCCCTAGGCTTTGAGCAATAGGCCAGAAGCCATCTTGCCCTGGTTCTGATTTCCCTGGGGAAGGAGATACCAAACTGCCTCACCTTCAGAGCAGCATTCTGGAACCTGACCATGGCTCCTGAGCCACCTCTTCCCAGATGCCTCCCATGATCTCTCTGAGTTACATAGTTCTCTCTCCCTCCTTGCAACATTTCCCAGTGCCTTCTATGGTGACTCCAATTGTTTGGTGACCACCCCTGCAGACAAGTCTCCTCTCTCTGGGACATTGCATTAGAAACCTCCTTAAGAAAAGATTAGCAAGGACAGCGAGCTTCATCTTCACACTCAACATGGCTCCTGGCACACACTAACAGCATTAGTAATGATAATATTGACAACCGTCATTTTTACACCGTTTCTCTGTGCTGGGTGCAATCTACTGAAATGTTTTGGCATGAAATAACTCACTGAATCATCACAACAAACCCCGCAAGTGGAGTGCTTTGATCATCCTCCTTTGCAGATGAGGAGCTTAAGCAGAGAGTAGTTAAATAACTTGGGCCCAAATCACACAAGGGGTGAAGGAGTCAGGAGTTTTAATACTGAGTGCAGGGAAAGGTTGGGTGGAGGAGCAAATCTGTCAATGTCATGGCCAGGTGGAAACAAAACAGAGTCCTTTGCTGGTTCCAGGGGATGATCCAATGCCTTACACCAACTGAAAGGGAGGGGTGGGAATCAGTGCTCAAGAGATGGAGCCAATGGCTGCCCAACACAAGTGTGTGGTCAGCAGGTGCCAAGATCGAGGGAGAATGTCCCACTGCAGGGCTAACCCCCTTCACCGCCTGTCTGCCTGACCCTCTCCACTCTCTCACCAATGGGCTGGCTACTGGCAGTTTTTACCTCTCTAAGAACGGCCACAGAAAATTGAGATCATTTTTCTGCTGTGTTGGAAGCAGAGAAAATGACCATTTTTCCTATTTCCAAGAGTTTCTTCCCATTAGACAAAGGTCCCAAACACCTACAGCACCAGAGGAAGAAGAAGGCAGGAGACAGATGGACCCCCTGGCTGAGATGTGGACACTAAGGATGATCAGTGGCTAGTGTCTGGTGGTGGGAGGCTAGGCCAATACCAAGATACTTGCAGGTAAATCAAGGATTAGGCAGAGAGGTCCCAGAGCAGGTGACTTAGAATCAAGGAAGGTTGTTCAGAAACTTAAGGAAGCAGGCCCTGTGGTCCCTGAACGCAGCAATCACACCCCAAATTAAAGTGGTCTAAAATCAGGCCAAGTGAGTGTATGTCACCTGGAGAGCAGGATTTTTTCAAAGTTAGATAATTAGTCAAAAGATGAGATTGTGAGGAAGGAAGAGAATGCTGCATGGAACCCTGGGGTCTTGTGAGATGAGGACTCTGGCACTTGGCTTCCTAGAGATGTCAGGTGGCTCCTCTCTCTGTCAGACCCCAATCTTGCTGGCTTCATACCTTCTCAAGTGACTGTGCCTACCTCGGCCCTTCACTGAGCTTCCTCTGTGAAGACTTGTAGCTACTGGTGGTCTTATTTTCATCTCTCACTCCTTGGACTTCATACTTAATAATGCCCAGCTCAGCAGGAACTCACTTTGCTATGACAAACCACTTGGCCACTCTAGACCTCCCACTCTCCTTACGAGACACTGTCTCTGACAACCATAGCATACCCAATGAACACGTGTACTCTTGACTACTGCATCCCTGACTGAGCCCAAGGACAGCTATCCAGAAACCTGAGGAGTTTCTCTCCAAGACTGTTTGGGATGATGTCTGGCCCATGCAGTAAGCACTGAGTACTTTCTCGGTGCTGAAGATGGTGTCTGTGTATGTGTGGATATGCACAAGGGTTTGTGCACTGGTTCATTTCTACAACCATCAAATATTCACCATGAGCCAGGGTGCCTCTGAGGACACAAAGAGGCAATGGGCAGGGAAGAGGTCATGTGACATCCAGGCACATTTATGATCATACCCAGGTGGAAAGCCAGGCAGTGTGACTTTCAAATGGCAGCAAACCAGTATGGCAGTGTTAGTGAGTTCTCTAGTATCTGAGAATCAGGGTGGGTGTCCTGGTTAGTCAACTTGACCCAGGCTAGAGTTATCAGAGGGGAGGGAGCCTCAATTCAGAAAATGCTTCCCTAGGCAAACCTGTGGGGACATTTTCTTAACTAGTAATTGATGTAGGAGTGCTCAGCCTGTGTGGGCGGGGCCACCCTGGGGCTGGTAGTCCTAGGTTCTATAAGAAGGCAGGCTGAGCAAGCCATGAGGAGCAAGACAGTAAGCAGCATCCTTCCATGGCCTCTGCATCAGCTCCTGCCTCTAGGTTCCTGTCCTGACTTCCTCTGATGATGACCGGCAATATGGAAGTGTAAACCAAATAAACCCCTTCCTCCTTGCTATTGGGGCATGGTGTTTTATCACAGCAATGGACCCCAAGACAGTGGTTTTCTGGATGGAAGGAGTGGATGTGCTCTCTCTTGGAGACTTGGCTGGTGAGAAGAGTGACCTAGTCAGAGGAAATGGCTTGAGAGGAGAGTGTAAGTCATTAAGAAACTGGACACACCTAGGAGATCAAGGAACACTGGGGCAGGGGAGACATCAAGAAACATAGCGGATTCACAGGTCCCCAGTTTCTTTGCTCAGGGCAGCACTGTCCCTGATGGCAAGAGAGCTCCAGCTACAGTGTTAGAAAGCTTGGCTTTAGAGCTGGCATAGCCTAAAATGCTGAGAAATGAATTCACATGATGGGCACCTGGGAACACAGTGGGATCTCTGAGCTCAGGTATAGAAAGGTAGGAAGGAGTCTGTGTCCCTGCTCTTTAGGGCTTCAGTGTTCATACTTGGCAGCGGTGATGGAGATGTCTCTGAGAATCTTGACTAGTCTAAGAGCATCTATCTATCCTGATGTTCCTGAGCATGCCATTCTCCTAGGCCCAATGATAGACAGGGCCAGGTAAATAAGGACAGGCTGACAGGCTCTGCAGGCCAAATACGTAACTTACCAGTTGTTTGAACAGAACTGAAATAGCCATTTGAGTGAAGACAGCAAATTAATTACCTATTCTCATGGACCAAAAAGTTTAGGAAGAGAATGCAGCAGGAAAGACTCAGGTTTGATAAAAGGGGGAACTTTCTAAAAGCAGATAATTTCCTAGATAATTTAGTAAAAAAAGAAAGAAAAAAGAAAAAAAAAAACAAAGATTTTCTTCAATTACCTTTCCTACTCTAGCCTCCTTTTTTTGTAGCAAATTATTCATTTTTGCAACCATTCATTCATGCAACAAGCATTGAATTATCTAGGTAATTGCTTCCATTTCCCACTCATCCTGCTGGGTGCTGAGAGCCAACAAAGCCTGGTTGTTTTTTTATTTTTATTTTTTTAAAATTTTTTAAATTAAAAAAATGTGTGTGTGTGTGTCCTGCTAGGTGGAAAGGAAGGAAGGGAAGCCAAAGAGACAGACATGGTAGTGGGTGATGGGCTACCCTGAAGGTTGGCTTGCCTCTGCTGCACCACGGGCCTCACCTGTCCCCTTTTCATCCTCCATTGACAACATTTGGCTGGTTAAGCCTTGGCACTGGCTTTGGTGGGTATGTGGCCGGGCCATGGGGACAGCTAAGCAGAGTGCAGCCAGCTTGAACCAATGGCAAGGCATGCCCACTTTGCTTTTCAACCAAAAGGACAGAGAAGAAAAATAGCAAAAGACATCTATTTTCTTAAAAATACACACATACACACCTGGCTCATTAATTTCTTATTAAAATTCCGTGTTGAGCTCGAGCTGGGAGGGAGGGAGGGAGGGAGGCAGGATTGGGCAGAGGAGCAGGGATGACAATCAGAGCCACGTGTTGGCATCTGCTGTAGGTAGAAAGGTGGAGGGCAGAGAACTAGGAGCTTAAGAATGGCAGAGACTGAAAACAGACTCAGAGGAAGGGACTTCCCTGGGCTAAGGCATACTGAGTGTCCTGCAACCTATAGACTCTGGGTCCAAACTAATTTACAAAATTATTTTCGCGGTGCTGGAGGGAATCAAACTCATGGCCTTGCATGGGGCAAACAAGCATCGTGCCACTGGGCTGTGACCTAAATTTCTCTTTTGTTTATTTAGTTATTTTGAAACAGTTATCCAGGCTGGCCTTCAACTTGATCCGTAGCCCAAGAAGCTCTTGGATTTGGGTTCCTCTAGTCAGTCCTCTGAGAAGCCAGACCGATGATGAGTCTGGATACAAAGTGCCTTGAGAAGGGACAAGGTAGGGGGAGGGGTCTTTGGGCTCTGTGGCTGGGCTGGGAGGACCAGCAGAGAGTGAGACTCAGCCCTGAGGTTCTGTGATCTCATCTGAGATGTGTGACTAGGATAATTAGGACTGACTGTCAGGATGGCTGGCCACTGTGAGCTAGCTTGGGACTTGCAGAGTATCTTGGGGTGCCTAGGGACTTTGGGCCATTTAGTGTCTGAAAATGGTTTAATTTTCAGCATTATCTTGCTGTATGAGCTCCAGGCCTTTTCCAGTGCATGTCTTCTTCCTCATCCATGTACACTAGAAAGCTGGATTTGGCTGTCCCTGAGGTCTCCACTTTCAGTGTTGGAAGCTGACAAGGCCAGACCCTGCCCAGGTGGGTGGGCCATATCTTGATGGTTGGAGGCTGAGCTTGTAGTCTCCTACCCATCCCCATACCGACCCTCACCCCTGCAACCTCACTGGTGCCTTTGTAGGGCTCAGTCCCAGGCCTGGCCTTCCACAGAGCCTCATATAGCTGGAGCCCAGCTCCCAGCCATCCTTAGGATATATTCCAGCAAAGCTCATTTTCTGCCACCAAATTTAGAACACACCCCCACCTACTGGCCTCACACATTAACAGAGCTGAGCTTTACAATCACCACAAGCCTTTCTCCCTGGCCTGCTGCTTGTCCAGTACTGAGAGACACAGTAGGGGCGGTAGATACAACCTGCAGGACAAAGTCTTGGGGTGTGTTAGACAGCCTGTAGCCTCATAAGACCATGACCCAATGTGCCATCTGGGATGTACAGCCTGAAAGAGTCACTCAAGAAGAATGGCCTGGGCCTGCTCCCCTTTCCTCCTCTCCTAGAGGCTGAGCCTGTCTCTTTCCATGCTCTCTTCTCTTCTTACTCTGCTTCACCTCATCCATTAGTTCTGACCCACTGCTGTGTGTGTGTGTGTGTGAGCCATGGAGCTGGGGTGAGGAGCTTAAAGCATGTAGATGCCAGCTGTGAATTGGGCCCAAAAGGCAGTCAGCTGGAAGTGCCAGGAGAGCATTCAGAAAAGGTCCTTAAGAAGCTGGGGTAGTCTAAGAGAGACCCTGGTGGAAGTGTTATTGGGTCTGTGCTTTGAAGCCTGGGGAAGTGTTTCTGGAGGCAAGATGCTGACTATGGAAGGCTGGGACGTGAGAAGGGCTTAGAAGGCACATGGAAGTGGGAGAGGGGTCAAGAGCACCGTGAGGAAGGTGTACACTGGAGCAAGGTCAGGAAGGACCCCGAGGCCAGGACAGAGAGGGTCTTTGGTCCCACAGGCAGTGGGCAGCCAGTAAAGATTAGTGAGTAAGAGTGCAGATCCAGTCAGTTCTCCAACAGATTCAGGGACCACCAGACTCTTGTTCAAAGTAAAAATAAAGGATCCATCTTCCAAAAGACAGACACTAGAAAATAACCTTCTTAGCTCTTCTTCAGAAGTATTCTTGAGATTGGGATCAGGGTAAAGGATAACCAGAAACTCCACTCTGCCATACAAGGGCTCTGCTCAACAGTCCGGCAGATCATGAAGAAGAACTTATCGGCCAGAGACCACATGCTGTGGCTGGGGGAAGGGGAACAAGACACTAGGGAGACAGCCCAAGGTCACCCTGTCCAATGGCGCCATAGTCGGGCAGAAGCCCAAGCTGCTTGGCCTCCAGTCTGGCTGTGTGGTCAGAACCCTGTGGCCTCGGATGCTTGCCAGATACTATTTACTGTAGCAGCCCCCCACCCCTGGCATCTTAGAACATTCTAGAAAAGCTATTCAAAGTTGGCTTAAGTGACAATAAGTCCATGTATCTTCTTCAAACTGGAAGGGACCGGCAGGGAGGGGTCCTAGGCAGTCCTGTGGGGTGAAGGCCTGGGGTTCAGATTAGCTTCATTTTTACAAGACATACTTTTTTCATTTTGCTTTTGCTTGTTGAGGGACATTTCCAAGTTTTAAAAGTAAAAGTGAGGCATGGGTTGACAAAGGGACATTAGCGCTCAGAGAAAGACATAGAGAGCCGAGAGTGGGGACAATAGAGCTCTGTCTGCTGCCTACCTCTTCCACTATCTTCTTCTCAAAAGTCAACCCTTAGTCCTAAGTGTGCAAGTACTGTGCTAGCACTGTGTGGGGACAGGTTAAGGACAGCAGTCCCTACTCAGAGATGCTGGACACCCTGGGCCCAGAGATAGCACGGAGCCCTAGCTAGGGCATACAGCAGGCAGGACACTCCATAAGGCCTCCATAAGGCAGGGTCCTAGGAAGCAGATAGTTCTGACAGGCCAGGAAGGCGAAAGGATCTCTATCTCCAGGCCAGGGAGAATATGCAGTGGGTAGTGGGGACACTGCAAAACAACTGAGCTGCCCAAGGGCCAAGGCATAAGTAAGATCCATTCCTAGACAGAGGCCTGCTAGGCTGAGCTCCCTGTCACTACTAGCCCACTGTCAATCTTTCCTAGGGATGATGGCTCTTCTGTGGCTATACCCCTAGGCTACCCTCTGTACCCTATTGTTGCTAACCATTGGCTGCTCATTGCTTCTGTGAAAAATCAGACTAGCCATCTCCATTGAACCAAAGGCAAAACAGCTCACCACACAACAGGAGGATCCCAGCCACCCACAGGGTTGGGGAGGGGGTAGATCAGCTTGTTACTCTCTGTCTCCTAGCCCTTCAACCCTATAATTCCTAGAAGTCATTCTTTCGTATTCTTTCAACCTTGAGAATGCACCCTACTCAGGGTGAGCAACGACTCTAGTTAAAACCTTTCGTGGGTTCACAGGCTCAGTCAGGCTCCTAGGGACTGCACAGATTCCAGCAAAAGCTGACCACCACACAAGGAGGGTTCTCTAAAATCTTCAGATAGCCCGCTCCACTAGGCCCTCTCCAATTCTGTCCTTGGCAAGGGGCATAAGAGTCTCACTCCCCTAGCTGGTCCTTTGCTGGTTAGAGAAATGTCCCGGGTCAGCTGCTTCCACATTGGGCTCAGCAGAGGGCTATATCCTTATGGGCTTCTACAGCTCCCTCCAGCCTAGGTCAGTGCCCCTTGCCTCCTGGAGCATCTCCAGCTTGCGGAAACCGCCACAGCATCCTCCTGGCTCATCCGAATTCCCATTCTGGATGGGGAAGACCGTCCTGAAACACCCCTAGCCCCAGCCATCTCCAACCTGCATCCTCGCTGTCTCACTGCCTGGGCGCGCCACCCTGTCTGTACCCCTCTCTCCGTCACCCCTTTCCCAGGAAGCCCGCAGCCCGGGGCGAGCCTGGGGAGCAGACGCAACAGATTGCAGAACGCGGGAGCGCGGCCCCGTTGCCTCCGCGCGCCGCCAGTTTCCCGGCCCGTGCCCGTTGCCCAGACCCCCGCCTGCCTTGCTCCGCGAGCCGTCCGGCCATTGAGATGCAGCTCACAAGCCTCCCGGGCCCCTACCGTGCGCGTCCCTGCCCGAGGCCCGCCGCAGAAAGCCAAGCAGCGGGCCGCACGGCCCCGCACCCGACTGCGCGCCAGGAAGCCAGGATCCCGTGGGTCCCTGTAGTCCTTAGCCTCGCGAGCTGCACCGGGAGACGCGGCCGGGTGCCAAGGACCCAATCTAGCTGATCTCTAGAATCCCTCTAGATATTCGTGGGCGGACACGCCCCCAGGGTCTCGGGTTGGACCCTGCGTTCTAACTCGAAGACCACGGAAAAGACCCCCTCCTCTCATCTCCCCTGGACCGACCTAGGTCCCTTCAGCGGGCACAGCAGCCGGAGATGCTGTGCTGGTAGCTCCAGCGGAGAGTCCAGGGGAGAAGTAGGATGAGGGTGCTCCTTCCTCCGATTCTCCCTCCGCCCCCTCCAGGGGCGCCCGCCGCATCTTTACCCCGAGTCTGCGCCGCGACACTTACCGTGGGCGAGCAGCGCGGAGAGGCAGAGCAGGGCGGCGCCGCGGCGGCCCGACATCCCTAGGGCCATGGCAGAGGCGGGGGAGGGAGGGGTCCTAGGGGGCAGCGGTTTACGGAGACTTGGTGTCAGGCTGGTCTCAGTCGCCTCCAACTCACTGTGAAGCTCTGCTGAGGCTTCAGGGAGCAGAGAGCGCAATTTGGGGACACTTTGAGGGGAGGGGGCGTCCCGGGTGTCACCGGCTACACCCTCGGAGCCAGTGGGGGCGCAGCTCGGGGAGGGAGGAGTCTCCACCTCCCGGGGCTGGTGCCCCCTGCAGGATCTAAGAGGCGAGGGGGGAGCCGCACGTGCGGTCCCGGGGCCCGGTGGCTACCGGCGTCCCGGGGCCTGCCGAGAGCTGCTTGTCGAAGACCTCGGCCTCGCCGCGCCTCTCTGATCCGTACTCGCTCGAGGGTGCGGATCCCCAACACGAACCCGTATCGCCTTGGTTTCGGTGGCTACCCCCCCGCCCCCCCAAACACAGACACAGCGCGGCTTTCTTCCTCCTCCAAGAGCCCTGCAGCAGCCAGGAAAATCCGAGGTCGGGAGCAAATGAATGATTTCTTTCGCAAAGAGAGAAAATCCAGGCAACTTTAATCCATCTGGAGAAGGAAAAGTTTCCTTGCAGCGATGAGACAGGCGACGCAGGTCGCCACCACCCTAGACGACGCCCAGATGAAACGCCTGAGGTGGGTGACCAGATGTTTGTCCCTTCGCAGTGCTCGGTCTTGGACTCCAGCGTGCTCTCTCCAGTCTCGACTCAGGTCTGAGCTAGCATAGGCCGACTCCCTGCCGCCTGGCCTGGCTGGGGCTCAATGCTAGAGCAAGGGTGGAGCTCTAGGCACCCGCTGCCCTATGGAGATGGGGCTTGGAGAAGTGAGGGAGCGGGAAAGCCAGTTAAGGCGCCCCAGCTCGAGCCATTTCTTCTTGGAGCGTCTCCTCCAGTTATCCAGCCCGTGAGCGTTGTAGGATGGGAAACGGGGTGGTCAGCCCTCGGCAGCACTGGGCTACCCCTCTCTCCTCTCGGGTGTCGCTGTCTCAGCAGAGAGGTGCCCTGCCCCGCCTTGCACCGCTCCTCGCCTTCCCTGGGGGGACCTGCACAAACCTTGAACTTTTCCGGGGTTCAGAGTCTCCGATGCCTCGTCCTCCCCATCACCCCCACCTTGCCCCTGGACAGACGCTTGCCGGTTGCCTTGGTGCGGCAAAGAATAGGCTGTAGCTCTTTTGGAGACAGTTTGGGCGAGCGGATTGCCGCTCAAGTCCGGGCTGCGGATGGAGAAGCCGGAGCGCGGCCAGGGGGCTAAGGCATCCGCACCTGCGCAGCCCCTGGCCAAGGAGGCAGCAGCTGGTGCCTAGGAGGCCGAGCGAAGAGAAAGATGCCAGCAGGGGGGCCAGCTCTCCTTGGACATGGGGTGGGGGGAGAAGAATCAAGGAGCAGAAAAAAAAAATAATAATAAAAGAGGCGGGGGAGCCACAGTTGCCCGAAGCAGTCGCTGTCTCCTCCACGGCGCTCTTCGTAAATGATTCCAGAAAGAGACACACACACTGATTCTCGCCACCCTCCTCCTGGGTCCGGCATCCAGCACCCACCCGGACCGTAGCGGTAGCGGGCTGGCGCCCAGCTTGGCGCGCTCACTCCCTTCTCCTCCCTCCCTCCCCTCCCAGATTCCCCGCGATCACGTGGCCCCGGAGCGCGCGGCCCACGGCTCGCGCGCCACGGAGACTCCCCCCTCCCTCGGCTCCCCTGTCTGTCCACGTGTCCATTCCGCATTCCCAGCCTGGGGGCGCGCGCGGCTCCTTAATGAGAGTCAGCCCAAGGCTGGCCTTGCTGTTCAGTCTCCTCGGCTTTACGTTTTTTAAATTTTTTCCTCAGTGATTCAGGTTGGGGCCGGGAGTTTGCTGCCGTTCTCCTGGGTAGACGCCACCGCAGACACCGCCAATGTCCCTTTTCAAAGGATGCCAGCTCCCGCCGGGTGCGGGAGATGTTTTCAGTGGTTCTACCCGAGGCGCGGGTAGGGGGCAGCCTCCCACAGCCTCTGAGTCCGAGTAGGTCTCTGCAGGGCACCCTGTGGGTATCAGCCCTGCCGCCGCGCCCAGTTCCTCTGGTTGGAGCTCCTCGGGGGAGGGATGGGCAAAGGAAGCCGTTGGGGGCAGAGGAGGGATTTGCCTCTGCCTACAGGTTGTCTTTTCACAAGCCTCCGGAGGGCCTAGAAGGATATTAGAGAGTGTCCCTCTGTACTCCACCCAATCTTCTGCTGAAGAGGGAGGGGTATGGGGCGTTCATTCACTCCCACCATCACATCTTTCTTTAGAGCACAACCCAAATCAGACCCGACAGTCAACCGTCAATCAGACATGGGATCAATGACAGTTATTTGACAGCATCATTGGATGTCATGAGGGAATCCTGAGAGGTTTGATTTCAATTGGTCCTATTCTGGAGTGGCAGACTCCGGTCCGTCCCATGGGCATAGCCCATATGAAAGGATGGAGCTTTTGAGTCACCCTTCTATATCAGAGCGTGTGGCTATGAGATCAGAGCAAAGACTGGTGGACGATCTGGCCACACTTTGTCTGCCATACTCAGGTCTTAGCTCTCCGGATCCTGTGAGTTACCTTTTTCTCCAGAAAGGGTCGTTTTTAGCGAAATGTGCTTGAATGGCTATGGGAACCCTCTTCCTCTCAGCGGCTAATTGTCCCTGCTTGGGTTTCAAATTGGGACCCGCCTAGCTTTCCTTGCCCCTCCCCCTTGGCTAGCTGACTGGAACTCAGAAGTGCACTGGGGAAGGCTAACAGGCTCTTTGGAAGCCCTAGGGACAGACCATGCTGGAGTAGTCAAAGAAGATAATTTTCATTAGGTTTCTAATGCCTGGTGGCAATTAATGTCACCTAAGGGCTTATTAACCATCTCAAGGAGAGGCAAGCCAGTAATCAGATGCATGTGCCCCCTTCCCTCTGCCCCTGCCCACCAAAGAGACGCACTTCCCTGAAGATGCTGCCCAGGTTGCTCTTCTCCAGGTTGTATCTGACTCGGGAGTCAGAGGCTGAGGACTCACTCTATTCTCCTGGCCCTAGCTGGAAATAGCACAGTGTACTGGACAGGTTGTTAGTGACATGAACATCATGGATTTCTCTTTACCCTAACTCAGTTTCCCCTTCTTCCACTCCAATGCTCTTAACAGTACTGTGAATATCTCCAGTCCTGCAGGTGTCATAGGGCTAACCACGAGGAAGGGAGAATCAGCTCTTGTTCCCATAGACCTTCTGTTCTGGAAGGGAAGGTGCATGACAAGCATATGAACCAGACAGTGAGGATACTGAATTGTACTTGCTTCTACTCCTGGAGAAGATGGAGACTATCTGAGCAAGGCTGAGGGGCCCTATCATCATTTTTGTGGGTGTACATGTGCCTGTGGGAATGTGAAATCTCTTTGACCATCATCATACCATCATCATCACCAGTCTCTCACTAAACACGGAGCTCACTGTTTGGGCTACACTGGCTAGCAAACACCAAGGAACTAACTGCCTGTCTCTGCCTTGTCAACATGGGGGTTAATTGACACACTTCACTATGCTCAACTCTTACACATTTCTTGTTGATCTGAACTCAAGTCCTAATGTGTCTGTTGTAAGCATATTACTGACTGAGCTGTGTAGCCAGTTCATGGCCCTGTCATGCGTATGGAGCGGAATGTTTTCATGCCTTCTATGGGGATAGCTCTTCACAAGCCAGGAACTGTCTGTCAGGTCCCTAAGGTCCCCAAATGCCACATGCCCCTCTTCTCTACCTCAGGAGCAAAGGATTGTTCACTCCATCTCAAAAGTAAACTACCCAAGGAATCCCAATTCTATTGCTTGGGGACGTCTCACTTTTGGCAGCCACATACTGGGGCTCAGGGATGAAGATATTGGTATAAAATATGTTATCCAGGTGTGTCCCTATCCCAGCTTCCCCAGAAAGAGAACAGTACCACCACTACTCCTTTGTCTTCTGGACTCACCCAGAAGTCTTGGTCATGGGTTCTCAGTGAACCATGCCACCCAGAGGTCATGTGGGCAGAGGCTAGAGAGAGTACCGGCACACATATGTGTGTCTGGCCCAGGCGCATCTTGTCTCCCTCTTGCTTTTTCTTTCTGAGTATCTTTCTGGATGGAGCTTTGGTGATGGCTGGGGCCATCTCTGGGGCCAGCTCCTTTGTGATGCTTGGAACGGATAACAAGGAGTAGAGGGTGGTAAAGAGTAGAGTGCTGAGGCTCATTGAGACTGGATCCGGAGCCAGCAAAGCTTCCTCTCTGCCAGAGGAGCCCCTTTGAGTGTGCCCTGGCTTTGAGAATGCCCACTGCTAAGAGGATACAGGTCAGGATGGGCATTCCAAAGAGGGTATTCCGGGGATCTCCTGGGGCTCCACTTCAGACAAACACTTTAGTTTCTCTAGGCAGGAACAAATCCTTTTTATTGAGTGTTGTGCCCCGGGGGAAGGGAGTCAGAATGAATAGGGTGAGCAAGATAGCACCCAGATGATAAAAGTCAGAGAGCCTCCAAAAACTCAACAGGGACCCAGGGGCATTGAAACCCAACAGCAGGAGTGCCTCTCTGATGTGCCAGGCACTGCACTTGGGATTTTACATGCATTATATGGGTTCTTGCCACAGCCATGTTAAAAAGATACTGTGAATATTACTATATCCAACTGAGGTCCAGAGAAGGGACTTTTCTAGACTAGGTTTACTCAGCCAGAAAGCAGAAGCACCAAACCAAATGTATGATTCCAGGTATCAGATATGTATCCCATCTGACCATTTTACCCCATGGGGCTCCACAGACAGCAGGCTACTATTTCACCCTGGTTGTGCTTATGTTCAGGAAGGTCCTAGGCATACACAGAACTTCCAGTCTAGAGAAGCCACTGGGGCAAAGGAAGCTGGTTCTGGGTGCCTGGGAGCAAGGAACCCCTGTTTCCTGTGGCTCTGTCCACAGCAACTCAGCCTGTCACTTCTCTACCCCTAAGACTGACTCACAGTTATGCATCCAGTCTATGTGGAATCTAAGCCATGGTCACACGTGCATAGGGTTATCATCACCCAGCCTCTGGCCTGCAGGCACCTCACCTCTCCCAGCTAAGACTCCAGAGCTGTTACTAATCTCTGTTCAGGAGGATGTCAGCAGCTATGGGCAGAAGAGCACTGCCTCCACTTCTGTAAGGCAAGGCAACTGCCTAGTCCTATCTAACTTATGTAATAAAATGCCACTGGCTGGATGAATTAACACATTTACGACTTCTCATGCTGAAGGCTGGAAGTCCAATATGAAGGTGTTGGCAGGGTTGCATCTTTGGAGGGCAGATGGATGTCTTCTGTGTGGTCATGTGGCCACTTCTCTGTGCTCCTGAATCCTGAGTTTCTTTTATTTTAATAAGGACACCAGTCTTTTGCATGAGAGCCCCATGCCAAAGGCCCAATTTCAACTTAATTACCTGTTTAGAGACCCTGTCTCCAAATACAGCTGCATTCTGCTACTTGGAGGCAAAACTTCAATGTGTCAGCTTTAAGAGCTGACAATTTAGCTCTAACAGCGACTGTATCTTATTTTCCACACTGGGGTGTTTTCCAGAGGAAGAAGAGTTGCTAAAAATGATGACCTCAGAGCAGCAGCTGTAGATGACAGCAGCAAGCACTACAAAGGCCCTAAACATACGGGATCCAGCACTCACGGGGTGGCCATGTTCATTTGTTTTAATTAACATTTTCTCATTTATTTTACATACTGACTATGGTTTCTCTCCTCTCCTCCAGTGCCCCTCCCATCCCCCACCACCCATCTTCCCTCCTTTCCATTCACTCTTCATTCAGAACGGGGCAGGCCTCTCATGGGCTTGTTTTAAACCCCAATCCTTCCTTTGCCCCTGCTCAGTTCCCCTTTCTAGCTGGTTATCATCACTACCTGGAGAAACCAAGCCCCGCCCCCACCAAACAAAGTATCACGTGACCCTTTTCATACTAGATAAGAATCCGCCTTTTTTGGTCATTGTCATCATGCCCCTCCTCCCCCAAAAGTTGAGACTGGAACCAAGAGCTTTTCACAGGCCGGGCTGGTGCTCTACCACAGAGCCTAAGCTCCAGCCCTCTTTTATTTTTAAAGACGAGAGAACCAAGCTTCACAGAGAGCTAGTGATGGACTCAAAGTCCCACAGGTACTTATTTAACAATCAAGGGAACTCTACAAGAGGATGAACCTGGTTCCTGCTCCTCAATGAAACC
Source organism: Phyllotis vaccarum (assembly GCA_033318265.1). Taxonomy (NCBI): domain Eukaryota; kingdom Metazoa; phylum Chordata; class Mammalia; order Rodentia; family Cricetidae; genus Phyllotis; species Phyllotis vaccarum. The sequence continues at coordinate 675,668 of JARWLC010000003.1, forward strand.
ATTGTAACCAATGTAACCGCCTGGCTCAGCCACACAGCAGATTTGGGAGTTCATCATTCTCTTCCTCAGGTAGCACGAGGTTCCCTGTCTCATGGCTCCAGGTTCAGCCCTGGCTCAGTTCAGACCTTGAACTGAAATGCCAATGGTTTGTTTGCACATACTCACTCTGATGTATCTTCCTCTGTGAAGCCCTTCCAGCCATTGACCAGGCTCTGCCCTATGCCATATGTCATCTAAGACACCATGCTTCCTGCAGCTGTGTGTCTTTGGGGTTGCATTGATCTGTCTGACTTCCCTGCAGAGAGGAGACCCAGGAACGTAGGCCATCTGTGTTGTTCCCCACTGGGTGTTCTTTGCCTGATGTTTCAGTCAGTGGCCACTAAGTTATTGAACTGTTAGCGCTCTCTCTCCCATACACAATGTGTTCAGAGCTTTGATAGATGCTCAAAATGATCCCTTGCCTTAAGGGACCCATCTGGTGGATGTGCTGCTCTCCAAGGTTTTAGTGTTCCTGTTCACTTCAGAGGGAAGCCCAGAGCCCTCAGGATTCAAGCAGCTGAGGGAAAGCTTTCTGGGTGAAGTGACTTGACACAGAACTGAAGGAAGAATGGGTTGATATGGGAAGGAGATGGCTCCCGAAAAGAGATCAGATGTTCTAAACAGGAGATTTGGGGGTTCCAGATAGTTCTCAGAACTGAGAATTTCTTCATGCCTGGGGCCCTGGAGTGGGTCTGGGAGGAGTAGACAGGAAGCTCAAGAGGCCAGCAGATGGGTCTGTGGGAACTGTACAGCTGAAATGATCACATTCGGTCACATGAAACTTCACAAAGAAGGACAGACATCAGGGCACTTACATAGACAACATGATATGTGTGCATGTGTGTACATGCATCCACCCCAATATATAGCACATATACCATCTTTGCAAGATGAGGTACCCCAGAACCTATTTTTGTTTCCTAGGGCTCATGTTTTCCTAGGATCTTGACTTTGTTCCTTTCTTGACACACACTCCTTCCAGTCCTCATCAAGGACTAGCTGTCCCCTCCCTTCTTCCCTTGAATACACATGGCTAGTAAGCTGGGACCACCCTGGGCTCTCAGCCAAGAAAGGATTTGGATTTGGGCCAGGAAGGCTGGACTCTGGGCTCCTCCTTCCCACCCCACACATCCTCATAATTTAATTCCAAGGCAAAGTGGTGTGTGTATGTGTGTGTGTGTGTGTGTGTGTGTGTGTGTGTGTGTGTGTGTGTAGGGGGACAGAGAGGAGACACACAGAACACTCTGTGTGTTTAAGTGTGTCTGTATGTGTGCATGTAAAACACAGAGGGACAGCACTGTGTGTGTATGTAACACAGTGACAGAGAGATAGGCAGCGCTGTGTGTATGTGTGTGTAAAAGAGAGACAGAAAACACCCTATCCATGTCCCAGACGAGCAGCTAAGTTAACCCTGAGAGAGGAAGGGCAGGGGCTTCCGGGTTTGTCATTACCTTCATGGCTCCTATGCCTCAAGATTCTGTCCATCCAGCACTGTCTAGCTCTGGGGTTGACACAGTCTTCCTTCCTTGAGAGACACTTTCAGTCTGGGCTGCTGCAGAGGTAGGACTAGGGAACAAGCTCTCTCAGTGCAGACTGCATGTCTAGACAGCCATTAGAAGATTCCTGTGCCAGAAGGGGGAGACAAGCCTCAGAGTCACAGATACCTCCCCTGACTTCATGGACGGGCTAGGTTCAGACTGGAAGTGGAACCCAGAATCTCCTTTTTGCTCCCCTGAGGTGGGTGTTCTTGCTTCAGGTTCTCAACCTAACTTCCACACCTTAATTCTCAGATTCCTGTGTTTACTTTGTGCTGGACGACCATCTGTGGCTCCCTCTTGCCTGTAGGAGTAATTTCAGCCTTGCATTTAGGGTTTTACAGCCCACATCCAACTGGCCACCAACCCCTTGCTTGACCACTGTTCTGGTGGATTTTTTGAAAAGGCTGGTTCCTCCACCCTAGATAGATTAGTCTCTGTCTCCTAGTTAGAATCCACCCAGCCTCTGTCTTAGCACCTTATATTCACTTGTAAAAACCATTAAAGACAAAAGCTGTCTTTCATCCATTTTTAAACCTCTCGTAACTCTGAATACAGTTGCATATATAGAGCTGTGGTTCTAAGTATCTACTAATCAAATGAGTGTGTGAGTGAATGGTGAGTGAATGATGGGCACACGTGGCCACAGTTAGGATCAAGTGCTTGGCCCCTTCTTAGGCATTTTCTGTCAACCCTTTGCATCTAACTCCAAGTGTCATGCACTTATCATCTCCACTTAGACAGGAAGTGGCTGAGCTCAGTGGAACAAAGCCTTGTGTTCTAGGTTGCAACAGCTAGAAGCAGCAGAGCTGGGCTTCAATCTCAAGCCTGTTGGCTCCCCAATAAAACTTCTCTGCTTGGAATACACCTGATCATACATGCCTCAGAAGCTGATCTCCCTGGGACACCTCACACTCCACAATCCATCAGTAGGAGAGAGACAGGGTTGGGAGAGTCCCTATCAGCCTGCCAGCCTAGCAACTGAGTAACGTGAGAGAGGAAGAACAGGGACCTCAGTGTCCCCCAGAAACTCAGAGAGGACAAGGACCCTATAGATATTCTCATTTGGAGGACCCACTGAATCCCTCAGGCCAAGTGAAGCCATATTCTAAGCTCAGGAGATATAGAAAAAAAGTTATTTGTGGTCCCAGGAACCCCATTTCTATCTGAACCCTGTCTCACTGGGGTCATTTCAGAAGTTCTCAGACAATGTTGACTGTGCAGTTTTGAACTCAAGCTCTGGATACAGGTTACCAAGTTCAAAGCCTAGCTCTATAGCTTTCTGACCTTGGACTTCGCGCCCAGTTGCACATTGTCCCTTGGGACTATCAGCAGCCCTCCCCTTAGTGTGGCAGTGTGCTGCCGTAGTGGCTGGCCCTGGTGCTCCGTACATTTTCCAGAGATGTTTCATCTTCTACACCGCACTCACCTAGACATAAGGCTTGGGGTCTCCCCTGGCCTCCTGCAAGGATTCATCTGGGTGTATTGGACAGGCCTCAGCTCTCTGGGCCTCCCGTGCAAGGCAAAGAAACAAAATTGGGCTGGGAGAACAGCTTGAAGGAAAGCCAAATCAAAGTGACTTTTGTGGTGACAAATGCTTAATAATAACTTTACAAATCTAGTTGAATTACTATGAATAACAGCCTCCCTTTTCCTTCTTCTCTTTGTATGGATACGGCTCCCGTCTCCCAGAGAGCACACAGCTACAACCCTGAAATTCACCCAAAAGAATCATTACTGGGAAAACAAACTAAAAATAACCACAGAGGAAACAGCGCCAGCTCAGAAGCAGTTCTTTGGAGGTGGGGGTGAGTAAGGCAACTTTTTGGTTGCTCCTGGGATAATGGAGTCTTTTGAGGCTGATTGATAATGTGTTTTGTATCCAACCCTTCAGTCAGGTCCCCAGATAATCTTTGGGGTTTCTTCTAGGCCATTAACTATTCTTGGTAGTCCAGTCCTATGAATTAGCCTGATCCAGACGCATTATTTTCCACTGAGGTTCTCTCATGCTCCAGGTGATCTGCTCAGCTTTTCTCCCCATGCTTTCAGGCAGGTCCCAGGTAACAGAAGGAAGACTCAGAGAGGCTGAGTGACTGACTTAAGAACACCCAGGAATGTGAATTCAGGTCAAGTCAGCCCAAAGGCAATGGTCGCAAAAGCTCCTCTGAGTAGGGAGCTCAGCCTCTCCAGATCCCTAGTGGGTGTAGGAAGGTTGCTCATGACTGGACAGAAGTCATGGCTCTCCTTCAGGTACAATATTCCAAACCAGGGACTTCGTATCTGTGGTTGGGGGAGGGACTTGTATTGTCTGTCTCTCAGTCTGGGCTCTTTACAAGTCAAGAATGATTCTCCACCAGGTAGCAGGTACCCAGGGGTGGGACATAACCCTGATGTGGTTGCCTCCCTAACAATTTGTAGTCCTGAGGCCGAGGCCTCTCTTAGTCCTCGGATTGCCTTCTAGAAGGGCTGAATGTCCCCTATCAGGCACAGGTCACCTTCCAGAGGCCATCAGCCCATGCCCTTGGTGTCTCTTCCCTGCACTTGCTACCAGGATTCCAGACTTTCAGACTAGCGTTGTGGTGACAGATGACTAATGTGATGGGCTGTGGGATAAATGTGGGGTGCCCCTTGGCAGGGACCAAGGCTGTTTGTCTCCTATACAGAGATGGATGCCTGTCCCTGAGAAGGCTGACGGCTCTCTCCCTGAGCGTACTACAATTCCCTGAGACTGAAATGTGTTCTTGTGGTGCTGAGACTGGTTCTGGGGTTGTGTGGTTGCTGACCTCTCTGTCTGCCTCATGGGTTCCATTTGTCTGTCTGTCTGTCTGTCCATCTATCTGTCCATCCATCCAGCAAAGATAGATGATCTTATTGTGAACTGGGATGATGCAAGCAAGGTCAGAAGGAAGTGTATAATTGGAATGTCAGAGGCTGAGGACTGCTTTGCTGGTGTGATTGATTCCTCAAAGGTCCTGTCAACCTCATGGTCACTGCTGGGGAGGAGTTAGAGGAAAGCCGGGGAGGACGGAGAGGCCAGAAGAGAAAGAGGCTACTGGGCTCTGCTTGCTTCTGCAGGAAGGCTTACCCAATGGACTTCTGCCTTGGTCAATGGCTGACCTGAAGCACAGAGCAGGAGGCTCTGGACTTGACCTTTGGTTGTCTAGCTATTCTGTTTCCTTCCTCCTTCTTATCTTCCTGGTACCCTGATTGGTTCTGTGTTTAGTGGAGAGAAGAGGAAGTGGCTTTTTCTTGTATAGAAGGCTCACTGTGTGTTCACAGCTTATCATTCTGGCTGTAGCCAGTGAGGATTGGAGGTGCAGCAGGCTTAAGCTAATGTTGCCCCATCTACACTCTGTACAAAACTTTTCTCATGGTCCCAGAGACTAAGAAGTAACTCCGTTGGAAGCGGTAGGGGGAGGGGGGGGAGGACTGAGACTGAGAACTGAGCTTGTCCCAAGGACAGTAGCAGGGCTCTGTCCCGCTGCCCCTTGACAAGTTGGCTGTGGGTGGCTCTGAGTCTACTGAAGCCTAGGTAGAGACTATGGGGTGCTCCTAGGGTTTAGTAGCTATAGTAAGTGTGCTCGTGTTCCTTGATGAGTAGAAGTGAGTTGAGGGGAAGAAAAAGGATGTATAAGTGTACTTGGGGGGGGCAGGGCTAGTCAGGATAGGATGCTAAGGATGAAGGGGCAGGAACACATTATATTTGATACAGGGTAGCCCCTACAGGGAAGAGCTTAGAGGAAATGGCTCAGGGATAGAACCAGGCTTTGAACTCTGGGATGGTGTGAGGGAGGTGGGAGGCCTGGGTTGGTCCAGACACATGAAAAGTTCCCAATGTGTGGTGGAGAAACTGCTATTCCCTAAGCATACTCGCAATTTCTTGGCTCAGTGATGGGTGCTTGGTTCACAGACTCACTGTGTTATTGCAAACATGATCACCAACATTGACAGTCTCCCCACTGCCACTACCATCAGTGTTACCAGTCACTATGATGACTGTTATTACTATAATCATTACCATCACTGTTCTCATCACTATAACCACCACTGTGCGATCACCAACATTATCACCAACACAGCATCACCACATTCATCACCACCATCGTCTTCATCACCATAACCACCATCATTATTATCACATCACCACATGATTGCTGTCATCATGCCGCCACTACGATGATTACCATGATCACCATATACCATCACTATCATCATAATCACTACCATCATCACCATTCCACTATTATCAGCATCATTATATTCATCACTATCAACAGCACCACCATTGGATTATTCTGACTTAGGAGAGGAATTATTTGTTCTGTGTCATGATTTTAGAGGGTTCCGTCCATCATGGTGAGAAGGTTATGGTAGAGCAGAGAAACACAACACATATCTTGACAAACCAGAAAGGAAAAAGGTCAGGATGGCTTTTACACAAAGTAAATCTCTCCCTTTTCCTCTCTTTATTCCATCTAGACTCCTAGCCTATGAAATATCATAATCTACATTATAGATGAGTCCCCCACCCTGAGTTAATCCTCCCTGGGAACACTTTATGGATGCATTTAGAGATATGCTACACCAGTGTCCTAGATGATTCTAAATCAGTCAAGGTGATGGTGATGATGAATCATGACAGCTATCACCATCATTATCATTGTTACCACCATCACAGTTATCACTGTCATCACCACCATCATCATGACCATTAGTACACTGCTGTCATCATCATCGCCATCACCACCATCATCATGACCATTAGTACACTGCTGTCATCATCATCACTATCACCAGCATCATCAGCACCAGCACCACTACCACCCTTGTTCACCCTTGCTGGCTTCTGTCACTGTCCTTTATCTGTTCTCCATTTCTGCCTGATGGTTTATATTTTTTCATCTGAAAGAATCTCCATATCCACCCATGAGTAAAAAATTACCCAGCAAACAGGGGTGCTCCCATCACATTGTCTTCATTTTCTAGGGGAGATAACAGGTTCAGAGATGGTAGGTTGTATGTTTAAGTTTAAGCTACCTCTAGATTCACCCCCTTCCCTGGTGCCTCCCTGCTCCAGGCTCACCATTGTCCTTCTTACCCTCCTTCTCCTGGGTAGCAGCACAAACTGGTAAGAAAATTCTGGTTTGGAAAAAATCAGAAAGCTTTCACCATAGCTGAATGAGATGATAGGTGTGGTCATACGCAGGAGAGCTCTTTTTCATGCTTTGGCCCCCAATTCCCCATTCTCACAGTGGGCTCAGTAAAGCGATCCCTTTTCTCATTGTCTAGGACAGAGCCACAGAGAGACTCATAGATACAGAGAACAAGACTGAAAAAGAGACACAGACATTGACCCTGGAGACTGAGGCAGGGACCTAGAGAGAAGCAGGAAGACCCAGGTGGAAGATTCATTAAGATCTAGGCAAACAGAGTGGAAGAGACAGGATCAGGACGGAGAGCAGTGAGGAGATAGACAGGGACAGGAGTGTGCAAAAGGGACTGGGGGCTACGGCTCTGTGTCTTGGATCTTGATTCAGGACACTACATTCTTGCTGGAGGAAGAACTAGCTAGAAATAGTCAGCTGTGGGATGGAGATGCAGCTCAGTTGGTAGTGTTCACCTCCCCTGAAGGAAGCCCTGTATGAAGCCCAGCATTCCATACAGCGGGTATGACGGCTAGCACCCAAGAGATGGAGGCAAGTTCAGGATCATCCTCAGCTACACTGATTTGAAAGGCAGCTCAGGCTACATTAGGTTTTGTTTAAAAAAGAAAGAAAGAAAGGAAATCCAGAAGCAAACACTAAAGCTAAAACAGTCAGCCTTCTGACCTCACAGTGTTTATGAAGAGCTTGGGCTGAGACGATAGTGCCTGTGAGTTTGTGGGTACATGTGGCTTTCCACGTTTGAGCTGTGAGCTTCAGAGTGCTGTTGCTAAGTTGCTGAGAGTGTGTCAAGGCTTCTTTCAGAATCCTGTCTCTGCATTTAGAACCCCTGTCTCCCTATTGCCTGGCCCTTCCTGCAGGGAGCTTGCCAGTGCCATGCAGAATGTTTGGGAAAATGCAAAGTGAAGGAAATTGGGGCTCCAGGTTTCAGGTGCATTCATCAGGCCACCATGATGGGAGCACACTTAGAGTGGTTCCTGTCCTTCTGCCACGGCTCTGTGTTAGCTTCCACTGACATAGACTAAGCCACAGTAGATTAGAGATTGGGCCCAAGCGCAGGTAGGGTCCTTCACCGTGACCCGAACAAGGCTCCTGACCCTGGCCACAGGTAGATGGATGAGTTCTACCTTCTGTGAATCTAGGAAGTAAGATGAGCCCTTTCACTTCCTTCCATGCTCCAGTCACAGTTTCCAGGATTGTTTCAATACACCCATATTAAGCCCACATTGCTGAGCACTTATTACATCTTCCTGTCATCTGTTCACAAATTTAGCTGTTCCTTCCCTGTTTAGGAACAATTGTCTTCACTCTCCCTCTCCTCAGAAGGAAGTCTAAGGGCTTCCTCTGGTGCCTCAGGGACCTGCTACAGCACATGCTGGAAGGTACAGGACTTGTTGAACTACCCTTACAACTCTGGGCACACCCCTCTGTAACAGGCAGCCATGGACCTTCTTGGGATGTAGCTGCTGGCCCTGCGGTGGACTTGCATCAAGGAGAGTTTATATAAGGGACTAGGTGGATGATGAAGGTATGGGCTTTAGGGGTCGGTGCTGGGACTAGGCTACAACTGAGAGGAAGCAGAAGCTTCCTGGGCTGGTAAAGAGTCTCTCATTGGTCTCTGCTAGGTGCCTCTGCAGAGTCCCTGAATCCCCAGAAAGAGAGGTTTTTATTTATTTTTTTATTTTTTATTTTTCCTGATTGTATTACAGGAGGCTGTTAAATGCTGCTCCTTATGTTGTATATTCATCCCACCTGTTCCAAGACCTGTCCTCCATCAGATTGCCACCCTGGAGAGTTTTTCTAATTACCTCTGCCTAACCTGCAGGGCTCATCACTGCTCTGTCCCCACACGTCCCTGCAATTGCCCTGCAGAGTCTAGTCCTCCTCTGCCTTCCACCTGACACTGAGAACTTGCCAAAGGCAGAGACCAGGCCTTTCATCTCAGTATCTACAGCTCCTGGAACTGTGCCTGCTCCAGAGGGGGCATTCAAGTCCTGTTGAATGGATACATGGCTTTGAACATTTATATGTAGACTTTGTGGATGTAGAAAGACTATTTGGGGTGAGAGAGAAGATGAGTTAGGCTGGGGCTGGCTAACACACATAGATATCACACACACACACACACACACACACACACACACACACACACACACACACACACACACACACACGCACGTGTGCACAAGCACCCACAGGCCTGCCGACAAGCAGGATCACTGCTCTTCATTGCTCCATCTTTCTGGGGCCTATGGATGATCTTGGAAAGTGCACCTTGCTGCCTGGAGGTGGAAGTGTGAGGTAAGCAGTAATAGTGTAGATTTCAGGCACAGAGATGTTTGTTACTGCAGTGTAACACTGCTGATCCTGACAAAGATTTAATTTTTTCTCCTTTCCAGACGTCACAGGCTAGTTTGCTTCTGAGACTCTGTCTTGATGGCTCCCAGGCAGCCCCATCCATGGGTATACTATTCAGGACTCTGGGGCTTTAAACATTCCTAGCGAGGCAAAGCAGAGGCTCGGCTGGTATTCTGACCAGGGAACCTGACAGCCAGAGAGCTTCAGCGAGTGACTCTGGCCCCTGATGCTGTTCTCAGCATCTGTGGAGAGTTGTCTTCTTTTTTCTAAAGCCACCCATGCTCTTGAAGATGTCTGTGCTTACATCAGCTCCTGTGAGGGTCACACAGTCATTCCCTCTTCACAGATGGCCTGGATTTCTAGGAAAAATACATGCCTGAGAAGAGTTCCTGCTACAGTCAGAAAAGAAAGCCTCCTGTGGATGGAGAGAATAAGAGTCCTAAATACTCTAATATGATTTGAGGGTCCTGGAGTCTGGATGGAAGTTGTTAGGTGCAGGGGGCCAGGGTGTCTGAGTATAACATTGTTACTTAAGGACTCTGGAACCAACTCCTGTTTTCTTCTTACCTTCTGGGAAACTCCAGGCAATTAATCTAATTTTTTCATGCTCCAGTTTCAGAATGTTTAGGTGATGTGTTATTTTTGGTGCATAGCTGGTCCTTATGAGACCTTGCACACTCTCTGTGTACGATGCTGTTTCATCTGTAGTGACTTACTTGTCTCTGAGGACTTCCACACAGTTCACACATAGAACTCTTGGTGGTGCCACAAGAGTAAGTTCTTATTCCGTGAGTCAGGGGTTCACTGTGGATGTTTCCAGGAATGTGGGCCTGTTTAGATATGGTGGTAGTATGGCTGGTGTGTGTGTGTGTGTGTGTGTGTGTGTGTGTGTGTTGTGTGTGTGTGTGTTGTGTGTGTGTGGTGTGTGTGGTGTGTGTGTGGTGTGTGTGTGGTATGTGTGTGTGTGGTGTGTGTGTGGTATGTGTGTGGTGTATATGTGTGGTGTGTGTCGTGTGTGTGTGTGGTGGTGTATATGTGTGGTGTGTGTGGTGTGTGTGTGGTGTGTGTGTGTGGTGTGTGTGTGGTGTGTGTGTGGTGTGTGTGGTGTGTATGTGTGGTGTGTGTGGTGTATATGTGGTATGTGTGTGTGTGGTGTGTGTGTGGTATGTGTGTGGTGTGTGTGTATGTGTGTGGTGTGTGTGTGACACATGCAGTCTGTCACTTCCTGTTTTATGTATGTGTGGTATATGTATGTGCTCATGTTGGTGTGCATATATGTATGCGTGGATATGCTCACCCATGCATATATGTATGGAGGACAGAGGTCAATGTTGGTTCTTCTTCAGAGTCTCTCACTGAGCTTGAAGCACATGGATTAGGTTAGGATAGCCAGTGAGCTCCTGAGTTCTACTGTCTCCACACTTCCTTGTCTTCCAACCTGGGATTATATGTCCACACTGTTGTGTGCTACTTTTGTATGAGATCTGATCTCAGGTCCTCATATTGCGCAGCCAGTACTTTACCCACTGAGCAATCTTCCAATCTCCAACTATCTGCTTGTGTGTCTGCCATATGTGTCCAGGTACTATTTAGGGACCAGTGAGCTGTGTGTATGTGTCTAGTTATGTCTCCATATGCTGGTATGTGAGCATGTGTGCCAGTGGGCTGTGCACCCTGGCAGTAACTCCAAGCACCAGGATGCTGGTGCTCTGTGGGCTGGGGGAACATGAACAGGAAGGCTTAACAGGCTTCTCTGCTGGCCTAATTCAACTACACCTTTCCCTGCAGACTCCGCCTAGCAGATGCTATGAGTTTTATAGAGAGAGTCTTCTGGATATTTACTCACAAGCCTGGTGGAACAGGCTGCTTTCCCTCCCCATCTCTGATCCATGTATAGAGTCCCAAGTATGAGTGTATTGCTTTTCCACTGCTCTGTGGGCTTGGTGCCTCTGAGGCTTCTTCTGGCCTCCTAGGAGTTAGCAGCGAGCAGAATGCCTGGATGCCCGAGACTAGCTTTTGCTTTTCTAGCTGGCATCACTTGCCTACTTTCATGCCTGTCTCATCAGTCACCTCACTAGTGTCCTCAGAGTTACTCAAACTCAGTGTCTCACCCAGGATCCACGATGTACCAAAGAGGCAGGTGCCTGGTGGCCTGACACCTTCACAATCCTTTCACCTTCATTCTGTCCTCAGTTTCCCTCGATCACACCCACCAAGGGCACTTTTTTCTACCTATATTAATCCTAGGAGTCAATTAAAGGACTGCCTCTTTTCCTCAGAGCTGGATAACCCCAGGGCCCAGAGACTCTGTCCATGGTTCTGAACCCTACTCTTGCCGGTTACAGAGCCTGGGGAATATGGCCGAATCTCTGTCTGTCTCTCTCCCCCTCTCCAGAATGCGTGGACACACATTCAGAATGAGAGATAAAAGATAGATAAAATTATAAATAGACAAAGGTGAAGAGTGACAAAGAACTCCAAGCTACAGAGGTGTAGAGAGACACAGAGAAGCCATTGAGACAGACAGACAGACACACAGACAGTGAGCAGGCAGAAGACCTCACTGGGATGACAAAAACTCTGAAATTTCAGAGAAGAAGACTTTTGTTTCGACATCCATTTCAAATAACTCCACTTGCTAAAGTGACACATTTCCCCCACTCTGGGAAGCTGGGGAGTATGTGCTCCCCTCCCCCATTCTCCATGATGGAGCAGCAATGCTTAGATGTTGCAACTCCCCTGCGGGGACTTGAGACACTTTCAAAAGGAGGAGCTGACAGAGATCAGATTTGGGATCCAGAATGGGATGTGGTGTCTGTCTTCAGCAAGAGCTGGAGTCTTGGTGGGTCACTGTCATACTGTCCCATCCAGGCTTGCCGATCTGTCACATCCTCATTTGCACAAGCTGAACAGAGCTCTGAAGCTTGGTATCTTCTCAGAGAGAACTAGAAACAGATATGGCCTAAAGGCATAAGACCAAAGGGTACAGACACCACCCACTAGCTTACTGCTCTTTCAACTCTGCTGGTTCCTCCCTCCTGTGCAGGAGACTTCCAGGGATCATTCTACTGCTTCAAGAAGGAGAATAAATCTTCCTGGCACAGAAATCACATTTACAGACAGTTCGGCTAAAGCACAGAACAATTAAGACACTTAACTAAAGCCCCACAGCTAGTAAATAGGTAGTTTCAAACATAGATCGTGGACCTCTCTGGAGATAGTTTCTCCACTGGCAGCTCTGGGAGGGTGCCACTGTGTGGTTGTAAAACCATCTTGGTCTCCCAGCATGGGATCCCAGAGATGTGATTGTTGGGGTTTCCATGTGTTTTGAAAAGATTCAGCTGGATCCTTCCTTGGGTAATGGGCAAGGGACCTGAGGATTTCAGGGAAGGGGGGTTAGGAGTACGTACCATTTTGGCCTGGAAAAGCTGAGTGGGTTCAGCCAACCATAAAATGCCACAGTCTCTGGCTGCAAATGCCCCTGGCCAGAGTTGCTAGGCTGTCTGGCAGGGTGGGAGCCAGGCTAATGGTCATGTTTATATCTCAAAGCATTATTAGCTCTTCAGAGTGCCCAGCCCTCACTTGATGTCGACAGCTGAGCTTATTGATTGAGTGAGCTGATGTTTTTGCTTATTAAGTGCCCAGAGTGTAGGCAGATTTGAGCCAGCCTTGGCTGGGTGGCAGAGAGAGCATGAGTCGGGAAGACATCTGCTTGTGGTCACTTTTCAACCTTGCTCATGTGTTCAGCATACGTGTGTGTGTGTAGAGGGAGGCATATGTGTGCGCTTCTTGGTGCCTGTGTTTTTGATGGTGAGCTGGGGAGAATGAGTTTTGGGGTTTAGTACCCCACCATAAGGCAGTCTTGGGAAGAGCTAGTACTTGGATTGGGATCATCTGGCTTTGAATGTTGGCTTTAGGTTTCCTAACTACTAGTTTGGGCAAATCCTAGATTTGAGCCAATCTGAACCTTTGATTCCATATCTGGAAAATGGAGATGAAAATAATATTGGCTTTGTCTACCTTTGAGACCAAACATTAACAAAGAACAGCAGTTTCCAAACTGTAAAGCACTGTACATGTGTCAGGAGTGTAAGTGCTGTGAGCTGAGCTATGATGCCTCAGATCATTTGTGTGAGGAGGCTGGTGGGGAAACAGAAAACAAGCCAGTATAAGCCCCAGGAGAGTGTGAAGTTCCATCTCTGGGGTACTAGCAGTCTTTACTACTCACATTTTGGGGACTCCTGGGACCAGACCCGGGAGACTAAGACTCTGGGTCTAATTCTTAGTTAAAGTGCTGTGTAGCCACAGGATAGTCCGTTTCCTTCTCTAGGTTTTCCTTCTATTTGTTACAGGATAGGCATGAGATGAGGCTGGGACAATGGCTCAGTGGGAAAGTGCTTGCTTCAAGCTTGAGGGGCTGAATTTGGGTTCCCAGTACTCCTATAAAAGAGCCAGGCTTGGCAGCATGTGCCTGTAATGTAGGGCTGGGAGGAAGGACAGAAGGATTCCTCAGGCCTCACTGACCAGTCAGGCTAGCCAGTGAGCTCCAGGTCAGCAAAGGGTCACAACACAGGGCAACAACAGGGTATCCAAGAAGAGTCCCAGTGAGGGCCCAGCATTGATAATGTAGCAGAACCCAGAGGCCTTGCCCCAGACCAATGTCTCTTTGCAATGAACACTTGCAAGTAAAGATATATGGACAAAGGGTGACTGACTCACTGTGTTACACTGCAGCCTCCGTGATGAGATATTTATTTTTTCCTTTTTTCCCCTTTAAATTTTGTTTTATTTTGGGAGGGTTACAGGGGTAGAGGATGGATGCAAAGGGATGGGGAAATGAATGGGCTCAAGATGCATGATGTAAAAAACACACAGAATAAATAAAAAAGAAAGTTAAAAAAAGAGAAATTTACTACATTCAGTTTCTGTGTGTACACTGCCTCCAGTAAATCTGCTTAGTATTTTCTCATTCTTCATCATCTCCAGCCTTTTCTTCTCTCAACGAGTTAAAACTTCTCTTTGGGGCAAGGAGGAAAGCTTTGCTATAGTCTCTTCATACTTCTATATCTGGCTAAACTTGCTTCTAGCTGCTTATAACATAAAAATAAACAGCTAGTGCACATACAAAAAGTAACCTGATGTTCATCTCTGATTTCCACAGGCATGTGTCCACAAATATGGGCTCATATATGCATCCATCATCCATGCATATGCACGCACACCTACATACCAGTTTTAAAAATTAGGGGAGAAGAGTATTGGATTTGTTGTTCTCAAGGACTGTTTTTGGTCCATGTGTCCCTGAATACAGGAATCACTGATTCCCTTCTGACCATCTGTGTGAACTTTAGTGGAGTTTGTATACAGATGTCTTGGGCTTGACATCTGCTCCTCCAATATTTCAAATCATTCTGAGTGTCTGCTTCTGCCTCAGTGTCTCCATCTGTCTGTCTGTCTGTCTGTCTGTCTGTCTGTCTGTCTGTCTGTCTGTCTCCTTCTCTCCCTCCTCCTCCCGCTCCTCCCTTCCCCACTCTATATGTGTCTGTAGCTAGTACTTGTGAGTGAATAGCGCTGCTTCCTCTGGTGCCTGCACACACTTGTGTGTATCCTTGTTAAAGCTGAGGACCTTGGACATCAGCAACCTCTCTGGGTGCCAACAGCTAATGGACTAGCCCATTTTAGTAGCTGATAACAGGATGGGTCCATTAAAAGAACAAATTAACTGCAAACCCAGAGATTACTTCTGTTTTGGAGCTCAGCGGAGAGCTGTTGAATGCTGGCTCGATTTGTTAAAGACCCACACCCTTGCTTTAGCGGCATGGCTGCTGTTTAGCTTGCCGGTCTGGCTATCCTCATTCCTCTGTCAGCAAGTTCTTTGTGCCCCGTTGCAAATGGTTTCTCCCAGCTACTTCTGCATCCTTCCTCTCTGGTTGGAGGAAACCCATTCTCTTCCTCCTTGTACCCCACTCAGAACCAGAGGAAGCTAGTCTTCTTGTGCTGCTTCCAACCCTGCATCTTCCCTTCTGACTCAGCCCCCCCCCCCCAAGGAACAGCATCTTTTTGTGGGTCGCCCGATCACTATTTGTCAACACTTTAACTGATGTATTATGTA
Source organism: Phyllotis vaccarum (assembly GCA_033318265.1). NCBI lineage: Eukaryota > Metazoa > Chordata > Mammalia > Rodentia > Cricetidae > Phyllotis > Phyllotis vaccarum. The sequence continues at coordinate 690,874 of JARWLC010000003.1, forward strand.
GTCCTACTGTGTGCCAGGATGTGTGCTGGGCTCAGGCTCTGTTTTAGAGGTGAGGGGGAATTGAGGGAGACCCGAAGTCATGGGGAAGAGTGTGCAGAGCAAAGAGTGTTATTGTATACAGAGGCTGAGCAGAATCTTTCAGCAGAAGTGATATCAGCATCATCTCAAAGCAGCTGCTGAGTTTTCTGGGCAGTGGAGAGGTAATGTCTGGGTGAGTCTCAGTAAGAGAGATGAGAGAGTATGAATGGGAACATTGGCAGGAAGGAATATTTATTGGAGACTGCCAGGCCCTGCTTCTGCCTAGCTTCCCTCAGGCCAGCATCACCTACACAATCCCATGGTATAAGATCAGCAAACACTGACTAGACATACTTCTGCAATGGAGCAGGCACAGACTAGAAGGCTGTAGAGCAGGAACAGTGCAAATAAGAAGCCATTATTCCATCCTTCCATGCATGTATTTTTTACTTAGCCCATCGTTTCAGCCCATTTGATTCCATTTCTGATATTCAAAGAGGGTCAGGGTGTTGCACAGCTCATGCTGGAAGAGGCAGAGTTGGGCGTCTGATCCACTGACATCCCACCCCCTTTCCTGTCTCTCTTGCCCACAGTGAGGGACCAAAGGACAGAAGGGCATCTGAGTGCTGCACCTCAGTGCAGCTGCAGACACAGTGTTTGCTGATTGCAACACTGTAGACTCCATCCACATGGCACAATAAGCTCTGTTTATTGCATTCTAGGGCTGCTCTAGCATGCAGCTCCAAACTCTTCCACATTCCTCCTACAAACCAGTTCCAAAGGCCTACTAGCCACCTGGTCAGGCTCATCAGAGCAGGGATCCACTCCTGTGTATTTCTGCTTAGGTTACTTTTCTTTATACTGTGACCAAATGCCTGTCAGAAATAGCTTCAGACAGGAAGGGTTGGCTTTGGACCCCAGGGTGAGGGCACAGTACACTGTGGCAGAGATCAGTGTGAAGTGACAGATTGCATCATATTCATATTCAGAAGCAAGGATGGATGCTGGTACTCAGCTTCATTTTTCCTTTGCTTTCTTTTCAATTCAGGACCCCAGCCCATGGGATGGTTCTGCCCGTTTTTAGGACAGATCTTTCCTTCTCTATTAAACATCTCCAGAAACTGTTTGCTGACATGTCTAGAGGCATGTTTCTTAGGCAGTTCGGAAGCCAGTTAAGTTGACAATCACAGCTACATTGCAATTACATCATCCTCTACCCAAACCTTCACCAAGGATTCTTTTCCTCAGAATGAAGTTCAAAGGCTTCAATGTGGTTCAAACAGCCCTCCAACAGTCAGAGTCTCTCTTAGGCCCCGATTCCACGCCCACAAAACTCTCATAGTCTTTGAATACTTCAGCCCCCTCATTGCTTTATTTTACACATACTTGTTCCTTTATTTGGACAACCTGCCCTCCAGTTATTGTCACTTAGCACTGCCCAGGACCGGGCTCTTGTCGGTTTAGCTGTTATTTATTTAGTTATCCTTCAGGACCTAACTTCAACTTCAAGACAGTTCCTCCCAGAGGCCTCTGTGGGGACTATGAGCAGATATCACAGGGACCAGAATCATGTGTCATTTTTCCCCCTTGGCACTCAGCTTCTAGGCAGCAAGGACTTTGCTCATGACTATACCCCAAGCACTGTAAGTACTTGATACACACTTAAGGTAGGGAAAAATCCTCAAAGAATGTATAAATGGAAGGGGCAGTATTTGTTTTATGCTCAGTCACTTGTTCATTCGTTCATTTATATCCAGTCATTCATTCACTGATGTGTTTAAATTCATCATTTATTCATTCATCAATTTAACTCATTCATTCATTCACTCATTCATTCATTGAGCTGATTACCTGCTAGAAATCAGGAGCTGAAGACAGACTGATCGTGGCAGAAAGTTTCTGCCAATAGGCTGAGAGAGGTCTGGCTTAAGAGATGCTGGAGATGAACCCAGAACTTAGTATATATTAACCAAGTTCTCTAACACTGAGCTACACCCTCACCACCCCCTTTCATTAGTTTTAATCATTACATTGTAGGGTATGGGCCACCGATTACCTCACTGATCTTCCTGCTTCCAAGAAAGGTCTGGGACTTCCTCTGGGAAGATAAGACTCTTCCCTGTCTTCAGCCCACCTATTGGGCTTTAGAGGTTGATTATGAGACCTTGGCAGAGCCCCAGTGCCTCTCTTGGTGCCCCTTCAGCCCTGCAGGCTTCTGTTCTTCTGCCTCCCTCCCAGGAACTGCCCCTCCCACAGATGATTGTGCCAATCCTAAGCCTGATGAATCTTTGATGAATTCTGAGTAAAGGCACTTAAAAAATGCAGGGAAGTGAAAAGGTGAGACGATTCTGTTCCCATTCCTTCTTTTTTCATCTGTTGACAAGGCTAGAGCCCTTGTGTGTGGCTAGCAGAAGAAGGCAGGACCCACCTGAAGCCCAAGGGCAACAAATTTTCTCTGTAACATGGGCTGTGTCCAGCTTTTCTGAGAGGAGTGAGCAGACTCCAGAAGCAAACCAAAGTGCACTAAAGGAAAGACTTGAAAGAGCACCTGAGTCAGCCTCTTTGTGCTGAGGGAGGTTATGTAGTAGATGGAGGTCGTGTGCCCAATGTTAAATAAGTTAAATAAGTTAATAATAAGTTAAACAGGTTAAATAAGTCAAGAGAAGACTGGAATTCAGAACCTCTGGCTCAGTCAAGCTGAGTCTCCCCTTCTCATGTCCAAAGCCCTAGTGGTGCTGTCTCCAGCATGTCTATGACCCAGGGTGCAGCCTGTTCGTGGATCACCAAAACCCAAAAGGACAGAGACCGAGCACATAGGATGAGGAGGTGGGTCAGCTCAACTTCTGGTTTTCACTGTGGAGGATCAGTAGTCACCTCCTTACTCCCACCCTAAGGTTTTTATGGCCGAATTAAATGGCTCTTCTAGAAAGGTTTGTCCTAGATAAACGTATGTCCAGATCAATTCAGGGTCCTCCAAGCTGCTCACTGGGTAGGGAAGGGGTTGGCTCTTGACTTGCCCCAACTAACTACGTGACCATGGACAATTAGCTCTCTTTCAGCTTTTTTCCTTATCATTCACACAGGCTATGCTGAGGATTAAGTAAGGAAACATGGGTGAAGAAGACCTAGCAGAGTGGTCTTCCTCTGCCATCTTCCTTCAGGGTTCCAGGTTTTAGGAAAGTTAGGCTGTTTCTCACATTCTCTGTCATCATCTTCCTCAGTGCCCCACCATTTTCCATCTCTTTAGAAATCCGCAGAATGCAGAGGAGTTAGGGAACCTGGCACACTGCATGACTTGGTGCCAACCCACAGCACTGAGTGGAATGCCAGGGTGGGGGCTCTGTACTGCCCTGGTAGCTCTGTGTTCCCTTGTATCTGGGAACTCTAAGGCGAGTGTCTTAGGCTGCACTTCCCGAGAGAAGCTGCCTTTCTCTTCATTGCGATACCTTACCTCATCTGCTTGCTGTGACTCTAGACATCTCTTCAGAATGGAGCGTTTCATTCAGTTCCCATAATTCAGACTGCTTCTGGAATGGTTTCTTCCTTCACTAGGTCATCTTGCTTTGGTTTCCAAGCACGTAAGATTCTTAAGACACATTTTTTGGTCTATTTCAATTGCACATTCATAGGACTTGTAAACATAAAAGAGGCTGTAAACTGAGAGAAACTGGGTAACAGTCTAAAAAGCAACGCGTTTATATCAGCACCTGATGGGGAGTTTCTAAAGCAGGCATCTGGGCTTGTGTTCTTCCAATCTTCAGATCTAAGGTAAGAATCTGATGTGCTTCATGGGGTACCTACCTGGCAGGTTATAGCATGCAGACTCTGAGCCCTGATGTATACACAAATGCACATTGATGTTTTGAGCCCTAGCAAACCACTTGCTGGTATGTCTATACCACTTAGACATGTCACACAGCCTCCTGGAGGCCTGATTTCCCAGTACCTTTCTATCACCTCAGAGAGTTGATATGTCTGTAGAATGACCACAGTAATCTGCACTCTAAAACATCCTTCCTTCTTTGTCTTTTCTAGTCACAGAAGAGAAAACAGCAGCACAGAGAGGTCAAGTTACAGTTGCCACAGAGTGGTTCAGCAGCTGGGATCCATACCTAGATAGATCTGACTAACTCACAGTTCATGGTTCACTTTATAGCTCTGCTTCACTGTAAATAACACACTCTCTCTCTCTCTCTCTCTCTCTCTCTCTCTCTCTCTCTCTCTCTCTATTGTGGGAAGAGACACATAACACAAAATTTGACTTTCAAATAATTTCTATCTTTTAATCAACTTTTGTGTATATGTGAGTGTGTGTCCGTGTATGTGTGTGTGAGTGTGCATGTGTGTGTGTGTGCATAAACACTATTCCATTTTCTCTATAAGGACTGTGCTAAGTACCTCATAGGCTTGGTTCTTCAGTGTCTAGCCCATTTCACTTCCTAGAATAGCCTCAAGGTTGAAACCTAGGTCAGAATTTCTTGCCTTTTTAAAGGCTGAATACTGTTGTGTGTATTGACACACCACACTGTGTTTTGGTGAAGATGTATTCCACTGTCTATGATGGCTCTGGTAGCCAGTAGTTTCTCTCTGTATTAATATTGTCACGTTACTGTCAGTTGTCTGACACTTAGAAGTATTTGCAACAAAACTCAGTTCTTCAGTAATGTGAATAACAACATTGGGATGAATGCAAGGTAAATGGAGGAGTCTTTATTTGATTCCATCTTGAGCTCTCTCTCACCCGAGAGATAAACTTTGTTGATTCCCTGCATCTCTCCATCATCTCAGGGCTCATAGTGTCTCTGGCTTCCTGGATCTGCTGAGGAGAGCATGAGTGTCACTTTTGTGGTCTTTGATCTGCTGACTAGTTGTCCTTAGGCATCTGGATTGTTCCTATTAGACCAAAGTTAGCAGGATGCAGGCTCAGGGGTAGGAAGGCAGGTGCTCCCATGCAGCTACTACCAGACCACAGCCTCTGGCTTTGCCACTGGCCCACTGAGCACTTCTGTGCTGGACAAGTTCTTGGTGCTTCTTAGGAAAATGCTGCCAGGTGTTGGAATGATCTCTTCAGATCTAACCCTCACTATCTTGGGCTGTGGTTTTTGGCTCAAGGATGATGGTGTTAGTGAATTTGGCAAGCTAGTTGGATGGGGTTTTTGGGTTACCATTCTTCTGGAAGAGTTCTCTGCACCCTCTTCCACAGGAAGCAGACAGGGCCCTTGACCTAAAGTCCTTCTATTACCTTTCCCTACTAAAGATCATCTTTGCTCTGCTTAGGTGCTCTGCCCCGTTCATGATGATGGGAGTTCAGATCAAAGTCAGTAGCGGGGATAACAGAGAACACAACAGCACTTTTAGCATCCTTTCGGACAAAGGCAAAGGTGTGTGTGTGTGTGTGTGTGTGTGTGTGAGAGAGAGAGAGAGAGAGAGAGAGAGAGAGAGAGAGAGAGAGAGAGAGAGAGAGAGAGAGAAGAGAGAGAGAAAGAGAGAGAGAGGGAGGAAGGGAGGGAGAGAGAGATATGAGGGTCCAAAGTACAACCACAGGATCCTTGGAAACTGCCTTGGCCTTACAACAGCCTGCTTCACCTCATCCTTGAGGATGCCTGCATAGTCAGCCTTACTGGAGAGGCTGCCTTCACCCTGTCAATCAGAACAGATGTTCCTGCTCCCAGAGGCATGCTGTAGATCCCATGGTGCTTGGGATGAAGATCATTGCTAATTCATCCTGTTGCTCCTGTGTGACTTTTTTTTTTTTTTTTTTTTTTTTTTGAGAGGTGGGAAGTGTCTGAAATTTACGGTAGATTGATTTGTTATTGTTACAAAGTTAGAGTTAAATGGTACACTGCAGTTTCTATATAAACAAAAAACTCATATATTTATTCTAAGAATCTTGTTTAAGATCTCTGTGATGTCCTATCAGGTCCAGCCCTGGGTAAGGTTGTGTTTGTTGTGTTGATCTGGGGATCAGTGACTGAAGTAAGGCTGTCAGCATGTGCCAGGGTTCAGAATTAAGGGTTCAGCACCGTTTCTCTGTCTTATATTGCCTCCTAAAGTCAGGAGTCCCGAATAAAGTTCACAATGGTACATTATGCTATCACTGGAAAAGTTGTGTCACATTTAAGTTAATAGTTTTGGAAAAAAGAGAAAGTCAGTTAAAATTCAATGACTTCAGGATGGTCCTCTTGAACCTTGCCACCAAAGTCTCTGAATTTTCTCTCGTGACGTTGCCTCTGCTCAGGAACAAGACATGGACAAAAGCCAATAGACATAGACGAAATTGTCAAATACCTTTTGTCAATTGGCACAGGTTAAGATGCCCCTAAGTGACCATGGTTCTCTCTTGGATGTGTCCTCAGCTCTGGCTGTTGCTCATAAGTCCAATTTAACCACCCAAGCTGACACTTATAGAGAACCTACTATGTGCTCTGTGCTGTGCACATGGTGCTGCTGAAGGCATCATTTAGAATATTACAGTCCTGTTTGAGGCAATTAGTGTTGGGAGTATCTGGAGCCATGATTGGCCTCTAAATGGAGACTGAAAATTAAAATTTTGCACAGTTTTAAGTTTCCAAGTGTTATACAGAAAACCCCACACCATGTCTTCCTCCATTTCTCTAGCCCTAGAGGATTTTATGCATATGTGGGTGAAGAGGATATTTTCTGGGGTTCCTGTTCAGGATGGCTTGTGTATCTTGACTGATCCCTGTACATTTTACAACTCCAGAGATTTCTTCCTTTGCATTGGCCACTAGGAAACTCTTTTGCAAATGTGCGGCTGAATTCTAGCAAAAGCCTTGGAACTCTTGGCAAATATTTTGAGCGCTAACTTTGGCAAATCTCATCTTGTTCATCCTCCGTTATTTCCCTGTCCTTATCTACGTCATTCTCACTTTGAGCTCTACTGGCCTTTTCAAATCATTTTTGGAACAAGATGGGGGCGCCTATAACTGGGTGAGCAAATAGGTACTTCCTCTGTGTCCCCAAGGTGCCTGCTTCTATTTTAACATTTGTCACAGTTATTGTAATTGCTTGTTTACACATTTGACACCTCCACCGGGCCACCTGGTTTCCCTGCAGCTGGGCTCCTCTTCGTGACTGAACACCCCAGGGTGGGCTGCTGCACCATCAGCAGCCTACACCTGTCCTACATACGGGCACAGTGCATGGGCTCAGAGCCAGCTGTAGCATTTACCAGCATCTTGCCTGCTATGGTAGATATTATCCATGAACCACACTGGGGCATAGGCAGACGGGGCCAGATAGGATGTGAAGGGGAAATACACCAGGAGCCACAGTGCACACATATCCAGAGGAGGAAGGCCCTAGAATGAGAGGGAGCATACCAGTGATTTCTACTGGCTTTTCTCTTGGTCCCTTCTAAGCTCCTTGTTTTTATTTCTGGGAAGAGAGACAATGATCAAGGCAACTCTTACAAAGGAAAACATTTAATTGCAAGCTTGCTTACTGTTTCAGAGATAATCCATGGCATGGAGCATGGAGGCACACAAGCAGGCATAGTGTTGGGGGAAAAAAAAACTGAGAATTTTATATCCTCATCTTCATCCTCAGGGAGGGCGAGAGAGAGAGAGAGAGAGAGAGAGAGAGAGAGAGAGAGAGAGAGAGAGAGAGAGAGAGAGAGAGAGACTGGATAGATGTGGCTTTTGAAACCTAAAAGCCCACTGTTAATAACACAACTCCTCCAACAAGGCCATACCTGCTTCAACCTCCTAATATCTCTGACAGCTCATCAGCTTGGGACTAAGCATACAAATATATGAGCCTATGGAGGCAAATCTCATTCAAACCATGACACCACTCTTGGCTACTTGGCCACTTGATGGGTATAGAGTCTATGAATAATCAGTCACCAGGATCACAAGGTTGCTTGTGTCTTACCTACCAGGAGTTTGACTTGGACCTCTCCACCACCGCCCTCAACTACCTCATTGGATAGAAATGGCAGTGGAGGCTCTAGAGGGAGTCTTTTCAAGGACACGGCAGCAGCTGGCACTGGTGGAACAAATCTGCAATCCCAGTTACTTGAGAGGCAGAGATAAGAGGATGCGCGTTCAGGCCATCTTGTACATCTAGTGAAACTCTAACTTAGTGAATTTTAAAAATATTGTGTGTGGGGGTTGGGAGGATGTGAAGTAAGTGTCTTCTCCCTCTGTCTGCACAGTGAGGGTTCTGGGCCCTGGTAGAATCAGGAACTAAAAGCATTTAGTGGGGAATGGTAGGGGAAGGGGGATTCTCCACTGTTCACTTGGAGGTGGTTTTGTATGGTCTAGATAACCTCTCTGCTCTCTGCCCCTGCCCTAGAACCAGGCAGAGTTTGCTTTGATAGAATAGGGAAGGAGTTTGGGGATCGGTGAGAGGAAACGAACTTCAAAGTGGCTCAGGTAATTTTGTTGCAAAATAGAGGAGCTGGAGTGTCCAGAGCAGGAACAACAAACCTAATGTCTTCAGAGACCCTGCCACCAAATGAGGGGGGTCTCTAACCTTTTAACATTGTATTACAATGTTACCATTTACAGAGTTCAGGCTAGGGGAGTGCTCAACTGCATTACAAAGAACACTCCCCCAATGATCTCTATGTTAGATCCAGTCACTCTTTCTTGTAGGGGGCATTCAGAGCTTTCCCCAGCCTCACAAGGTCTACAGGTTGGACAGTAGCATGCACTGGCTGTCCTGGAGAATGAGACTGCAAAGACACTAGCTCTTGAAGGATTTTATTTCTCAAGAGAAGCTTGAAACTCAATGTTGATGTGGAATCTAGATTTGCACATGTTGACAACTAATTCAAAAATTTAGAAGCTGTGTGAACACAATATGTAGATTTTATTTGGATCCTGATTCAAACTACCATTTTTTTTTGAGTTTTTTTAAAAAGACATTTTAGAGACAATTAGGGGAATTTAAACTCATCCAAGGTAGCAGACACTAATAAGCAGTGATGCCTCGTTTTGTTAGGGTGATAATGGTTTTGAGGCTGTTTTGTAAAAAAAAAAAAAAAAAAAAAAAAATCGTTCTCTGCTAGAACGATATACTAAAGTATTTATGGGTGGAATAATAGGATGTCTAGATGTGCTTTAAAGTATTTGAGAAACAAAGAGATGTGTGTCAGGGGACAGATGACATGGGCTGACAAGAATGGTGATGGTTGTTGAATCTGACTGGTGGGTGCACACAGGCTCATCGCTCCTATATCATCTCTGGGATGTGCTTGCAAATTTCATTAAAGAATCAGAGCCCTGTTTTGGCGGAGTAAAATTTTGCCGTCTATTGGGATCCTTCCTCAGACTACCATTTTTAAAAAACCTCTAGCCAAATAGAAGTTTCAGAGCATCAAGGGTGTGAGAGATCATGTTGGTCAAGGTTTAGCCACCTTGGAGCCAAAGCTGGCCTTCCACGTTTTTTTTTTTTTTTTTTTTCAATAATGCTTTATTGGAACAAAACCATATGACTTTATCCACAAATTATCTATAGCCGTTTTGGGGACAATCATAGCAGAGTTTAGTGGAGACTTCTCCCCTTAGAGAAGAAATCTGCTGACCCTAGATCCAGGTTAATAGGCTGTCAGTGCTAGCATGAGTTCTTTATGCCATACCTTCTAAGCTCAGGAAGATGGGAAGGAAGAGAAAAGGCCTTACTGATGGAGGAGAGGCAACCTGGAGAACAGATTGAAGGACACAGAGGGAGTAGTGGGCTGGATGAGATGTTTGAGGACCTGTGCTGGAGCATGCTGGCTTTCCAGGGGGGGTATTGAGGACATCCATGACTAAGACGTGGGATGGAGATTGGGAGGCCCCAGCCCAAACTTGATCACACCTGTGCCTTGGTTTCTCAAAAAAAAAAAAAAAAAAAAACCCACAAATGACACAGAGTCCTTATGGGGTGGATTGGAGGTGCTGATACAGAGTGTCATCAACTGTAGGTACCTGACAAATGGCATGCATTATGTTACTATACCCCTGTGCTCTCATCATTGGGATTTTGGATCGTAAAGAGCCAATGTTTCTAAACTTTATTGTTAACCTCAGAAAGATCCTCTTAATAAAAGGAGACAAATCCTGAGAGCAGAGAATTCACACGACTTCTGTTAAAGGCAAAACAAGATGTTTATTGATCTCCTAAGAGAAAGCAAAGAAAGAAAGTGCACTCTTTGCACATCTGAAGCCATTCTGCCTCTACCTGAGTGAAAAACTAAATGATCAGGTCAGGTGCCAGCCACTAGTGAAGTTTACAAGAAGGCCTGTAACATAGCTGCTCCTGATGAGTTCGGTTCCAGTGGCTAATGGTAGATTCCAGAAGCATCACATTTGTCCATTACCTGCCAATGTCACTGATGCTTATGTGACTGGCTCATACTTTATCTGCCTAAGAATAAGAAGCTAGAGTGATTTTGGAGATCAATACATTAGCTATTTTTCTTGTTGTAACAAAAACATCTGACCTAAGGAAGGGACAGTTTACTTTGATCCACAGTTTGGCGGTACAGTCCATCATGATAGGGAGGGGCATGATGGGAGGAATATGAGGTAGCTGGTCACATTGTATTCATACTCAGGAAGTGAAGAGATGTGAAAGCCCATTCTCATCTTACTTTCTTCTTTTTATTAAGTCTGCAATCTTGACCCATGGAATGGTATAGTCTGTAGTTAAGTGAATCTTCTCTAGAAACTCCTTCATAGGCATATGATGCCCCAAAGCTAACTTCATCTAGACAGTCTCTCACAGGGATGCCCAGAGGCTTATCTCTTAGGCAGTTAAAGATCCTGTCATATTGTCAATCAAGATTAACATTAGAAGGGAAATCATCTTATAAAGTGCCTCACATGGTTATGTGGACCTTAAGAAGTATCTGTAAGTCTTAATCCCACTGAGGCCTCCATCCTTCCCTCCAAGAAGCTCCATGACTTTCGTCTGGTTTATATGGCTCATACGTAGTACAATGTAGTCTCAGTTTATTACTGATCATGCACAAATCATTTTAAACCATGCTTCTCCAATACAGAGTTTTACTTGATAGACCTGAGAAGCAAGTTCTTGGGTCAGGCCAAATCCAAGTCGTGTTTTAAATAGCAGGGGTGTGGGGCAGGGTTTCTCATTGCATCTCTGGGGACATTTCAAACTGGATCATTCTTTGTTTTGGGCTGTCTGTCCTGTACATTGTAAGGTATTCAGCAGCATCCATAGCCTGTATTCACTCCTGGTAGCAACTTTCTAGTCGGGATTACATTGCCTGTGGACAACACTGAGTAGAAAATGGAATCATTCCCAGTTGAGAGCAAGTTGTGTAGAGAATAAACTGTTCCCAGGCAAGCACAGGAATCACAGTATTATTTGCAGGCATAGTAACGTATTGCGTAATGAAGTTTCAGTCAGTGATGAACCTCACATGTAACAACAACCTAAAGATTTTTTCACATAAGATTGTATCTCTTGGGGATGTCGAGACCTTCCTCCTTGGTGCAATTACACTCCAGTGTTCTTGTATCAAAATTACCTGATGATGCATTTCCCAGATCCACATTGCTAAGTGAGACATGACCGAAGCTTTGTCAGTTGCCATATGCAATCAAGCATTAAAATACTGAGGTGTTGATTGTCTGATGATGATGGTGGTGGTGGTGGCAATGATGCCAATGACGGTGGTAGTGCTGGCAGGGGTGCTAACGAGGGACTCTTTAACTTAACTCTATTTCCTGACTTTGTTTTAATAGTTCCACCTCCCTAAGGACTTCCAAAGGTCCAGATAACTTTAGGTTTCTGCTCATTTTCTGTTGCTATCATAAAATATCAAGGGCTAGGTAATTTATAAAGAACAAAAGTTTATTTGGCTCTTAGTTCTGAAATCTGTAAAGTTAAAGACCATGGCAAGGCATCTATTGGCTTCTGGAAAGGGTCTTCTTGCCACACAACACAGTGAAGAACCTTGAATAGAGGAGAGAGAGAGTATTTCAGCTCCTTAGACTAAAACCACCAAAGGCCACAGTTTGAACCCTATCACCCTCAGGGCATCTCTGAATTCTGTTACTTCCCAAAGGTCCTACCTCCCCAAAGAATGGACATACAAATATGAGGATTCCATGGCAAATTCCATGAACTTTTTGGTGGCCTTCATTCAGTGTCCACTCCTGGTAATCTTTCAGGGGCTTCTGTAGACATTTGGTGTTTGCATCAAATGTGTCCTTGGGATGATAGTGACTGGCATTTATGGACTGTTGTTTGAAGTACTCGTTATTTAAAGTAGAATCTGTCTACTATTCCTTCTTGTCAACATTGTGATGGAATATTTTACACAAGTAAACTAAGGCACGGAGAGAGGCTTCTAGAGTTGCTAAGTAGGGCAGTGAGGATTCAAACCAAGCCAGCTTGGACATGAAGTGTCCTGCTTTCTGAGATGTCATTTTGTCAGCATAAAGTCCGAAGACCTTAGTGACCAGAGATACCCTGAATGAGTCTGTTCTGCAGGAGTGGACTGTTTTCCACTAGCCATTCAAACCACGTGGGGACACCTGCCAGCCTGGGAGGTAGGAGACAGTGCCTCTGTACAAGCCTTCAGGTGTGGAGACTGAATGACAGGTGTATGAGCTTGTTAGGCTCCTAATGAATGCTCCAGCCTCTTTGCAGGGAGAGCCTTCTCGCCAAAGGATGGTAGGGAACAGAAAAGGCGGAAAAGCCTCCTTCAGAAACTTTCAGTCTCTGTCAGCAAGCCCCGGGAATGCACTTGTACAGACAGATAAAGCATGCCAGCTGGCTGCCAGTCTCTAGCAAGACTGTGGAGGAGGAGAAGAGATGGTGTACCATTTAGATTTAGAATTTGAATCTCAACCCAGCCACTTTCTAGCTTGGTAGATTTGGGTAACTAATTGGCCTCTCTGAGTTCCAGTTCAAATTTTCTATAGAATGTGGTGCTAACACCTGTCTTAGGGCATTGGTGTGAGGGGAAGACCCACATGGATTTCCTGGAAGGTCCTAGGCATTCAGCAAGCAAAGAAAAGGTAGAGGCTATTAAAAGCCACCTGAGGCAGATCCTGGCAGCCCTGTAGCGCTTCTTGGGAAAGTTGACAAGCTACACTTTGGAGCCTTATTGGGTCTATCCATTCAGTAGGGGTCCCTATTTGAAGACACGCCCCCCCCCCCCCCCGCAGAGTTACGTTATTCTATTTCATTAAGTATTGGAAAGAGTGCTAAGCCCAGGATTGTAGACTCATTTGAAGCTCAGGGTGGGATCAAACAGCATCCAACCTAGAAAGTCTGTTTCCAGACAGTCAGGCAGAAAACTGTCCCTATCCTTGGAAATGACTGCACAGTTTCATCTAGAGCTAGATTCTTTTGTCACATCACCCTAGCTCCACAGAGAGCCTGTCTCAGAAGAGAGGATACAAAGACAGAGACACACATGTACATGAAAGGGACTTAACTGTTTTCTCCTGCCCCCTCCCCAACTTCTCAATCAAATGAACCACAAAAGTCTCCCTTAGCTTTCACTCTCTTGCGTTGGGTTTTTAACAACAGTTACCCCTAAGAAAACTGACTGTGACAAAGGAGGTATTCTGAGAGATTTGGGCAAGCTGCAGAGAGCATCCAGCCCAAAACAAGAGAATCTAAAGCCAATGACAAGAGGGTCCAAAGCCTGGAAAAGGCTATCCTCGAGCAAGTCTCCCAGTTCATTTGCTGTGCTGTCATTTGCATCAATTGCCATCATCTTCCCTGCGTTCCATCTTAAAGCATTCCACAGCCTGCTGTTGTACTCCGAGTAGCCTTGGACATAGATGGCTTGGATTCCATATCAAGAACGCTGTTCTAGCTCTGCTTGGTGGGCCTTATTGACAGATTCTGGATTCTGGTCAAGATGCCTAGGACCAAAGTTTTAACCCCAGTGCCAAGCTATCAACATCTCCTTGATTGGTGTGAGATTCCAAGTGCTCCTGAGCTATATAGCTGAGCAGGATGTCAGCAGTTTTCAAGGGGGTACAAGGTGAGTCTAACACAAGAGAAGGCCCCCCCCTTCTCTTCAGAAAAAGACGGGCAGTGAGGTGTCATGTGGATGACACCTTGGTGCCAAGGAGTGTTTTGATGGGAAGATCTTCAGTACATCACGTGACACTAACCAAGGAAAGGAGTTATTCCCTGGATCCAAAGCAAGAGCTGCAGGAGAAATTTCATGAAGCACTAACAAAAGCTTGAGGTCAAGGACACAGATTTATGAACAAGGAAAGAGGAAGTGGTATTTCTTTTGAGCACATGTGAGTGAAGCTAGAGATAGGGGGTAGATAGGTGCAGTGAGGCTGGGGGATGACACAGATGTTTCAGAAAACATGGTGATTCCTTATGTTGTTCATCTAGCATTTCTGTGCCTGGGTACATACTCAAGAGCAATGATGGCACAGGTCTCCATAAAGACTTACACATGTGTATTTACATATCATATTCATGAGCTGCAAAAGGCAGAAACAAGGGCTGAGAAGATAGCTCTTCAGTTGAGTGCTTGCCACACAAACACGAGGACCTGCTTTGACCCCAAGAAAAGTTAGTTTAATGACACATGTTTATATCTCCAGAGCAGAGGAGACAGAGAAAAGAGGGTCCTTGGGGCTCACTAGTCAGCCACTCTATCCAAATTGGTAGGTTCTGTGTTCAGTGAGAGGCCCTCTGAAACACTAACTCTTACTGGTATTTAATGAAAACTCAGAGCCAGATATTGAGGAAAAGCTGGAATATCAGAGAAAGGAAACAGACCACAGTCAGTTCTCACCCAGCCAACTTCTCAGGGTAAAAGTTATCTTCCAGAGTCCTCAGCCTGGCCTGTCGCTTCTACAGAGTATGACACTGTATGCCTATGCCTCCTTAAATATCTTCTTTGCCCAGTTGTTTTACTTCTGGATTCAACTCTGCATCATAATTCTAGAATTAATATTAATGGTGTGAGCTACTACTGTTTGGTAGTTATGTCTTGAGCTCACAGAAACAGAAAGATCTCTGTCTCTGGAAATATGGAACTAAAAGCATAGGTCACCACTCGGTCTTTCTAGTGCTGGAACTAAATGCATGAGTTACCACTCCCTAACTCTCCTGCTTGACTGTGGGTAGATCTCTTCTCTGGTATTCCAGACTGATTTTATAAAGTATAAAATATAGCATCATAACCTCCTTCACAACAATAATCAATAGAGGAAGTTACTAAACATTAACCTGGGGCCTCCACAGGCCTGTTTCACACACACACACACACACACACACACACACACACACACACACACACACACACACGCATCCGAGAGTAAAGGAATGTGGAACTGGAAATTGATAGCTAAGGATGTGAGGATTGCTATGGGAGTCATGTCAGTGATCTGGAACTGATGGTAGTGATGAATGGGAAAGTCTGAGGATACACTGAAAGCCACTGAACCATGCATTGTAAGTGGGAGATTTGTGTGATGTGTGGGCTATGTCCTAACAAAGCTGTTCAAAGTGTTCACCTTAGAGAAAAGATGGAATGTCCCTTATAGCCAGGTGACTCCAGCTGTGAGCGTATGTGACACAGCAGAAACCAGACACTGGAATTAAAATCACACAGAAATCTTTAAAAGAAAGGAACAATCTTGTCATTGTATTATCTATTATTCAAAGGAAGATTGAGACATGACAATCACAGGCCACACTGCTAACAGTTGGAGGACTCAGCATCAGCACTCATGTCAGTATGGTTGCTAATTGTTAGCCAATTTTTAGGGGCCTCTATAAGGAGGGTCTGCAGGGGCAATGGGCAAGTGAAATGGATTTCCAGTCAATACACTCCTTCTTCTTACTGCCAATAATTTGCTAAGTAATAGACACTCACCGAGGTGTCTGCTGGCTGAAGGGGATGCCCCACATCAAGGTACAAGACAGCACCCTGCCCAGTCTGGAAGGATGCCAGGGTAACAGGATAGCATGGCTGATGGAGACCTCAGTCTCACTTCTCAAGGGTCCCCTTTTGGATTTCTGCTGCTGCCACCTTTCTGGCTTCAAGAGGATGCTGATGCCTTGGTGACACTCTGGCCCCACCCTGGACCAATGTCTCATTCCTTAGACCATGGCAGAATGGAAGAGAGATACAATTATATTTAGTAAAAATTGTAGAGTAGTTTTCAACCTGTGGGCCGTTCCACAATGGTTACCTATCAGATATCTTTCTATCAAATGTTTATATTATAATTCAAAATAGTAGCAAAATTACAGTTATGAAGTGGCAATGAAAATAATTTTGTGGCTGGGGGTTCACCACAACACGAGGAACCATATTAAAAGGTCACAACATTAGGAAGATTGAGAACCAGTGTTGTAGAATCTCCGGCTGGGAGAAAGAGGAGGAAGGCTCAGCTACCTGAACTTGAGCAGGTCACAACATAGTTCCAAGTCTCTGTTTCTCAGCTGCGCAATCGAAATGAGGTTGAATTGGAGTGAGAGGCTGTGTTAATTACCCCTGTGTGGTTGTGATATAATTCTTGATCACCACTGCTTTCAGAGGTCCTCAGTATTCAGTGGTGGGGAAGGCATGGTGGAGCCGCCCAAATCATGGTGGAGGGGCATACAACAGAGGCTGTTCATAATATGGTAGCAGGGAGTGAGGCCAAGCTGGGTATAACATATCCCTAAGGACCAGTGACTCTACCTCCCTAAGTTTCCATAGCCTTTTAAAAGAGAGCCGCCAGCTGGGGACCAAATATTCAAAACATAAGCCAGTAAAAGTTTTATTATATAAACCCTAACAACCCACAGTGGTTTTGTGTCCTTGTGACCATGGTGCTAGATTGGGGTGGGGGATAATGGTGGTCTCTCACTTTTTATCGAGTAATCTTAGTGGGCCATTTCTTAGAAATGGTTTGGATGCTGTGCTACCTGGGCCTAAGTGAAGGCTTAAAGGAGCGCTCCTGCTTTGGTATACTTCCCAGTCGCTTCTCTGAAAGGAGGCACCTCGAACAGCAACATCTTTCTCATGCTGGTGCTGTGAGGAGGCCAGTCTGAGTGTGGTCACCAGTCTAACCCTACTGGCCAGCATCAGGTCTGCCTTCCAGTATGCACTCAAGAAATAGATTCAAGGACGGGAAGTAGAATGTCAAAGCCA
Source organism: Phyllotis vaccarum (assembly GCA_033318265.1). Lineage (NCBI taxonomy): Eukaryota > Metazoa > Chordata > Mammalia > Rodentia > Cricetidae > Phyllotis > Phyllotis vaccarum. The sequence continues at coordinate 708,005 of JARWLC010000003.1, forward strand.
AAAGCAGGTCTCAGAGGACAGCCAATATAGTAATTCTCCATTTATTTTTAACCTCAAAACCCTGACTTCAAAGAGAAACACTAAGCAGAGACTAGGCGTATATATAGATAGGAGCTGAGCAGTGCTGACTGTGGTGGGGGTAGGGTGGGCCTCTCCATTGATGCCTTGAGGGACCCCTCAAGACAACCAGGAACAGAGCTGCGATCTCATCCATGACGTCTTAGCTGCTCATTGTACAGATGGGAAACCCAAGACTTTGGAAGGAGGATGGGGTGTATTGTCTTCAGGTTATAGAGAATGAGTTCCAAGCTTGACACCAGCCTCCTGCCTCCAAGGCTTCTGGGTTTCTCTGGCTTGGCCCGGGTGCCCCAGTTATAGCACTGATCTGGACTTGCTTGGCACCAGGATTACATGTGTACAGAGATGGTGAAAGAGAGGAGGTAGGTGCCTCTCAGAGGCCCAAATGGGTCTTTCTCATGCCTCTCCCTGTCAATCATACATCATGCAGAATCTTTGGCTTTCTTTGCTAACAACAACAACAACAATAATAAAAACTTTATGGGAAATCTTTAACCCTGTCATAGAAAAGACAGACTTGAGTTTCAGGATCCCATAAGCAAACCCCAAGCACTTGGGACAGTGGGTTCTGCTTTTCTGACCCTTACCATCCTCTTCCCCTGGGGAGAAGAAGGACTCTGGAAGGTTGTCTAACTTTCTCCTCCTTGGCAAGACAGGAAGTTCCCTGAGAGCAAGAATAAGATCTTATTTCTGTTTATTTTCCCATCCCCTCCAGTGCCCTGCACAACCCATAGAATGAGGTCGGGCTTAAGCAGGGCTTGTTGAATTGAATTATTGAGCAGACAGGCTTCCAATGGGAAATAAACAAACAAAAGGATGGCCCCCTGTGACTCAAAGCTGCAGCAACCTGTCACTTGCAGATTAAATCGCAGGCTCCTCAGATGGATGAAGAGGGAGCTCACAGCCTGTTCTCACTTCCGGTGTGCTGGGGGTCACACTCAGCCCTCCAGCTGGCCCACAGGGAGGGGATGTGGAGAGTCAGGATAGCTCCTGGTGTCTTGTCCTGAGAGTCTCCTTCTCTCCCAGTCAGCATTGAGCCAGTATTGTTGAGACAGCCCTCATGTCTCCCAGAAACAGACTGCAACCCCTGACATCCTGATGAGATAAAAACAATGACGGAGGAAACAACATCTTTTTTGCAGTGGCTCTAGTCTCTTACTGACCCTACATTTGTTAAAGATACAGTAGAAAGATCTAGGGTTCTGTGGCCAACCTCTGTGAGCTTCAGTAACTCTAGAGGGAGTTTTGCTCTTTGGATCTTTCTGTAGTGCATTCCCCATGTCTTAAGGTTCTCATCCTCCAAGACCAACACTATCAGTTGGGGACCAAGTGATCAAACACAGGAGCCAGTGGGTGATAATTTTATTCCAACCCAAACTGGACTCAGTGTAGTTTTTATTTAGATCTTTGCTAGAGTCAGGAAAATGTGCTATGCACTAGCCAGCTGATAGCCACCATCTCACGGAATCTTCAGCGCTGCCATCATCATTCCCATCTTGGAGACCAGAAAACAGAAGCTTGTGCCTTGCCAGGACCACACTAGAGGATTCCAATTCTGACAGTGACTCGATTCCCTTTATTGTGTGACCTTGACCCTCAGGTCATGCTGTGCCATCCTTCAGGCCAGAGATGGGACACCACAAGGCCCAGGGGGGGAGAAACAGCAAGCTCGTGACCCTGTGGGTCTATGTAGTCGCAACCTCATTTCCAAAGTTGACAAAGCTGAATAACATGGAAGCAATTTCAAGACGGCAAGAAACTGCCTCGCTGTCAAGTGAGATCTTTGTGTTGGATTCAAAGGAAACTAATTAAAAGGAGCTTCCTTTAAAGTTTAGTGGTCTGAAACATTTCCACTTTGGCCCAGCAAGCCAATCCAGTTTCAAGCCAGTTTGAAAACTTAGTGTGAAGCATGAATTATCAACACACACAGGAAAGAATGATCTACCTGTTTGCTTTAGAACATTGTGGTCCTGGAGTAGGATTTGCCACATCTCTTGAGCATTTAGGTAGAAGTGGAGAGGGGTAGAAGAGAGCCTGATAAGGCTGTTGGAGCACATCTTTCTGAATCTTACATCATCAGCTAGGCCCATTATGAGGGCAGCATGTTCAGATTCTGGTGGTGACTCTTAAATGCTTGTTTCTTAAGGATTTATTTTTATTATTTTTGATTTATAATAAAATAATTATTATTGTGTGCTTGTGTGTGTGTGTGTATGTTTGTTATATGTACATTTGTGTAAGTAGGTATTCAAAGAGGCCAGAGATGCTGAGTCACCTAGGGCTGGGATTAGAACCAAATGTGAGCCCTCAGGAATGGGGGCTGGGATCCAAATGCTGTTCCTCCAGCAAGAAGAGTATCAGTATGCACGTTAACAGCCAAGCCATCTCTCCTGCACACTTTAAAGCGAAGTTTCTGTAGCTAATGCACACAACACAACCTTACAGACTCCCCCTTTATGTAACAGTTTTTGTTAAACAGGTTTCCCAGGCTGCTGGGAACCCATCAGGGAATCATGTTAGCATAGGGAAATCTCATAGAACTCAACTGTGGCCTCAGGATAGCCAAGGATAGATGCACTCACTGTGTTGCAGAATTGCAATGTTAGTCCACACCCAGAATTGTGGGAAGGCCTTATAAGCCACATATGTGGAGCCCAAGTAGAAAGAAGCCTTATGTCATGTGCATTCTATTCTCTGGAAGTTTAGTGCAGTGGACTGGGAAGCCCATGGTAGCCTGGGCCTGTGCTTGTTTACCTATATTAGTTACTTTGCTCAGTGTTGTGATAAAATACCTGACAAAAGACCATTTAAGGAAGGATTTACTGGCTCACAGGTTAAGGAAATACAGTCCAAGTCATGGTGGGGGTTGGGCTTGGGGACAAGGGTCGCATCTTGTCTGCGTTCACAACTGTAGTCAGGAAGCAGAGAGCAATGAATGCTGCCTCATGATCAGCTCCATTTCACATTTTTATTGTCTGGGATCTCATCCTCCTGAACAGTGCCACCATATTTAGGGTGGATATTCTCACCTCAATGAATCCAATCTAGAAAACTCCTCATACTCATGCTCAGAGACTTGTCTCTTGGTTCTAGACCCCATTGGTAACCAATATTAACCATAACTTGGTGTTGGGAATGGTATTGACTCTGTCCATTTTTTTTTTTTTTTGGTTTTTTTGTTTTGTTTTGAGGCCATGTCTCACACTATAGCTTAAGTTGGTGGCCTTAAACTTATGAACCTTTCGTCTCACCCTCCTGTGTGCTGGGATTACAGGTATGCACCATCATACCTAATGACTTTTTGTCTTAAGACAGGTTTTTCTGTGTAACAGAACTCTGACAGTCTGGGAATTCATTTTATAGACCAGCATGGCCTTGAACTCACAGAGATCTTCTGCCTTTGCCTCTCTAGTGTTTAGATTAAAGGTGCTGCACCACCACTGCCCTGCAAGTCTTACCTTTGATGAAACTACCTTTCAAAAAAATTGTGTTGTATCTGAATATGTGATGTACATGGTATATGTCCATGCCTTTGTGCTTATGGGGCCAAAAGTTGACTTTGGCATCTTCCTTAACATTCCATCTTAGGTTTTTAAGACAGGGTCTGTTCTTGAACCTGGAGCACACTAATTTGGCTAGACTGGCTAGACAGTGAGACCCTAGGATTCTCCTATCTTTTATCACATGAGGTTACAGGTATGATCCACATGCATAGGCTTGTATGTAACTCCAGTTCCAGGGTATCCAATGTCCTCTTCTGGCCTCCATGGTTGCATGTGTGTGCACACACAAACATCGCATGAATTCCACACGACATATATACAAAGAAATTTTAAAAATGAAAAAAAAAAATTTAAAAGCTGGAGGGACCTGCATCTGGTTTAAAACAGATCATGTTCCCCAACCCAGAGCTTCTAGAGGCTTCCCATTCCAATAGCATCGACATGACTTACCACAGTTTATAGTCTATGACACTGTGCTCCTCTTTTTTCAGCCTCTTGCCCTAACCACCAAACCCTCAACTTCAGCAACCTCAGCCTCCTTTCTGTCCTCCTTGATAAGCTCCTTCCTCCCCAGTGCTTTGTGCTGCTGTTCCCTCTTCTGCAACCCTGTTCCTTCATCCGCTTGGTTTCTGTCCCCTTGTAGCACTGAGAGCTCATCTCCAGTGCCGCCTCCCTGACCTCCCTGAGTACACAGTGCCCTGCTCCTGGATACTCTCTCCTTCATCATGCTTTCAGTGTTCCCCACAGTCATACATTCTTGCAATACTCTAGCTTCTCTCTGTGTTGACCTTGATGTGGCTGATCTCCTTCACAGGAATGCACGAGTGCTCGGGTAAGATCTTGTCTGTTCATTAGGCATACGGAGCAGATTGAGAGCTGACTCCGGCTATTTGCTGCCTGGCTAAATGTTGTTTATATGGAGAGTGTGGCCTAGCCAGGATGTTCTAGCTCAGGAAGCATGCTGGATGAGGAGTCTATGGCCCCGCCTCCACCCTTTCCTGGCTGGGGCTCCTGCCCCACAACCAGCTGGGTACTGCTTTCTCCTTTCTGTAGCAGGTCTGAGAGAAGCTGGTTGAGCTGATACACTCAGCTGAGCAGCCATGAAAGCAGTCCAAGAAGCAAGAGCACTCTGTTTAGAGGAAGAATTCAACTCCTGGCTTCAGAGACAGGTGAGAAGCGAACAATTGTCTTGGCTTGGGCAGAGTGGGAAGAGGCAGTCTCCTGGGGTTATTGATGAATAGGAAACAGATCTCAGAACGTGCTCTGTGAACCAGGCCAGGGCCACCCTATGCAGAGTGGCCAGCTCCAGGAAAGCTGCTCGCTGGGGGAGTGCCTGGTGTACCAGCTCAGTAGCTCTCTCCCAGGCTGGATTTACTGTGCTGTCCTTGAGCAGGAGTCTCTGACAGAGATCTATGGGCTTGCTGATCTGCAGGGAGTTGGGCCTCCAATGACTCTCAGCAGCCACTGTAGCAATGCCACATGGGAGGGAGATATCTCCAGCCTCCTCCATGGCCTCCTCCATGGCCGGAATTCCTCCCTCCACTTTCCTGCTGAGCTGGTCATAACCACTTAGCTGGGAGAGGAAGGAAGGCCCCTATCCCTGTGTAGTGATAACATTTGGTTGCTAAGAGGGATCTTGCTCCTACTTGGCTCCTGGGAAGATGTCTGGCTGCCTGTCAAGGTGACCCTGACTGGTTGGATGTTATCAACCGTCAGCTGACTTTGCAGTGTTCTTTGCTCTGCAAGTTCTGAGGTGGAGCAGAAGTGGAATCCTGGAGTTTCTGACTAGCTGTCACCGTCTGTGTAATGGGAGCATGCCTGCGTTCATCTCACACGCACATAGACACTCTAGGCTGAGCAGGCAGAGAGGGAGCACCGGGGTTGTCTGCACTAAGAGCCACAAACCATTCCCTTAATCCCCTCAGCACCTGAGAGAAGTGAAAGCTATTAACTCTCCTTTTACAGAAGCAAGACTAAGAGCCCAGAGGGAAGTCTTGGAGCACAGCTGACTGAACACTGTGTGCGATAGCCTCCATGCAAGTATTACATCAAGGCTGAGAAGTGGACATCGTCACTGCTACATGGAGACAAGGAGCTTATGGCGATAGGGGCTGGGCATGGCTGCTAAGCACACCCCCACCCCCCACCCCAACCCCCCACACCCATCTTGAAAATTAGACACTGCCTCTTTATCTACACGTGCCTCAGAAGCCACCATCCCCAAGGCTCTAAGAAGTTGTCAAGTGCTGAGGTAGGCTTTGAGGGTGGAGTCAAAGACCTTCCTCTTGCTGCACACTATGGTTTTTTCAGGACCTCTCTCCACCCACCTTTTAGATTGTATCAGGTACAATGGCAAGGCTGAGCAGCGTTCCTCATTTTTCAAGTTCAGGGCCTTCTTTGCCCTTCTGAGGTGACTCCTCTGTCCTTCTCAGGCCAGGGGAAACGGGGAATTTTTTCTGAATCCAGCCTCCTTGTGGGCTTTCTCCTAGATGCCACCTCTCAAGCTGTTCTCCTTTCCTTGGCTGAAGCAGTTTCCGGAGATTTGGGGGTGGGTATCTAGATTGCAGGGGTGCAAGAGCATGTGCTGACACTCCCTTTGGGGGAGAACTGAATCTCCTCTTCCTCCTTGTCACCTTGACTTTGCTTCTTCTCACCAATACAAGAGGGAACATCAGAGATTTGCCCTTTTGGGATACTTGTCCTACACCCCCTTGTTGAGAGTGGGGGAACAGAGGTGGAGGTTGGAGAGTTAGCTTACCAGTGACAGAGGTGAGATGGGTCTTGAATGCTATTTCCCAGGCTATACCAGTTACTGTTCTATCACTGTGGCAAAACACCATAACCCAAAACACCTTATAGAAGAAAAGGGTTTTTTTTTCTTTCTTTTTTCCCCCCTTGTTGGCTTTTGGTTCCAAAGGGATAAGAATTCATCATGGCAGGGAAGCATAGCCACAAAGCCCAGAAGCAGTTGCTGTGAGATCAAGTCATAACCACACATAGGAAGCAGGGAGAGTGCTAGAAGTGGAGAGAGGCTTTATTCTCAAAGCTCTCCAGTGATGTGCTTCCTCCTACAAAGGCTTCGTGTCGTAAAGCTTCTTCCTGAACACTGACACCAGCTGGGGATCAGGAGTTCACATACATGAGCCTATGGGGGAATTTCTCAGTCACACTACCACACAGGCAGAGTTTGTTTCATAGGGGATATAGCTCAGAATATAGACTGTGGATGTAGATGAGCTCTGGCATCCTGTGACCTGACAAAGAGGAGCTTAGGGGAGGAAAGAGCTTATTTCAGCTTACGATTGCAGGTCATTGTGGGGAAGTCAAAGCAGGAAGTTAGAGCAGATAGCCACATCATATTCACAGTCAAGAGCAGAGAGTAACTCTGCTCAGCTCTGTTTCTCTACACCTATACAGCACATGACTCCTGGCCCAGGGAATGGTGTTTACCATAGTGGACTGTATCTTCCTGTAGTGGGATTGTGTTCTGTTCCGTTGCAAATAATTGTCCCGCCTACTAGTTTAAAAAAAACACTGATTGGCTGAAGGCAGACAGAAAGTGTGAGTGGGTCTACCAGACTAAGAAAACTCTGGGAACAGGAAGAGCAGAGCAGAGACACCAGAGAAACCAACAGATGCAGAGGACAACTGTGCTGCTCTGAGAAAAGGTACCGAGATGCATGGCTGAACAGGATAAGAATCATGGGTTAGTTTAAGGGTAAAGAGTTAGAAGATTATACATTGGCCCTAGGCTGATCAGCATAAAATTAATACAAGCATCTATGTGATTATTTGGGCCTAAGCAGCAGTGGGCCTGAGAGCAGGTCTGAACCTCAGGGCTAGGCTGGAAAGGCTGGGCCAGAAATTTAGTACTACATCTTCCCATATTACTTAACGCAGTTAAGACACATGACTACAAGATTAACCCAAGGTAGACAGTTCCCCCACCGAGTCTCTTCACAGATGATTCTAGGCTAAGACAAGTTGACAATCAAAGTTCATTGCCATCGACCTAGACTGCCTTCTACTGCTGAGCTTCTAGGAGGACAGACACCAGGCATAATACCCTGTAATGCAAGCAATACCATTGGTTGAGATGAAGTTCCTCATTTAGCAGATAAAACCAAAAGAACAAGCTTTAGAAGGTTAATATAACTTGCCTTGGTTCTCTGGTGAGACTAGGAAAGATTTGACCTTTCATCTCCTGAACTCTTCTTACTCTGCTCATGGTTTCTGTGTCCAGCCTCGACTTCCAGGGCTGTCTATGTGGGAAGGGTGGGAGATGAGCTGAGGCAGAGCCTCCTGCCATGTCCAGCTTCACCCAACAGAGGGAGTTACTACCTTGGCTCTCTGTTCATTAAGGTGGCCCACCAGGGCCTGTTTCATTTTCATGGAGACAGGATGGTTGCTCTGGAGTGGACACACACCAACAATTTCCTGCCTCAGCCCCTGTATGCCTCACTAATGCTTTGACTTTATTCCCTCCAGGCTGTGGCTTGAGCATATCCCAAACAGAGCAGAATGACGGCTATAGTAAATTACTTTAATTTTTATGGCACTCCACACCTTGTTGCCTGATAAAGTGACTCTATTTAGCTTGGAAGTGGAGTGCTTATCTGTGGGCCCTTTAGTTCTTCATGCCTCTAGGCCCTCCTCTGTTCCTGTCTTCCACTGTTTACTATGCCTCAGAGAGGATTCCCAGATACCTTCGGGTCCCCAGGAATGTCCTGGACTCACAGACCGGTCACAGTGGTGGCTGGCACCTAGAGGCAGGACTCCATTACGGAAATTTCTCATGGGTTTTCTAAAGGCTGGCAGCAATTTAGGCCTAAAAAGTGGACATCAGAGGTCAGAGTGAGCAGGGACTTAAGACAGACACATGTGGTGATATATTTTATAGTTAATAAAATCAGCCTGGAATCCCAGAACTTGGAAGGCAAAGGCAGGAGGGTCTCTGTGAGTTTAAGGCTGGCCTGGCCTACAAAGCAAGTTCCAGGACAGCCAGGGCTGTTACACAGAAAACCCTGTCTCAAAAAACAAAACAAAACAAATGATAATCCTAATCCTAATGATATTCCAGGCTGATTTTATTAAATATAAAATATATCACCACAGACCTCCAACTTGCTACAGTGAAATGTGAGAACTCATTCAGCCTTTCTATTCTCCTACCCCAGGAACCATCTTTTTTGATACATTGTCCCGTGTCTTTTATTCTTAAAGACAATTCTGGCAAGAGGAACCTGTGAGATCTTCACTGGGGCTCTTTGTGAGCAAATCTTCATAGGAAGGTCGTGCTGTGGGATGTCTCTCTTTGGAGAGTTCCTTAGGAAACCTGCTGGGAAAGAGAAGCATCAAGCAGCTGCATCCTAAACCTCACCTGGAGCTAAGGCTGTTTGCTGAATACCAAGCAAAGACTTGTAAACTTGGCATTGTAAGGGCACGGAAGGGCCTTCATCCTTGGGAGCCTGTCAGAGAAACAGAGCCTGGGCACACCCAGCTCTACTAAACAGTATGACCTTTCCCAGGGGTGTTCAGGCAACAGATTCAGCAATTTCCATGTCTGGGGAGAAAGAACTGCTGGTAGCCACACTATGTGTGCACTCAATTTTTCCTGAAGCTCAGGACTATGAGGGGTGGGGTGGGGGTTGTTCCACTGGGACAGTGTGGGACACTAGGGAACAAGGGTTACTGGGTAAGTGGGAAGAACCCACTTGAGTATAGATGTGGAGGAAGGAGAGGGTGTGACAGGGTAAAGCTTTGGAAAGCGATCTTGGCTCTTGGATGATCAGCAGTAGAATGTGCTCTAAAGTTGGCTTGTATGAACTCATACCCCCCACCCCCATAGATCCTACACTGCAGGAGAAGCCCCATGATCGGCTAAAGGTATTTGGGTCCTTGGCTATTAGGTGTGCCCTTGATTATCCTCCTGATGGCTCTGGAGCTTCCTCTGCTCCTGGTGTCAAATCAGTGTTATCTACAAAGAGCCTGGATGAGAGGCAGATGGATATATAGGTTCAAGAGGCTGAACTTGGAGCACACAAAGATAGGCAGAGACAGTGGAGGGGCCTGAGACCAGTCAAGAAGTGAGGTTCATAAGCTCTAAGACATCTTTTCTACAGCAGATGCATTTACAGTGTCTTCACCCTGGTCTTAGGGGTTTGATGGCAGTCGCTGGGCCACCTCGAGCCACCTTTGTAGATATACAGCCACTCTTCCCAAGGCATGGGGCTATAAATAACCCCCCTTATTCTGATTCTGCCTGATGAGAGCAGGAAAACAGACCTTCTGTCTCCTCTCTGGATCTGGACACTCAGCACCTGGTAATTGGATCTGGCTGGATCACTTAACAGTGGGTTGGTGTAGCAAATGTTAGCATCAAGTGCTGTGGAAAAAGCAGTAAGACTCTTCATCTATGCCATTCCTGTCCTGAGCTCAGTCCTTTCTCTCCACTGCCTCAGATTCACCAAAGTCCCTATCGGCATCTTCCCAGCTGGTGTCTGCCAAGAAAGGTCAAATGGCTTGCACCAAATCATGACCCAGACTTTTGGCTTGGACCCTACAGCTCTCACATTAGAATGTGATGGCTTTTTATAGATCATGAGGTCCTGGGCTCAAGAAATGGGTCTGGTAACTGGTCTGTGCTTGGTGCTGGGCACTGGGCCGGGGGGGGGGTGCTCAAATCTTCCCAGTCCCTTTTCTCCCAGTCAAGAGTCCCCAAGGGAAGCTGCCTTCCTGCCCCTCTGCTCTCCATCCCTCATGGGTGCCCAGAACCTTACTCCAAAGCTAACACCCTGACACCCTTTCTTTTGCTCCTTCATTACCTAATCCTCTGGCTTTGTCTACTACAGCCTGTAGACCTCTTCGGACTCAAGACCCTCTTTCTGACATAGAGCTAGAAGTCCTGGGTGACCAGCTAACCACATGGGAGGAGACCACCCTTAGTAGACCTCAAGCCTCTCTGCTTTCAGAGTCAGTGAGTGGTAGCCTATGGTGGAAAGGCACTGGCTTGTGGCCTGCTGGCCTACTATGATTTGAATATGAAGTATCCTCTCAAAAGGCTCAGGCACTGAAGATTTGGCTTCCAAAGAGCAGGATTTGAGGATGGAGTGACGCTATGTGGGAGTGCTTTTCTCCTGGGTTAACCAATGCCAGGTTCATGGAGGATGGCATTCTTAGTAGGGAAGATGTTGTTGGAGCAAGGTCACAGGGAATGTGCCTTTGAGGTAACCTGTCCCCTTCTTCTCCTCTCTCTGGCTCTGTTTCCTGGCTGTCATGAGGTTTTCGTGTAGCGGAGAGTAGGCACTATCACCTTGACCTAGAAGTGTGGTCTTGGGCACATTCAGAGCATACAGGAAGACATCCCACATCACTTTTGCTCTGCCTCGAATGCTCTTGTACCATGAACAGAGTCCTCTAAGATGGTGGGCTCAAAGAGCTAACGAGTTCTTCTCTCAGGTGCTTCTCACTTCGATATGAAGTCGGATTGTCACACTTGCTGAGCACTTTGCACAGGGTGGGTGTATACTCTAAAGAAGCTTCCTTCTCTTCCATTCTGATTTGGATTCCAGTTAGCCGTGTAACCTGGAACCAGTCAGGTTCCTCTTTAAAACAGGCCAATATCTGCTTCCTAGGGTTCCAGGAATCCTAGGGAATGCCTAACACACAGTGGCTCTTACTATTCTCTGGGACTCATTTTCCCTATCTGTGCCATTAGATGGCTGTGTCATTGCTGTCTCAGGTTCCTCTGGTCCAATACTCTCAGACTGGAGTCAGGGCAGGTGTGAGCTCTGCTCGGCTTTGTCCCTTGGTGGAGGGCTCAGTATAGGATGGATTAAATCACACTGGCACACAGGTACCTGCTGGTGCCCTTGTTCTGCACTGCTGAGGTTCTTCCCTGGAGCTTCCCATCCACTCATCACCTCGGGCACCTCTTTGCAGATCCACAGCTAGCCTTCTATTTGCAGATAAGGAACCAGAAACAATTCAGAGAGGCAGAGTCACTGCCACTCAGTGACCAGATGTCAGGCAAGAAGCAGTTGAATGATAAAACAAAGAGGAGGGCTGATGGGGGTGGGGGTGCCATGACATGAGGGGAAGGGGTGAGAAATGAGAACACTTACCATGGCACCATAGGAGCTCTGGTGTCTCCTCTTGCTGCAGGACTCACCAGCAGCCGACTTCTGGGGAATTTAATTTTCTTTTCTGGGACTGGTTTGGTGGTAGGGACTCAGGATAATCAGCTAGGAATTAGCAAAACCAGAGTCCAGGGGTTTCCACAGCTGATGGGAAACTCCAATCAAAATGGAAGTGAAAGTTGCTCAGTAGTAGACCTTGACCCCCCTGCAAGGTGCTAAGCAAGTGTGACCGTCAGACTTTAAATCATAGGGCTGGCTAATAGATGAGATATGCACTTCTAAGGGGATGATGATGCTCACTCATGGTCCAGAGGATTCTCTCCAAAGTGATGAGGTGAGCTGGGTGCACAAGAACATGGGGGTAAGAATCTGCTCCATGGAACTTGAGTCTAGGTCTGTCTTACTCTGCTAATGGACTCAGGTATCTGGAGGCATAGGTGCTGAGTCTTATGGAGCCATTGGGCAGAGCTGAGGGAGCTGGACTTGGGGGGGGGGGTGGGAGAGGAAGGGACACCTGGGGATTCTGCAGTGGGCGAACCAGGGCATGCTCCTGAGGGGCAGGAACAGGACCAGCTCATTTCTACTCTGAATCAGCTCGCCATTCTCCGTAGGCACATGGCCATGGTCCCCTCGACTCTCCTTTTATCCATTCTCCTGTCCTAAGACTCTCACAGGAGTCATTGGCCCCTTTCATTGTTCCTGTGCCCCTAGAGCTCCTAGAAAGCTGGCCATTCCCTGAGGGCCCCTTAGCCAGGAGACAAGCAGATCACCAATGTCCCTCTAGCTCTGAAGGCATGAGGGCAGTGTTCTGCAGCCTAGGGCTCCCGTGGAATTTGCTTTTGAAGATAGTTTTAAGGTGCTAGGCTCCTTTCCTCCCAGGTACATCTATGGCTTCCATATGATATTAAAGAGACCTGGTCAGTGAGGAGTGGGTGAATGTTGGGGTATGGGGCTCAGGGTGGGGTGTGGGGATTCTGAATATAAGGAAACAAGATGCTGGGTCTGCGGGAAGCAAAGAGACAAAGCCGGAGCCCTTGCTCACAGATCCCCAGCTGATCTCACCAGGCGATTAGTGATTAGCATGACAGTCCTGAGCAGACGCTTGGAGACCACAGAGTTGGGGACAGGGATGAGTCTTTAAGACAGTCAGCAAGAGAGAAGCTTAAAAACAGGCCCAGAGTGTGAGTGTAATCGGCTCCTGCTGGCTCTCTCTGTTGGGGTGCTGCTGACTGGAAGAGAGATAATTTACCTCTAAGAGGTTTTATGGCTCCACACTGCTGTCTGAGGTGCCTCTGGCCTTAACTTGGTGGTCTGGCGTCACCACCCACTCCACCATCCAGTGCTGGGGGAGAAATGACCTTACGGAAGATCAGGTCTCTCTATCTAATTCCATTCTGTTCTGTCTCTCCCTCCCACCCCCACCTACCCTTGCTCTGAAAAAAATGTCTTCTCAGCTTTTCCCTTAGTCCCAATTCCATGGCAGTAAGGACATATAGAGGCTGGGGAACAGAGCCTCAGGACCCCTATTTCCAATTCTCTCCTCCTCACCAGGTTCTGGTTTAGATTAACTGAATATAAGCAAAGGGAAGCAGGTATATTTTGGTGTATGTACACCCCATGCAAGATTTGAATATACTTAAACTGAAAATTTCTGTTTGTTTGACATTCAGTGTTTTGCATTTTATTTGACAATCTAGCCTTGGCTGCTACTCCCTCATGCCCTGGGAAGGTCCCTTAGAACTATTCCCTAACTCAAAGGAACAGCCACAAATCCTGTCCTAAAGATCAATGAATAAGAACAAAGAGCCAGGTTTGGTAATATGTTCATGTAATTTCAGCACTTGGAAGGCTAGAAGCAGGATTGCAGGGTCAGAGCTAGCCTGGTCTACAGAATGAGTTCAAGGCTAGCCTTGGCTATGATGCTAGACTTGGTTTCAAAACAATAATAAAACGAACTCATAGAACAACAGCTCCATCTCCCTGTAATGTATAGATGTGGTAACTGACAGCTTTGGGAAGCTCCAGGGAGAGTTCAACAATCAATCATTGTTGCTACCACTAAGAAAGACGTACATCTGTGACCATGTTGGTGCCTCAGTGGAGAGGAGGGGCCCAGAATTATCACCAGTCCCTGTGATGTTCTCCTAGGTCCTTCTGATGTCTTTACAGTGTTCTGCCCACTCCCTGTTACTCTAAGTGGCCATCACAGCATCAGATTTTCACTAGGGAAGTGTTGGGACAGGTACAGTAGTCAGGGAGAGGGTTACTTAAGACACACCCAGGCTCTCCTGCCCAGATAGGTACTTCCTTCCACCTGTGTTCCAGACTCCAAGAAGGAGTACCCCTTGCTGCACATACCACAGCCAAGGAGTGACCTCTTTAGATAGCAGACTGATAACAGGTGAGTTTCAAGCACAGAGCACACATGCCTACAGGGTGCAGGCGGGACAATGCCCTCCCCTTAATGACTCGGGGTGAGGAAAAGGAGGAGAGCCTACTTGGTGGAACACTGGTGACCTGTTCCAACAAGCACTACAGATGGACTTTGGGACAATGGACGTGGCTGGTACAGGGTCTGACTTTGACCATCCAGGCAGAGTTTATCCACCTAAGCCCAAAGTAGGAAGAGTCAGGGACAGTACCTTCACTGTCTCCACACATTCAAAAGGGATTAGGCTCACTCTAGATGCCAGGAGAACAGACACAGGCCTGGTGGATGGAAGGAGTTGAGAATATGTGCACAGAGGTAAGAGGGGGAGTTCTAGTCTCAGTACCTCTTGCCTGCCCTCTCTAACCCCAGAACTCTGCTAGATTATATCTGAGGACCTTTATAACACATAGCGGAGGTGAGGTGGCCTTTGGTTGAAGCCACAAGGAACAAGCTGAAGGCAGAGATGAAGCCTCACTCTTCCTGTGTTTTCCTTAGTCCTTTGTCTTGCTTCCTAAAGTGTTTTATTGGGATGTGCAGAAGAAGGAAATACATCTATTCAGAGCTCACTTCCCGGTTGTCTCCACAGCACTGGTCCTTCCTGTCCATTTTGTCACATAAGCCTCTACCCAGACCTGTTTTCCTAGAGCAGACCACATGGCTGTCAAGATCTTATCCATTGCCTCCAACAGATGAGCCCAACCTACCAACTGTCATTGCCTCCCATGCTGTCAATGGAGCCCAACTCTCTCCTAGATGTACCATATCTCTCCCTAAGATCCTTTCCTGGCTTGTGAACCTATGTCTCTCACTTGAATCCCAACCTATACTACTCATTGTTGAAGACACTGTATAATGAAGACATCTTTGTACAAGCTTCTAATCCCTGTAACTTCCTGTACTTTTCCATGCTCAAGCCCTGTCACTCACTTCCATGACCTCCTTCCTGGTCCTGGGGGATTTTCTCTGCTCTGTGTTTTCTCTGTCATCTTGGTATCTCTTACTCAGTCATAGGCCAATTCCTCATTGTTCCGTCAGCTCCCCTAAACACACTGGGTATGGGATGGGTTCAGGCTGTTTTGATTCATACTTAGGCATGGCTTTGAGGTTTTAAGGACCCCTAAAGGGGAGTGGCCAGTTGCATTTGAAGACTGGTTACATTCTGCCTGCCCTTCCTGTTTGTCCTTGCATTCTGGAGGGGGAATATTTCAACTCTCCAAAAATTGCTCTAAGGTTCAATCTTGTATTAGTGAATGTTTCACATTGAAAGACCCCCAGGGGTTTGGGACCCCCAAAACGGACCTTTCTTCAGGGAGAAACCCCGGGACCCAAGGAGGACCGAGCCACAGATCAGCTGCAAACAGCACAAGGTTTATTGAATAACACAGGTACCTGCGGGCTACCGAGCCACTTGGGATGGCTGGCGCGCCCAGCCCTCTGTTCAGGGCCTTTTTATAGGGTTAGGGGAGCAAAAGCGTGTGTACAGAAGCAGAAGCGTAGTTACAAGGTTTTCATTGGCTGGTTTGAATGAAATCACCTGTTGAGGGGTGAGGGCCCCCAGGCTGCCATCTGGCCTGACCAAAGGTCCTGGTTATCACCCGCCCCCAGGCCTGCTGCTTGTTCTTCCTTTGTTCCTTATCTCTTCCTGGAATTCCTTCCCTGATCCGGCTGGGCCTGATCTCGTAGCCAAGTAACTGCTTCCCCTCTCTTCCCCCTCTGCCCAGCTGACATACACTGTGAAAGTTTTTATTACTAAGTTTTACAGGGATGCTGGTGTCCCCAGCACCAGGATATATGTTTTGAGAGCAGGTTTTCAGGGCAGATGTACAGCCCACAGGGGAATCAGTTTATCAGTTTATCCTTGGTTGGGGACTGTTTGGAGTCTGGCTCCTGACCACAGCTCCTAACCACATTCCTGACCACATTCCTTTGTCTCCACCCCAGGCACCTGGTCTTAGTCCTAACTGCAGTTCTTCTTTTATCAGCAAAATAATCTTTACTGTCCTGTTAATATGTCTTAGGCAAGTTTGCTTACTGTCCTTGCAACGTGCTGTTGCTAGCACTGCTTCTTGGGTAAGAGAAATTTGCTAAAACAAGAAAAAGAGAGGAAAAGGGAGGGGCCTTACAACATAAATCCATTAATAAATATTTTTTATATAATCAATTGCCAGTAAATAATTTCTACAAACGGGGTACTCAAGACTTCCCTCTTTATTCCTGATTTGGCTTTTAAGTCCTCTTTTAGGGCACTTTCTCTGCCTCCTCATTTTAGGACAGTCCTCTGCAGTCTCTCTCCCAGTACCCTGGTGATCTGCTTCATGGAAAACACCATCTGTAATTTCAATATAAACTTGTCAACATCTGTGTTTTGTTACCACCTCTGCAATACAAGCTCTAGGGGGTTTGCTTTGTTCAATGCTGCATTCCCAGTGACAGGACTGGACTTCATACACAAATGTTCATCAAGTGAATGAGTGACTGTTGGTGCCTAGAGAATATCTATTGTTTTGCTAAGTCTGTACACATACCATCTCCCTCCCTCCTTTGAGGGACCACCCTTCCTGTTCCAGCTGTGTGGATGGTTCAGTCTGTGCTCTTCCCAGGCATAGGGCCAGGGCCAGAATCACACCAGTTTATCAGAACATTCCTTCTCCTTCTGGGAATACACGTGGTTCCAGGCTGGTTCTGGGAGCCCCAAACCTGAGGTGCTCACTGCCAGGGAGGTAGGATACAAGCCTAGTGTTTCCAGTGGAAAAGTTCTTGGGAATGACATCCACTTAGAGTGAAGCCAGTTAAGAGCTGGATAGAGGCAAGTTCTTGACAACAGCCTTGAAACATCTGGATCCAGATGTGTCAGAAGTCTCCACCACACTTACCAGATACACTAGCCTGTAAATCCTATGGTCTGTGCAAGCCGTCAGTTTGAATCACTATATCCTCTATTTGGAAAAATACTCATTTGCACAGATAAGACATGTCTTCTGTCATCTGTCAATTCTTATCTTGCATCTAATAGAGTTTGTCATACACTAGATAGTCAATAAACTATTTGGGGAAATGATATCCAGCACTGTAAAGAGGTGAAGTGTCTCTGAAGCCCTTATATATTTTTCTGTTTTCTTTTCTGATGAGTGTTTAGTCTGTGAGCAAGGAATATGGCAGAGTCTCAGGAGGAGATTTATCTGTTTTACATCTTTTTCTTGTCTCCCTCCTTTATGTTCCTCCTCCTCCAACTACTCGTTGAAAAGGCCGCTGCTCTCGTTTGTGTCATCAGGTCCCCCACATTCTAGCCTCCTCTTTCAGTTCATCACCACAGTGTTCTGCAATTTACCTTCCTAACCTGGTTCACATCCTAAATCTCAAAAGAACCCGGGAAAAACTGCATCGTGGGGCTCCGAGGGCTTGCAGTCATCCACCCTGCCACGCTGCTCTTACAAACTGTTCAGTTTTGTATTACACCCCAGAGAGGGAAAGGGTACAGGGTGTCTACAGAAGTCCTCCACTTTCCATCCCTGTCTCATGGTGTTGGGAAGCGAGATGCCATGTCCTGGAAACAGCTACTACAAGGATGTTGCTGCTGTCTCCTTTGTGTTCTCCTGGTGTTGGTGGGTCATAGATCAGCTATTCAAAGGGGACCTTTTTATCACCAAAGATTTCAGATATAAATGAAGGTAGCAAAAAGAATCAAATGCTCCATCACATGCTCATAAATCAACCCTAATAAATCTTTGGCCAATTCCTGTTCCATCTCTCCACCCACTCCTTCCTGCCTGCCTTCCCACCCCCGATTACTTTCAAGCGTATCATTTTGTATAAAAATGTGTTAATATGCATTTCTAGATGATAAGACTCTTTTAAAGATATATCTCCTCTGGTGCTGGCATCTCACTGGAGCAGGTCACCCCGGTAATGTCTTCCAAGGAATCAGACTCTTGGTCTTACAACCCTTGAGAACTCCTCTCTGGTACTTATTTGAGTTTGATTGGCAAGATGACTTCCTTTGACCAATGAGACAATACAAAATATAGTAAAAGGCAGAGGCACCTGCTCACTGGGGCCTTCTTGCTTTTGCTGTTTGTTGTGAATGTTTCAACATTCATATGATGGTGCAAATGAGCACAGGCTAGCTTCCTTGAGAATATGTGTCCAGAGATAGAAAAGCATAAATGAGTAGACCAGTATATAGATGGATAGGTGACAGATAATGTAGAAAGATGATCAGTGATAACAGGTAGGTGATAAATAGGTAAATGATAGTGACAGAGAGATAAAGAACTGATCATAAATAACAGGTAGATAGATGATAAAGGTCATAGATAATAGACAAAATATAGGAGATATGTTACATAGATAGATGATAGGTAGAGAAATGCTTTAGTAGTTAAGAGCTTTGGCAACTATTGCAGAGGAGTGTAGTTCAGTTTCCAGTACCTATGTCAGGTAGTTCAAAATTACCTGTAACTTCAGCTCTCGGAGATGCAATATCTTCTTCTGGCCTCAGCACTCAAGAACACACATGCACGCACGCATGCACACACACACACACACACACACACACACACACACACACACGCACACACACACATAAATAGATAGTAAAAATAAATCTTTAGATAATAGAGTCACCAGTGTTGAGGCTCCATATCTATGCAAGGTCTACCACACTACATAGGATACACATGAACCAGCCTAGTTGATGTCTGCTTACATATGTGACTCACAAGATCATGAAAGAACAAAATAGTTATATGTTTAAGCTGTTAAGTTTGGAGTGGCTTTTAATGCAGCAGTAGTAATTGATATGTACACCAAAAAGTGAACAGTGATTCCTCATTTTCATCAAATAACAAACCCATATTGCAATGTTCTTGATGGCCTTATAGACTTTTCTTTCTTTATTTTTAGTTCTCATTACCAGAAATCACATCATCTTTTCAATCCAGCAAACTGACATATCTCTTACTTCTTTAATCTATAATTTCTCAGGCTTGTAGATAGCCCCCTACTCCAGTTTGATCATGCCAAATTCTGTGGTCCTCTATAATGTGTTCTCATGCCCCCAAATTTCCTGTAAAGAAGAAGAAAGATCAGTCTGAAGGTGAAATCAGATTAGGGCTTGATTTACTATCCCCAAGGCCACTATGTAGTGGCCTATGTTCTCCCTTAAGGATTATTGATGATTGCCTGCCTTTCTTTTAACTAGTAATTCATTAGCTGTCACAAAATGCTACAGCAAAGACCTACCCTCTAGTTTACTATTGATTACTTATTTGCCACCAACATCATTGTCACCATCATCACCACCATTATCATTTTTGGTTTATTAGTTATGTAGTACATTTGCCCCCCCCTTTAAATCTCTTGAAATATCACTCTGGGCCTTGTGGCACAAGCCTACAATGCCAACTATTTTGGAGAGAGGAGGGATTCAAAGTTTAAGACTAGCCTAGGCAACTTAGTAAGATCCTGTAAAGAGTGACAGAGGGCTGAGAATAGAACCT
The DNA here is from genome assembly GCA_033318265.1 of Phyllotis vaccarum. Lineage (NCBI taxonomy): Eukaryota > Metazoa > Chordata > Mammalia > Rodentia > Cricetidae > Phyllotis > Phyllotis vaccarum. The sequence continues at coordinate 727,653 of JARWLC010000003.1, forward strand.
TGGTAGAGCAGTTGCTTAGCATGCATGAAATAACAGGTTTAATTTCCAGCATCCCTCTCCAAAAGCAAGTGGAGATGTCTGGAGACAGCAGGATAAATGTTTAGTTTTTTTTTTTTTTTTTTTTTGGCCAGTTCTCAAAATAATGTGCTAGTTTTTAGCTCCTCCAGAGACCACCACAATTTATTTTAGTCTTTGCATATTGTAGTGAACTTGTGAATTCAAACATTTTGGTGTGTTTTTAGCACGGCACAATTACTGTCTTCATTGATGCTGAAACAATGCTGCCTCTGACCAGTGGGAGCCTGTTCAATCAGCTGCCTTGCATTTTGACACCAACTCAGAAATCTTTTATTGTCTTCTGTAGTTTCCTTGTTCTGGCTCTGCCTTGTGCTTTGTCATTTCCTAATTTTAGAATGAGCTTTTTGATCCTGACTAAGTCAGGTGGTTCAGGTTTATAATCTATTCTAGCTGCTTGAGAGGCTGAGGCAGGAGGATTACAAGTTAGAAGTCTGTCTGGGCTATAGTGAGTTTAGGATCACTGATTGGTTTAGTGAGATTCTCTCAAACAGTAAAAAGAGGGCTGGGGATGTGGTTTAACCATGGAATATCTGTCTACCTTGCACAGGGCTCTAGGTTAATCCTTAGCTCTCAGACACACACACACACACACAGAGAGACACACACACACAGAGACACACACACACACACAGACACACACACACACACACACAGAGACACACACACACACACACAGACACAGACACACAGGCACACACACAGACACACACAAACACACACACCCCAAAGGAAGAAAGAGAAGGCAAGTGTCTTTTCTCCAAGGATACTTGGCTTTTTTTTTTTTTTTTTTTTTTTTTTTGCCCTGTTACACAAGATGTCTCTGAGGCCAACTGTGAGAGAGAAAGGTCTGATGGACTTTTTATTAGGACAGAAAGGCCTGAAAATTGCCAGAAGGTCAAATTGCTTGGCATAGATTTGTGTTTTTCCCTGAGATAAATTTGGAAAATTTGACCACATAAGAGCACACCATTACAGCTTCTGCAAAAAGCAGTGGGCACAAGAGGTGACACCTCATTATGAATCACTGTTTTCTGTGACAATTGAGATGGAACCTCACTTTGGTTAATAAAGGGGGCAAAGACATTGTGATTTCAGAGCTTCTTGAGACTGCATCTGGGAGATCCAAAGATGTACAAGTCCTCAGAGTAGAGTTTGGGGTCAAAGTTCTTGCTGAGCCTCAGAACTAAGCTGTCCAAGTACGAAGGTTAAGCAGAGGTGCTGGGGGACCACATGTGTGTCCCAGTGTGCCTTGTGAGTGGTCCAAGGTTATGTGAAATTACATAACTTTCCCCAACACATTTTGAGGTTAAAATGAGATGGTTACACAGAGTCACAACTGGCTCCACTCAGTGGGCCATTTTCTTCGGTTTTCCCCATTAATGCTGGGAACACCACTGAACTCTTGACTTTTCCCAGTTAGCTTTTTATCCAAATTAATGAACTTATCGAAAAGTTTGGGTATATGACTCAGGAGATAAAGTGCTATGGAGCAGGAGGACGATAACTTGAATCCCCAGAACATGGTAAATGCTCGGTGGGTATCACAGCCCACCAGGAATTACAGCCTCAGAAAGCAGAGGCAGAGGTTTCCCAGAGCAAGCTGGCTTTATGGGTGAGCTCTGGATCTAAATGAGAGAGAACCTACCTCAATAAAAAGGTAGAAGTGGTTCTGGATAATTCACAACATTACCCTTGTGCCTCAACATGTATGCATACACACATGAGCATGAATTCATGCTCACAATATGCCCACACAAGTTGACATGCATAAAGACACGAAGAAAATGGAAAGAAACCTGTCAGTTTTCACAGGCTTTCTCTCTCTATCTCTCCCTGTTTCTCTTCTTCCCTCCCTCCTTCCCTACCCCCTCCATGCATGCACATGTGTGTGTGTGTGTGTGTGTGTGTGTGTGTGTGTGTGTGTGTGTGTGTGTGTGCATGTGTGAAACTTTTGGTCAGGGCTTCCAGGTTTTTTAAGTCCTGATATTTGCTCCTGTTTTGGACCAAGGTTGAGGTCCCCTGACCTCAGACCCTGAATGATGGTGTTGACTACAGTAGTGCTGGGTAACCCTGAGCACTTTCTGTGTGATGGGCTCTGTTCTAACCAGACATGCATGTCTCTATTCATTGAAGACACGGTTAGCTCTGTTTCAGCTCACACGGTGATTTGCTAACAGGGCTTCCTGGTATGGTTTTTTTTTTTTTTTTTTTTTTTTTTTTTTTTTTTTTTTTGCCTCCTGTTGTGGTTGGCTCATTATAGACATCCAAAGGAAGCCTTTGAAACTATGAACTGGATCATGGCACTCCTCAGAGGCATTCAATGACTTTCTGTAATACTGTGAATGACAGATAAAACCCACTGGTCTGAAAGCCCCTCACTAGACGGCACCTCCACATTAGCCATTTCAGCTTCTTGGTGAGCCCATCTCAGCTCTGTCAGGCACTGTCTTAGAGTCTTTGCATATGCTGTGCCCTCTGCCTGGATGGCTCCCTTCCAGCCCACTTCTTCCCATTTCTACTCAGATGTCACTTTCCTGACAAGGCCTCCCTCATCATTCTCTATGAAGCAGCTCCTTCTATCCCTTCAGTTTCTAGACCTTTTCTCCTCAGCATTTTCATCAACTTGCTACTGTGTATGGTTCCTTCATTATCATCTGCCTCTGCTTCCTGCAATGGGAATGTTTGACAATGTCACCTTTATCTGTATCCTGAGCTCACAAGACAGTGACAGACACACAATGATCAGTATGTATGAGCTGAGTGCATGGTGGCTCTTAGCTTCACAGCCTCAATGATGCCGCTTTCTTTGGATTTGTAGATGAAGAAGTCAAGGCAGGGCTTCCACCTTCTGAAACTGACACTATCCAGGATCTCACAGCTAGTAAGATGTAGGGGGAATGTATCCAGGTAGCCTGATAGAGCCACGGTTGCCCTGTTCGGATAGTGTACACTGGGAGCTTCCTCTTGAGCCAGCTTGGAGTCTGTCTCTGCCCCTGCCTGGTGATTGGTGACACATGATCATCGAGATCCTGGAGGCCAAGGAGAGACAACACAGCTAGGGAAGTCTCCGGCTGCCAAAGGGAAATCGGGAGGGGGTCTATAGGTTTGTCCCGTATCTGCAATAAGAGTCTGCTGTTTGCTTTAAATGAGTTTGCTTCTCATCTGACTCTCAGGGTCTGAGCCGTTGACACCACACCTTCTCATCGCCTCCTCCAAGGGGTTTGATCTGCAATAAGTGGGAAGGTGATGAGCCCATCAAACTACCAGGGGCCACCAAATATATGAGCCATGGGCTAGGCCCATGCTCTTCCCCTCTCCTGCCATGGCATCTTGAAGGGGTTTCTTCTTTCTCTGCAGGATCTATAACTGCCTGGGATCTGCCAAGTGGGTGTTTACCTCTGCCTCTCTGTCATGTATTTCTAGTCACACAAAGCAAAAGGCAGCCGGGGGCTCTCTAGCCTCCACCATGGGCAGCCCACTCTGTGCCAGCAGGGGCATGCTCCTGTGTTGACAGAGACACTTGCTGAGCAGGAAGGAGGTAGAAGATGAAAAGCATTGAGAAGTCACCCCTCAGACATTTGATATCCCCCTTCCAGACCTTAGAGGTGAGAGGCCAGAGAGAAGAGGGGGCCTGAGAGGAACAGCCTCACCAGGCCACCATTTTGATTTGATGCTGTCCTTTTAACAGTGTTACATCAAAATGGCCAGGCTCATATTTCCTCTCCCATCCCACTTTTTATTTTCACTTTAAAAACCCTACTTCTAGGTGTATACTCAGAAACAACATTGATTTGTTATGTACAGTTTCGTGGATCATGACAAATGCAGTGTTCCACCTCTGCCTTCACAATCATGGACCACAGCATGCCCATCACTCCCCAGAGCATCCTTTGAGCCATCCCTTTCAGCTGCTTCCCACTGGCAATCCCCAGTAGCTTACTCACCCCTCTTGTATTCCTTTGTCCAGAATGTCTCAGAAGGAAAAGCATATGATATATAGCTTTTGGGGTCAGGCTTCGACCACTTAGTAAAATGCCCTTGAGATTCATCTCGGATTTCATCGCATATCTCAGGAGTGCCTCACTTTCTATAGCTGAGGGGTTTTCCATTATACGGGTGAACTACAGTTTTCCCATGCTTTCATGGAAGGGCACTCAAATTGTTACCACATATATATTTAAAATAATGGAAAAAAAGTAACAGCAAACCATTCTGGGAAGACTTTGAGATAAACACACGATTTTACATTTCTTGAGTGACTAGTTAAGTGTAGAGTAACTGGGTCACATGATCAATGCTTTAACTTTTTATAAACCTGTCAAGTTTGCTTTGTGGAGCAGAGACCATGTTCCTGCCATCAATCCTCACCGGTACTTTATATGCTGTTTAGAAAAATCTTTTAAGCCATTCTAAGTTCGTCATAGCTGGCGAGGGATGGGGAGCACTTTTATGCTTATTTATCTCCCCCAAATCTTTGTTGAGGATGTGCCTAAATGTCTTTATATCAAAGACATGGCCTCTTCTATTTGTGTTAGACTGCTTGGTATCCCAAATATTCTACTGCCTTGTCTGAGGATCCAAGGGATGAGCACCAACTTAATATTGCTCTTGCAAGAACCTTGGCCATGTGTTAGAAGGCTGGGGGTGAACAGGTGCTATCTAAAGCTAAGAACCACAGCGGCTGTATTCTAATTTTAGTAACTGAGAAAATTCTTCCAGGCTGTCTAGTCCAAACCCATTTCTGCTTCTTAAAAAGGAGACAGCTGAAACTCACAGAGGAAGTGCTTTGCTCACATCCTACAACCAGAAGGCTAGTGAATTAGATCAAGAACTTCTACCAACTAATTTGATTTTCTAAGGTCCCCAGATCTTGTTACTGTAGACCTTAGGGAGTGTGAAAGATGTGGTCCTGGTCCCTGATAAGGTTTGGGAGAGAAAAGGAAGCAAGACAGGAACATTTGAGCGAGAGAAGATACATGTGGCTGTTCCGATGACTTGAAACCCTGGAGGAAACATGGAGTTGGTTAAGCTAAAATTCTAGGGGTGGGAGGAGACACCTCAGGGTCCAGCTTGAAGGGAAGCCCATGATTCAAGTTATGACTATGTGAATTCCATGTCACCAAAAGTATACACACCTAGTGTGATCACAGTTTATAGGCCAGAGGTCACCTTCCACATTTGGTAGTAGACCTATGAGTCTCCAAATGAGTTTCTGTTTGGTTGGCCTTATGATACTTTCTAGCTCTGCTTTGGCTATGTTTTCTCTATTGCCTTGTTTTCTGGGCCTCTCTAGTGGGGAGCACCTTGGTGACCCCTCATTCGGTCCATACTGCAGCTGCCAGAGCTTAAATCCAGCAAGCAGCTTCTCGGATTTGCTTCGAATTGAAATCAATATTTGCTGAGAAGAATGCATCTTAATTTCAGCAGCCCGTTCTCAGGGCGAGAATTGCTCTAAAACAAACCTCCAAACCCACAGACTTAATGAGTCCTACTTCAGTAGTTTAGTAAATCTCTCAGTACAGAGAAAAATCCATTAGTCACCAGGCAGGGATGATGGGGGAGGGGGAGAGCAGAAGCTTCCAGAAGGGTCCCAGCAGCAAGCAGAGATGAAACTTAAAGCCCCAGGGACACAGGTGGAACTCCAGCCATGTCCCTGGACTCTACTCAGGACTTCTCCAGTCTATTGCGAGCCAGAAGACCTGGGCAGGTTGGTTGTGCCACTAACAGAACACACGGGAAGCATCTCAAGCCGAGCCCCCACCCCCCCTCACCTCGTGCCTGCCTGGGGGAAATGTTTTCTAATTGCCAACTGTCCCATTCTAAATCTACAAGGAGGTGATCGATTTTTTTTTTCAAACAGGACCAGGGGAAAGCAATCATTTACCTCAGAACACAGTCTTTAATGAATCTGTGAAAAAGCTGAGGTCACCCTGATTACATCTGCCTCTGATAGCCTGGAATGCTCCATGTCTTCTTAGGACTCGGTATGCTAGGAGGGCTTGGGATCAAATTTCTAGTTTCTTTACCTGCTTCCTGAACTTTGCTGAGTCAGACTGGATCCTCTATCTGGAAGGCAGAAGAGAGGGGATTAGGCTCAGCTAGGACCCCTAGAGGAAATGGAGGCCTCTTGACTTCCTACAGACAGTGGCAGAATTCAGCTTTACCACTTCCTGACTGTGTCTAGGCTTTATCTCTTTGTGCCTCAGTCTCCTCAAGAATAGTAAAGTACAGAGTGGTATCAGGACTCAAGATCCTGAATATAGTTGGTGGGTGAGGCAAGGTGAAAAAGATGGCCGCGTCAGTATCTCAGTTTATCCTGTCTCCATGGGTTGAATATTGTTTGTTTCACTATGAAAAACATTCCCAGAGGGAAAAGGAGGAGCCTAAGCAGGGTTGGAAATTTGCAGGAAATGGTCTGGTTTGGGGAGCTTTCCATGGTCAAGTTGGGGAGATCAGAAGTGACGTCAGCAAGCAGGAGCAAAAGGATCCCAGAGATTGCTGGGAAAGCATGCTCCTTTGCCTCAGGGAGTTCTGGCTCACTTTAGATACAAGCATATATGCTCAGCTTAATCTATCTCAGAGCGTTTGGTTTTTTTTGTTGTTGTTTTTTTTGTTTTTTTGGAGGGGGCAGCTAACGCGCAGAGGAGTCAATCAGCTGAAAACAGAACAGCCCTAGCCATGGGTCTCCAGACTTTACTTCTCAGGTTTTTTTTTCCCCCTGTTTTTGTCTGGTCCCACCTTCATGTGCCCCTTTCTGTAGCTGGGTCAGGGCACCCAAGCAGACAGGGAGGCAGAAAACTGAGGTAGTGTTAATGTAGGGGGAGGGAGGGAGCAGAGAGGAAGAGTATTTTTACCTTGAATTATTTTTATTAAATGTCACAACGGCTTCGCAGCACTTGGGATCCGAGTAGACAAATCAATGAAAATAATTATAGCGAACATCCTGCCTTTCCACTTTCCTCCCTGTCAGCCTCCGTATCTCCCAGGGCTGGCAGAGAAGCAGGTTGCCTCAGCTTGTATTCCAGCCCCAGGGGAGGGAGCAGGACTAGCCCCTCTGACCTCAGCCCTTTCTTCACTTTGTAGTAGTGTGAAGGTTGTCCTGGCTCAGGAGGGAGGACCACCGCTCTAGCAGCAGCAAGAAAAATGAGCCAGAGGCTAGTGAGAGACAGGTAACCCCTATAAGGACTTAGGTACTGGGAAGGAAGCTTTTATTCTTAGAACCCATTTATGGCTTAGAAATAAACCTAAGAACCCTAATATTTCTAGTCAGGTGATGAGATTAATCAAAGCCACATGAATGAAGTGTGCAGAAATTAATTCATCCATACATGCATTCTGCATCTATCCATTCATCCATCCACCATTTATCCATCTATCTATTCCTCCATCCACCCAGCAAACATTTATCCATCCATCCTACCATCCATACATCTGGCATTTATGCAGGGCACATCCATTTATCCACCCACCAGCCAGCCAGCCAGCCACCCAGCATTTATTCACTCATGCATCCCTAAGACCCTATAGGACATTTGCTGTATAAAAGTCCGTATTTTGCCATTTAAGAATTGCCTGTGTGTAGTGACACCTTTCATTTGCCCTCTGAATTAATGGGCTTCCTGGATCCCCTGACTTGTGGTTGGGTTCATCCCAGGGAAGCACAGGAGATGAGCTGAAAGGAGGGGAGTGAGGCCGGGTATTCAGTTTCCCATTTCTTTCCAGGTGTTGTTTCAGGTAAAACCTCATGGTTGCTGGTTGGTGGCCATCTCCATACTTGGGGGAGGTGAAAAACTCCTTCCAGAAAAAGGTGCCTGTGGGTACCAGCTCTCAGGTTCTTTCACATTCCTGATCCTGTTCACGTCTTTGCAATGTTTCCAGGTGTTTCCTGCTTCTGAGGGCCCTGGCTTCCCACTGAGAGTGAATGACGGTCTGTGCACCTGGCCTGTGCCTGTCATTTCATCTCACTGAATCTCAGTTTCTCCGTGGGTATAGTGATGGTATGAGATCTGCTAGGGGAGAAGGGAGGCATGCCTGAGGTGGCACAGCTGATTTAGAGGCAGAGATAGAGGTAAAATCCCAACTATCAAGCACAGAGCCCATTCTCTTCACTATTTGCTAAAATCTGGGGCTCCAATGCTGATGGCATGAGCATTTGGAGGTCATGACAACAGAGGATCAAGACATAAGAGGGTCTGCAAATATTCTCCAGCCTCCTAGGACATACTTGGTCGGGCCGATGTGGGTACCTAGCACCTCTCATTCAGGTGAGTTTGAGGTATGTGCTGGAGACTGTCAGCCTCCTTTCTCTTTGGTATTATATCACAGCGTATCAGAAGCTGACTCTGTGGGTCCCGCATGATGTCATGAAGGAACTCACTGTCACATTTCCTTCTTGTCTGAACAGAGAGGAGCTCAGAGGGGAGGGACCCAGAATTTTAAAAATTAGATTTTTATGTATGTGTATCTGTATGTATTTGTGTGTGTGACACACAGAGAGAGATACAGATAGAAACACACACAGAGGGAGAGAGAGAGAGAGAGAGGGAGAGAGAGAGAGAGAGAGAGAGAGAGAGAGAGAGAGAGAGAGAGAGAGAGAACGCACACATGCATTCAGGTGCCCTCTGAGGCTGGAAGCGTCACATCACCTGGAGTTAAAGGCGACTATGAACCACCTGACATGGGTACTAGGAACTGAACTCTTGAATCCTCTGAAAAAGCAGTAAGCTGTTTTTTGCAGTCTCAGAGGGATGGTTCTGTTGAGTGATCCCCAAATGCCAGACATTTTGCAAAGGAGGTTTTTCCTTTCCTATCCCTTTAGTTCAAGGGAAGTAGGACTCTTCAACTCTGGATTTCAGGTGGGGAAACCTAGACAGAAAAAGAAAAGAAAACTCACGAGAGAGAAGTCCTTGGGTTGTATTTCCCATGAGCGCGCACAGTCTGCCTGTACTGAGGGCGAATGGTGTGGAGCAGGGAGAATCTGCTTTACTTGACTGGAGATTTATAGCTCTTTTGTATCCTTTGGGGTTGACATTGAATTGTACTCCTGAATCTTCTGCTTCACCCTCTTTCTCAGCCCACTCTCTTTTAAATTATTTGCTTATTTATTTTTACTTACTGTGGATGCATATTTTACCTGTATGTATATCTGTGCAGCACATGTGTGCAGTGCCTGTGGACGTTGGAAAAGTGTTGGAGCCCCTGGAACTAGAATGTCATATGTTTTCAGCCATCAGGTGGGTGCTAGGAACCAAACCATGTCCCCTGCGAGAGTACTCAGTGCTCTTAACCACTGCACCATTTCTTCAGTGCAGATCACTCTTTCTTGACAAGAGTATAGCGAATCTCCTACATCCTGGACACAGGTTCAACCTTGCTTTCTTTTTATAGGTACCACATACTCTTTCCCTGTTCTACTTTCTTCTCCTACAAGCCTCCTTTTTTTCTGTCACCTGCTCTATTATGTCCAGCTATGTCCAGAAGAGGCTTTCAGGGACCTCCTGGCTACTGGTTTCTACAGGAAACGAGGTGGTTCTTCCCTTCAGCTTCACTCATTAGTTCAGCAATTGTAACTGGGCATGATGGAGTGAACTAGGTACCGGGGAGGAAACATTCAGCAAAATATTACAACTACCTTTGTGCTGGACAGTTTTCTGTCAGCTTGACACAAGCTAAAGTCATCTCAAAGGACAGAATCTCAAATGAGAAAACCTTCTAATAAGATCTGGCTGTGGAGTATTTTATTAGTCACTGATGGAGGAGGGCCCAGCCCATTGTGGGTGGTGCCATCCCTGGGCTCATGATCCTGGGTTCTGGATCAAACAAAACAAAACAAAACAACAATAATAATAATAATAATAAAAACAAAAAAACAGGCTGAGTAAGTTATAGGGAGCAAGGCAGTTAGAAGCATCCCTCCATGGCCTCTGGATCAGCTCCTGCCTCCAGGTTCTAGCCCTGCTTGACTTCCTACCTTGACTTTCATCAATAGTGTGGGAAGTACAAGCAAAAAAAAAAAAAAAACTTTCTCTTTCCTGTTTGCTTTTGGTCCTGGTGTTTCATCACAGCAATAGAAGCCCTTAACTAAGGCATCCTTCTTTCATGGAGCCTGCATTCAAATGAGTGACAGACAGTTAACAAGCACATAAATTGTCAGTGTAATGGGAAAGAGGCAGGTTGGAGGGGATGGCGTTTGTTGTGGGAGAGCCACACTGGGTCATCCACGAGAAACTAAGATTTAAGTTTAAAACTGAGGTGAAGAGAGAAAGGAAGGAGACATGCGTACTGGGATGGGGGATTTTAGACATGAGAAGAGCAGGTGTTAAGGTCCCAAGGTAACAGAGCCCTGGGCATGTTTAAGGAGTATCAGGGAGGCCAGTGTTTCTGGGAAGGAATGGAGTCAGGAGTAGATGAGACCAGAATTAACAAGGGCCTGGTCATATTATTTTGGAGGCTAGAGTAGGGAAGTGACTGTTCTAAGCATGAAGGGATGAAACCCAAAAGCTGTTGCAAAGAAATAACTGATCTGATTTAGATGAAAAAATGTTGCCTTGTTACCAGCACAGATTAAATGAAAGGGAAAGAGGGAGAAGTGGTCAGGCCTCCTCTGCAACACTTGCCTTTTGAGCCACAATCCCTCTGCCTCCTTCACCATGCCCAATCCTCTGAAAAGATTGTTCTTTCTGATAAGGAGTGAGCCCTAGGCTCTGTCCATGGTTCTGAAGTCCCCTATGCAAGAATGGTGCACCCAGAACCCATCTGTCCCTGACATATCAGCTCTCAGCCCACTCACGGCTGCTGCATGCCAGATGGGTTTATCCAGCTGTTTTCTGGAATTCCCCACTTAATATTTCCAGGCTCGAGCTAATCAAGTGTAATGAAACTTCTGAAGGCAAAACTATGGGTAAGGAAAGATACTATGTACTGTGGTCAAGGGTGCATGAGGCAAGGGACCCCTGAGGAGAGTCAAATACAGAGGCTGTGGCTACAGTGCCAGCCGTGGCAGAGAAAAACGTCACTTGGCATGGAGACTCTAGCCACTGAAGACCTGCACCTGAGTGAGCTCTAATATCTTAGGCCAATTACTTATCTCGCTGGCTACCTCAAATGTCAGTCACAAAATGAAGAGAGAATTGTCTACCCCTGGGGATGTTCTTAGGACTGGAGTTACTAAAATGTGTCACAGCAGGATGCCTGGCACAAATATGCTCCAGAATCAGATGCAGACAAGAATGGAATGTGAAGGACCCATGCAAGTGAGGCAAAGAATTCCACCTGTATGTCTGACAGAAGCCTGTTAAAAGAGCTGGTGCTCCAAGGAGAGCTTATAGGAAGAAATAGAAAGAAATTCATGCAAGGAAATTTCAAAACAAAGACCTTTTGTTCTTATGTTTTTTTCCTTTGCCATGTTGCTCAGGAGCAAGGCACTAGAGAGAAGCTGATTCCAATGATTGGCAGGTCCTAGGAACCTATCTAGTCTCTGTATAAGGATGTATACTCAGTGCATAGACGTGTTCGTACTTCCCTGACCTCTACCCTATAGGATGCCTCTGATAACCTTCACCATGCCATCAGCAGCACTTTCCTTACACAGGCCAGGAGTGGAAGGCTGAGGAGCATGCAAGAACATCTTAAGGATGACATTAGAGAAATCATAAAACATGGACATGATCCGATACTCAATCCCTCAGGGATAGGCTATGACAATACCAGGGACAAACTTTCCACAAGCCAAACTTGTCCTTGAGTAGATATAGTGATTCATGCCTAGTATCCATGAAACCCAAACTCTTAGTGGTTCCTGAAAAATATAGAAATGGACTCTGAAGCTGCAGTCAGTGGTTTCTAGGGGCACAGAGTGGTCTTGCCCAGGGTTAACCAGCTCGCACAAAATCAGAGTGTTCAATCTGCAGTGCTGTTCTAGGCCTGGCTGAGTTGCCAAGTCAGTACTGTTGTCTGATTGCAACATGATACAAAATGAACTGTTCCCAAAATAAAAGAAAATAAAAAGCAAAATATTCCAACCAGGGGGGAAAGTTGTGGGTGCTTATTAAGCTATTGGACACTGTGTATATAATATCTTTTCAATGCCAGGCAACTTGTCTGCCTCCTAACGTGAGTATTCTGGGATGTTTGAAAATATGATCCTGCACTTAGAAAATGGTTCTGTGGGCTTACCAAAAGGGAATTCCCATGTTAGGTGGGTGTTTAGTTTTTAAATTTTCTTCTCCCGGTTGGGCCAGTCCAGGGCTGGCTCAGAGTGATTCATTTCAACCCCGTCCTTACTGTCCCACTGAGTCAGAGTCATCAGCTGGATGCAACTGCTTTGCATGGTCAGCTTCTCATGCAGCCTTATTCTCAGGCTGTCTTAAAACCTTGGAATACCCAAGTCTGTCTAGACCATTCTACCCATCTTACAGTAGGAAATGCTGAGGCTGAAAAGGAGAAAGTGCTGGTCTAAGATATTGGTGAGAAGTCATTATAGGCTGTAGCACTCTTGGGTTTGCTGTTTATGAGGTCAGTGTGCAGGGAGGAAGCTGCTTTTAAATTTTGGGAAGAGTCAAGAACCAGGCACCAGAGAACTATGGAGGAGAAACACTGACTTTTTCAGGCTTTCGAGTAAACAAAAGTGCCTGTCCGCTTCTGTTCTCGGCTTTGAGCTTTGCAGAGGAATAGGCACAGATACCAGCTGCCTACCACAGGGCTCTTGCTATAAGGACTGGGCCATCCTGAGCTCCCCCACCCTAGATGATTCTCTGCCCTTGGGTTTAAAGTTAGAGCCAGGGCACTCACCAGAGCAGAGGAAATCCCCACTGGACTTGAGCTTTGTAATCTGCCTGCTGATCTTGGCTGGGTAACCCTGTAGGTCATTTTAATTTTCCTGAAGCTTTTGACTTTCCTTGGATCCTTAATCAGATAAGGGGATGTGGTGTGTGTGTGTGTGTGTGTGTGTGTGTGTGTGTGTGTGTGTGTGTGTGTGTTCATTCTCTCCTCCCCTTTCCTCTTCTTTCTCTTGCTGTTTCCTCCCAGTTTCTCTCTCTCTCCTCTCTCTCTCCCTACATAATCATTTCCATTTCTTCCAGAATGCTTAATGGAGTTTGGAGACAGAGGAAGGAGGGCTTCATCTTCAAGCAGAAGCCAACCCTCGCTCCCTCTTCCTGTTTCTTGCAAAGTGCATTTGGCATTGGAGAGAGTGCATCCTGGGAGGAGGGAGGGATTCCTCCATCTGGAAATGGACATTTTTGACACCTCCTCAGCTCTGTTGTCATTGGTCCCACCTAACTGGTGAACCCAGTGCAGTCTGCAGTCTCGGTAGCAAACCAGCTTCAGACTGGGGAGTGAATACACAGAGAAACATAATTAGAAGAGGAGATATGCCATTGGCCGTGGGGTGCCCAAGCAATGCCCAGCAAGAAGGAGCCCAGGAGGGAGCCTCTAATAGCTCATCCCTGATACTTGTTGAAAAGCTCTGGTCTTCCCTTCCAGCATATCTGCTTGGCAAAGGACAGCCCAGTTGGTGGTGGCAGCCTACTCCTGCCTAGACAGCGTATCCAGCCCCCTCTGCTTTGGAGAACTCCCATCTACTAGGGCAGTGGGCATTCTTCTCAGTTCCAGAGTTTGGGGGGTGTGGTGTATACTAGTAAAGGGGTGGTGTATACTAGTAAAGAGCCTGAGAAACGGCTACCACATCCAAGGAAGGCAGCAGGTGCACAGCAGAAGGGTAAGGAGGGTGAATACTTTCCTGGAAGACCCCCTGACCCTCGTTGTATAAGGCATAGTGATCTGTACACAATAGATACTTGATTAATAAGTCCTTACAGTTCTGAATTGAATTTTCCCATGATGGCTCTGGACTGGACCCATCCCTTCTAGCCATTCCGTGTTATCTGCTACTCTGGGGTTCAGGGTGAGGGACTCTGATGAAGGCAGAAGAGCATTTAAAGTACAGATTCTGCCTCAGCCTGGGACTGTATAGAAAAGGAGGGAACACAGATATGATGGACAGCTCAGCACCTGCTGCGTCTTCTAGAAACACAGGATAATTGTCCTCTATGGGGGCACCTTGTCTGACTCTACCACCTACAAACAAAGCATCCTGAAACCTGGGGAAGATTTGTCCATGCCCTTATGGTAACAAGTACTAGAATTAGGAGGCAAAGGTCTGGTGACTCCCAGAACAGCGCTCTCTCAATAACAGCATGGATAGAACCTGTATAGAACTGCTGTCCTAGTACAAAGGTGCACATGCTCAGAAAAGATATAATGGAAAATATTCTAAGAGTTCTGGAAAAGAAGTCACCCTATCCTCTCCAGTTATAGCCTCTAGCCTTTAAGATTGACTTGTCTATTCATTCATTTATTCATTCACTCATTTATTTGTCCAGTGATGGTTGTTTTGTGAGCAAGTACAAGAGTGGGTAGAACAAAATCATTGTTGGAAGGAACTAATGATCTGCTGCCCCAAGTTACCTATTATTACCCATTGCTGTCCCCTTACTCCAGGCTCTGGCTTACTGCCTTGTATCTGTGAGCATCCTGTTAGCCTTCTAGACAATATTCCTGCTTCTTCAGCTCCCTAGAGACCCTTCCAGGACTCTGTAGTCAGCACTTCTTGCCTGTCCCAGCATTTAGCATGGAACCCAAACCCTTCTTTTGGGTGGAGCTGCAGGAGGCACACAGTCAGCATATGAGGTTTCTTCATGGACCATGATGCTAGCAGGATTCCTTGGCTCTATGTCTGCCTTGCCTCTGGCTCTTCTGCAGCCTATGCCTTGCTCTGCAGCCTCAGCTAGGCCGAGAACAAGACTGGGTTTGTATGTCTCTGGGGAGGGCATGTGACAGAGCTCAGCTGATGGCTGGTCAGGCTGTAGCCACTAACCACCACTCGACACCTTTGCAATAAAAAGTCTGCTATGACCTCTGCTTGAAAGTTACTTCCTATGGGATAAAGGGTCTTTCAGGAAGGGGGGGGG
Organism: Phyllotis vaccarum; assembly: GCA_033318265.1. Lineage (NCBI taxonomy): Eukaryota > Metazoa > Chordata > Mammalia > Rodentia > Cricetidae > Phyllotis > Phyllotis vaccarum. The sequence goes on from JARWLC010000003.1 coordinate 742,700, forward strand.
GAATCCTGTCCCCCACTCTATTTCCTAACTCTGTGCTGCCACCCTATCCTACACCTACCTGCCCAGAGCCTGGCATCCCTTTACCTTGCTCTGTGGCCATTTGCACCTTATCGGAGCCACAGCTAGGCCCAAGTAGTGGCCGTGCTTCTGTGAAGCCTATAGGGAGAACAGCCAAGAAGAAAGGAATCTGGGCTTAGATGCTCAAGGAATGCCTTATTTCCTCCGCTGTGAGTTGAAGCAGAGCTGCAGCAACAGTGGTGGAAGAGTCACATACCACCCATAACGTCATCTCTCTCTGGGAACAGGAAGGGGAAATTGACCAAGCATCCAGGCAATCAGATGAGGCGGGGAGTCTCTGAGCTGCTGTTTGAGGCCATGGACAGACAAAGGCAGCTGGGAGGAAAAGGCGGCCCTGGTGCCTCCTCCGCACTGCCCTTCCCCTTTGCAGGGTTTACTCTGCTTCCATTATCTGAGTACCAAATGGAAAATAGCCTGGCCCTTAGGGGAATGCATGGTTTTGCTCCTTTCTCTGGCTGCTAATGGAACCAGCAGCTGTCCCTGGCCTTGTGTGGCTGGCCTGACCCTCTAAGATGACCGGAGGTGGAGCCAAGCCAGGGAAAGGGCTTTACTCAGCTCTCTTTCCCACAGGGCCCAGAGCTGATATCACAGAGGGAGTGCAGAGAGACTGAGCAATTGATCTGGAGGTGGGGACTTGAGTGTAATAATCACAGCTTCCATTTATTGAGCTCCTCCTGTGAGCCAGGCAGTACGCAGGTCGTTTCTAGTGGCATTATCTCATTTAATCTGTTCGCTAACCCCAGGAGGCATGTAGTGATTGCTGTCGTCTTACTTTATGGGAACCAAAGCTCAGAGAGGTTAAGGGACTGGCTCCCAGTCACACAGCCAGCAAGGGGAAGAGCTGGGGCTGAAGTAAAAACTTTCCCGTGTTCTTTCTTAATGCTAAGGGGAAGGCTCCCAAGATGGACAGATGTGGGCCACCTCCTGCACAGTGCCTCACACTTAATTCTGTCTGGGGCAGGTGAGAAAAGAAGGCAGGAAGACAGCCTATTGACATGTCACCCTCCTTCCAGCGGAGTGAGCCTCTTGAGCAGGAGAAAGCCTTCGGGTTAGACTAAGGGTCTTGGGGATGCATCTCCCACCTTATGAGGGTCTTTCTGTCACTGGTGTCTTCTTCTTATGGCTACACAGTATACATTGTGTGTGTCTGACCTGAGCTGGATTGACCTCAGAGCCTGGGGGACCCTGGGAAGATACTCCATGTTTAACAGGTAAAATAGGTAAGGCTGGAAATACAATTTGAAGTGAACCGTGAGAGTTTCAAAGCTGACTGGAGCCTATGGAAGGCTATAACAGGCCACAAGAGCAGAGTGGGTGTCCTGCAGAAAATCAAGAGCTTGTACAGGGCTCAGGGTTGCTGTGTGTCAAAGGATTTTATGCTGCGATATTCTGCCTCTAGTAGGTGTTCAATAAACTATAGACCAATGCCAACTCTTCCTCCAGAGGATGTATTATTTGTTGGAAATGCACCAGCACAAGAAGGAAACGGAGGCATATCTTCAGAGTATCTACCATCTGCCAGGCACTGTGATGGGCATCTCGCATATGTTAACTCAGTGAGTGTATCAGAGAGGTTTTGTTTCGTTCCACTCTATTCTGATTTGTTGAGACAGGCTTGTGATTGCAAGTTGGCCTTTAATTCACTCTGTAGCCAAGAAGGCCTTCAATTTTTGATTTCCCTGTCTCTACATTCTGTGTGCTGGGATTACAGGTATGTGTTATCATGCCCAGTGCTGAGAAGCTGGGCCTTCAACTCAGGGTTTTGTGCATAGTAGATGAGCTCTCTAACAATGGGATTACACCCCAGTCTTGACATTATGCTTTGGAGCAGAATCTGAGGAAGCAATGCTGGATGGCCCAGAGGACCCAGTGCCTGCAGAGGGGCGGGCTCCCTCCTTTCTCGAAACTTTTGGAGACTTAAACAGAATTTGTTCCTTCTGCTTTGGAATTCTCTGAGGGGATTGTCCAGTTCCCTGAGTGTGATAGCCAGCAATTGCGCCCAGGCACAACACTCTTGCTGTCTCTCTTTGGGTCTTGTGCTGTAGGTCTCTGAGGCTTTGACATATTGGTATCATCTGGAAGCTGTGGGCTCTGGTTTAAGTTCTGGATGATAGTTGTGGTCTGTTCAGATTGTCATGTGATCTCATCAAGCCAATGCTCCGACTCCCCAAATTTCAGTTCCAATTATGGAAAGGGACTTTTCCCCTTCTTCCTGGCTTGGCTGCTTTGCTCTGTGTTTTCTGACTTTCAGGAAAGTTAATCATATGGAGTTTCTGACTTCTGCCTCTACCACCTGCTGTGCTGTGACAGCGGGCAAGTTATTAACCTCCTTGACTTCCCATCTCATCATTTGTGAGGTAATTACCTCGTGGACCATTCTAAGGATTAAGTGAGATAATGTGTGTATTTTGGTCAAATGCTCAGGCTTGTAGTGAGTGTGGTGCAGGTACCCCAGAGAAGCTTCGCTGATGTGTATCTTTCTCTTCCATCTTTTCCTCTATTATTTCCTCCTCCTCATTACAATCATCATCATTATCATCATTATTATTATTACCATCACCAACATCATCATTATCACCATCATCATCAGCTTACCCACCTCCATCTGAGAGGAGAGCTGAGAACCCCCACCTGCCTGCTCCTGAAGAAGTCATGGTCTTGTCCCAGGTCGCTGTGTCTTGTGCTCAATCCAGATGTTGTGCTGTTTCATATACTTTCATCTTTGCTTCCCTGGGGGTGTTAGAAAGCCTCTCTAGAAGCAGCAAACTTGGGGACACCTGCCTTTGAGCCACAGGCAACTGAGTGGTACTGGCTGTTGAGCAGAAGCTGGAACACTGGGACAAGGCGGGGATCCTCTCCAGCCAGGTCCCTCTCAGGCAGTTGACAAAGGACAGGTGGAATCTTCTGTCCAAAAATAGGAGGGCAGCCTCTGACTGGAAGATCTCCTTTCACACGCTGTTACTGGGTCCCAGGGCGGAGGTTTTCTGATTATATACATGTTATCCCTTCCTGTTATCCTCAGGATTCCAGACCTGGAACTCAGTCTCTAATGCATGCTCCATCACTAACTGGCATCCACACTGTATCTAGGCAAATTCTCCAGGTGTTTGAGAGGTCATATCAGGGCCTGGGCCTGAGAGATGGGGGAGAGGTGCTGTCATGGAGGTGCGAGCTCCCCAAAGTGAAGATTTCTCACCTGGCCAGGCTCTCCTTGCTAGTTGTACCCCTTATCTCTCCCCTGCCTCTTAGGCAGAGAGTGAGGGACCACAACCAGGATGCAGATTTCAAAGCAGGTGGGGGCCATCTGTGCCCAGACCTAAACATCTGCCTCCAAAGTGATCTGATTATGCCCATCCTGTCTCCCCAGGTGGGCAACATACCTGCTGCTCATGGTCTTCATTAAATGGCATTTTGGTTTTTATTTACTCACCCCACAGCTGTCAGAGGGACATCTGTATGCAAGTGAGGAGTATGAGGTAGGAGTATGGAGGAACAGGTGCCTGGAATCCTCGGAATGATGTTGGAGCTGAAAGCAACAGGAACTGGCAGGCACCCCTCACCTCTACAGACACCCTTCCTAAACCTTTAAGAACATCTCAACACCTGAAGTCCTGGCCTCCAATCCACATGCCTATTAGGTTTTCCTAGACTAAGGATGAAGTTTTATACTATTGCTACAGGTCAAATGAAGCCTATAATTTTGGCCTTCATGAATCAGTGTGCCATGCATGACACTCCATTAGGCCTCTAGCTGGGGCCAGAAGACAGTAAGTGTGCAAACATGCTCTGCATAAGTTATATCAAACCCATGTGAGGTGTGTGCTGTTGGAACTATCACTCTCTAGAAAAGAAAACTAAGGGATGTTTGAAATGGCTTGTCTGATATCATGGGGCTGGCCAAAGGCTTCAAACCCAACATCTCTCATTCTCTGGACCCTTCACCTGCTCTCGGATGCTAATGGCCCCATTTCTGGCACCTGAACCTCAGCTCAGCACTCCAAATTTGCTGATGTCCTTTTCAGATAGCCAGTCTTGATTTGTCAACAAGATAACATTGTCCTTTCTCTACACTTGATTCTTTCTCAGATTTGAAAGATCTTTGGGCTCCAGTCTTAGCTCTGCCACTCAGCTGTAGAGCATAGCTGTAGGTAAATGACAATCACTCTTAGCCCTCAGTTTCCTTGTATGAAACACAAGCTTTGCTGCGTTTTAATTGTGAGCATCCATAGATGCTAATCTTAGTTAGTCATGAGTTCAAGTCCCAGCTCTGGCTGGAGTGCCTGCTTCCTCACTGTTGGGAGAAGTCCTTGCTTACTGTCTAGCACCACAGTCACGAAGGGACAGCAGGGCAGGATGAGGCCTGTACACCTCAATCCTGCTTGCACTGCTTGGGTTCAAAGCCACTCACAACTGCATGACTCATTTTATAGCGATAATGACAGTAATGCTCCACATTTTTGTGAGGATTAAAAGATTCATATAACTCTTAGCATGATGCTTGGCACTTCACGGGTACCCAGTAAGTACTGGATGGCTCAGCTCTGGCTCTTTTAGGACTCCATGAAAGTATGACCAACTTCTGGGCCAGCATGAAATCTTTCCTGATCTTCTGCCTTGAATATTGGCTATCCCTAAAAGGCTTCATCCATCTCTAATGGCAGGTAACAAACCCTGTGGTATGTTCTCTGAAGGGACTTGGCTCTAAACTTTGCCCAGGTTAGAAGGTACCAGGTTTAGAAAGGTGACAATGCCTGCATTTCACCAAGAGCCTTAGATGTGGCTGCCCTTAGAGCAGAGGGGAACAACCACCTCCAGACTTACTGAATCCCTTTGCTCAGGGCTTCTTGTTGGCATCCCTAGGGATGCTGGAGGGCCAGCCTTCTTACCCAGTGGGTCCACTGTAGTGGTGATGTCCAAGTGATTCAAGGACAGTCAGAGGACTTAGGACTTCTAATGACTTCGCAGGAACTCAGATTTTCCTGAGTTCTTGGGATGGCCTTCAACTATCCACCTAGGAGTCACAGACACTTCACTGGAACTGCAGGAGGACTGGAGGTATGGAGAGAGGGTGTCGTTCCTTATTTGCTGTTTAATTTACTTCTCCAGCAGGTCAGGGAAACTCTAATTCAAAGAGCTTCCATGGCAGGTTCTGCAGCAGTGGCAAACTCTGCTTCAGCAATCAGTCAGCTATCAGCAGGTTAATGCTAACTCAGAAAGGCAGTGGAGCTCCTGCATCATAGGGCCTAGCTCAGGACATCATGCTAAGTGGCTCCATTGTGCCTGGCTTGCTGCCAGCTGGGTGGAGCAAAGAGATGACCCAACCCTGGAGTGCTGCCAGGAACCACATAGGAGGTATGGGGAATAACAGTCACATCTGCCTTTAAATCACAGCCACTCAGCAGCAGATAGAACTTGCAAGCTCCGTCCCTTCTCTGAGTTTCAACTACCCCATCTAAAAAATGGGTATGGGAACAGTGGCCACTCTATGGGGCTCTGAGAAGGATTTAAAAGAAAAGCCTGACCAATGTTTGCTATTTGAGTCGCAGAGAGCATTGCAGATGCCTTGGTCTTAGGGTCCCAGCTTTTCAGTGAAGATTCTTTGAAGTATCTCATCTGAATAGGTAATAGAGACTGTACAGTGTGATGACTGATGATTCACCTTTTTTTTTTTTTTTTTTTTTTTTATAGTTTGGTGTGGTAGAAAGAGAGAGAGAAAGACGGGGGTGGGGGTGGGGAGACATCTCAGGCTGGCCTCCGATTCCCTGTGTAGCTGAGAATGACTTCAAAGTTTTTATCTTCTAGCCTTCAGATGTACATCCCAGTTTATGAGATGCTGAGTACTGAACTCATGGCCCCAAGTGTGCTAGGCAAGCACTGTACTGTACCAACTGGGCAACATCCTTAGTCCCTGTGTTTATTTTCACAGATAGGCTAGCTTCTTCTGTGTGCCACACTGAAGTTGATGCTGGAGTGGGCTGAGCATTAAGAATGAGGCAGCTTGAAGTAGATACGGATCCCCTCTCAAATAGCTCATGGACTTATAGGTAAAAGTGATATGGGGATGCAAAGAGACTCCGTGGAACCAAGATGCTGTTTCTTCTGTGATTGGTGGGGAGAAACTGGGATGTATAGAAGGGATTGCCTTGAACTCATGACTGGGCCCTTATTCCCTTAACAAGTTTGGATACCCTCAATGCACATGACATGGAGAGAAATGCCCCTGGTTTTGCAAAAACCTATCTACAGCTGACACCCAGGTGCTGGATGGGGGCAGCTTTCCTATCCTCCTTCTATGCTCCAGGCCACAAAAAGTGGCACAAAAGTTGTCCTAATTAAGGTTATTATTGCTATGATGAAATACCATGGCCAAAAGCAAGTTGGGGAAGAAATCATTTCCATTTTGTAGTCCATCCTTGGACAAAGTAAGGACAGGAATTCAAGCAGGGCTGGAACCTGGAGGCAGGAGCTGATGCAGAGACCATAGAGGGATGCTTTCTATTGTTTTCTCAGCAAACCCAGGACCACTATTCCAGTGATGGTGCCATCCACAATGGGCTAGGGCATCCTCATTAAGAAAATGCATTACAGCCAATCTCAATTGAGGTTCCCTCAGATAACTCCAGCTGTGTCAAATTGACAATTTGACCCCATATGACATACAAGCATACCAGTGTTAAGCCACCCTTCCTTTCTTGTTCATATGCGATAACCCCAAGATCACTTATGAATATCAACATTATAATATAAACATTCCAAATTTTAAAAGTACCACAGTCTTTAAAAATTCAGTCTCTTTTAAATCCAAAGGTTTTTCAAAGCTCCAAAATCTTGTTGGAAGTCCAAAGTTATTCAATTGTGGGCTCCTATTTGGGCACAGTCACAAATCAAAGCAAAAGCAACTCCGTGTAAATAACTCGATGCCCAGTGTTCTTAGTGGTCATCCCATGGTACTGGCATCTCCAAAGTGTTGGGATCTCTGCTGCAACTGGGCTACACTTACACAATAGCCTCTCCTAGGCTCTCTTTATGGTGTCAAAGCCTCAGTTTCTCTCCATGACCCCATCATGCCTCAAAACCAGTACCACCTGGATGACTCTTACACTACCCAATTTGGCGACCAGCACAAGATACGGTCTTTGCCACCCCTGTGCTGAGCCTCAGGAAACACTTCCCAGAAAATTTAACCTCAGTGATGACAATCTCTCCTTAATCAGTACTAGCTTCTTAGCTTCTGCTGACCAGTGTCAACAAGTAAAGCAAATGTCCATGTTAGTGGTTCTGGTCTCTTGTTGATCAGAGCTGATGTTCAGCTCCAGCTGACCAGAGCCACAGATTCTTAACTCTAAATATACAACAGCCCCAATAGAGACTCTCTAGCAAGTTTCACAAGTGAGGCCTCCATTGTCTGCCCTTTGCTAACAGTTTTCTTCCGAGCTTCCAAGGAACAGCTCTCCAAGCTTTGAACACACAATGGCTTTCCCAGCTCAGAGTTCTGAAGTCCTTCCAAAATCCTCCTCCAAACTATAGGGTCAGGTCTGTCTTAGCAAGACCTCATAATTCTGGTACCAATTTCTGTCTCAGTTACTTAATGGTGCTGAGATAAAACACGGTGACTAGAAGCAAGTTGGGGAGCAAAGGGTTTGTTCGGCTTATGCTCTCAAGTCGTCTATCACTGAAGGGAGTCAGGACAGGAACTCAAGCAGGGTTGGAACCTGGAGGCAGGAGCTAAGGCAGAAACCATGGGGAAGTGCTGTTTACTGGCTTCATCATCATGGCTTGCTTGGCCTGCTTTCTTAGAGAATCCAGAACCACCAGCAGAGTAGTGACCCCACCCACGAAGGTCTGGGCCCTCCCCCATCAATCACTAATTAAGACACTGCCCTACAGTCAGATTTTATGGAGGCATTTTCTCAACTGAAGTCACCTTTCATATAACACCAGCTTGTATCTTGTTGACAGAAAACTACCCAGAACAGCGATGTCCCATGAATAACGGATCTCCTTCATGCCTTTTCTCATTTCCTCTTTTTATTTCAATCAGTTCATTTTTATTTTTAAGTTTATGAATGGATGGAGGACTTGTGCACGTAAATGCAGGTACCTCATGAGGTCAGAAGAGGGCGTCAGTATGCTGAAGCTTGAGTTGGGTGCTGGAAACCGAACTCAGGTCCTATGTGAGAGAAGCAAATATTCTTAACCACTGAGCAATCTTTTCTGCCTTTCTTTTTTTCTTAAGGAATGTGTATGGCATACAAGTTTGGGCAGACCCCTGCTCTGAGCTCCTGTCATAAGCAGTCTATTATTATTATTATTATTATTATTATTATTATTATTTATTATTATCATTATTATTATTAATTGTTGTTGTTGTTGTTGTCAGTGTTATTATTATTGACAGGCTCTCAACACACACCCAGCCAGGAACCTTCAATCTTTCTGCCTCAGTATCCCAAGTGCATGGATCACAGGCATGCACTACCGTGTTTAGCCTGAGTTTCAGTTTTGTAAGATTAAAAGTTTTTGAGACTGTTTGCAGGACTATGCAACTATATTTAACACTATTAAATCCAATACTTAAAATGATTAAGACAATAAGTTTTATCATACACCAAAATGTAAAAATCGTGCAAGCCAGCCATAGTTATGTACAACTACAATCACAACAATCAGGAGGCTGAGGCAGGTGGATTGCAAGCTTGGGGCCAGCTTGGGCGAACTCATTACTCAATAACATCTATCCAAATCCCTGTCCCTCCAAACTACGGCAACCTCGGGTCTGCTTTCTGTTGCTATGCTTGTGGTCACTAGGTACCCCACATGGCTGAAATCAGAGAGCACTGGCCTTATATGGCTTGATTATTTTACTTAGCTCTTTGAGTTTCATGCATGCTTGATTGCATTACAACCCCCTTTCCTTTGAAAGGCAGATATATACCTCTGAACATCACTTCCTCAATTTGTTATTGCTCAGCCATCAGTGGACACCTGAGTGGCTTCCACGGCTGTCTGCTGGAATCATACTGTATAACTGTGGCTGCACACATGACTACTGGAGCCTGCTTTCAGTTCCTTCTTGTATGTGACCAGGACCCTCTGGATGACATTATAATTCTGTCTTTCATTCTTTTAAGGACTCATCACTCTGTTTACAACTCTGAACTCAAACACTGCAGGAGCATTGGGCATCACGAATCTCTGCTTACGGATAGGAAGTTGAGGGCCTTCCTTTTATGGGAGTTGGTGGCTCAGGTAGTCTGGAATCAGGTGTTCTTGGGGTTTTGTGCTTTACAATGGCCATAGGAACAGCCCCTTGGTGTTTTATCCCTAAAAGTGGCTGGGACTTAATACTAGTTTATCTCCACTGATAACTTGATTTATGTAGAATGACCTTGTAAGAACACTTCTGGGTGTGTCTGTGAGGGTTTCCAGAAAGGTCTAACTGAGGAGTGAAGATCCACTGTGAATGTGGGCAGCATCGTCGCAGAGACTGGGATCCCAGAGGGGGCAAAGCTCAGAGATAGCATTCCCTCCCTGCTTCCTGACTGGACACAGTGTAACCTATGGTGAACTGACTGGTCCTCTTGTGAGCCCTAACACACCCCTCCCTGCTTAAGCTGCTTTCCTTAAGGGTTTTGTGGCAGCAAGAGGAAAAGTAGCTAACACAGGAACATCAGCGTACAGGGCCACCATAAAGTCTCAGTTTACCTCCTGGAGTTAAGAAAGCTGCAGTCATGATGGCTTTTCAGCTTCAGGGGCTGGCAAGTATGCCCCAGGAACTGAGGAAGAGGCTGCTTCTGCTGTTCCCAGATAGGGGTGCTCTGACATCTACTTTTAGAACCCTGACCCAGAATCAGCACTGCTGGGGACCCAGTACCTCAGCACTCCAGCTGGACACACCCTGTGCCCTTCAGGTCAGCCTGCCACGCCAAGGCCCATTAAGAATGTATGAGGTGCTGAGTGTGAGAGACCAGAAGATGCTGGGTCTGTGGTAAACCTCTTCACTTAGTGCCCCTGCTGCCCTAGCTGGGCAGCCCCTTGGAACATTGGTGGTGGTGGCTGCTATCACTTATTCATTACAGAGCACTTAGGCAGCTGCTGTGGGCTTCTTCTCAAAATGGACTCTTTCACCCCATCTTGTCCCCATTTCTAGACCCATCTCCTGGATCAGGCTTCCCCTTCCTACCTTAGGCTGTTCTGAATGGCTGTGAACTGAGTGGTGGCTTTTAGAGGGCAGGCCCATCATGGCCACCCAGAGAAAGGTGGGGTTGAGAACATGTTATATGAAGAGGAGTACCTGTGTAGTCTTCTAGCCTCTGTGAGCTGCGTTGAGAGCAGGCTGGAGGACTCTGGCCCAACAGGAGTTGGATGGCCCTGCTTCCGGATAGATAATAAAAAAGACAGGTCTGATTTAGGATTCTGGATTGGGCTCTGTTTGCTGCTGGCTTTGTGACTTTGGACCAGGCACCCAGATTCTCTGAGTCTCTGTGGATGCTGCTTGCTTACACTGGGAGTCATAACCATCCTAACCATCTTAGCATCACCATGGTAGAGTGGAGCTGGGGAATGTCTATCATTCCTCACACAGCTGTTTGACCATTGTGAGGACATGTTCACTCTTAAAGAAAAGCTCAAGTGTGGGAGATTATGTTGTTACATTGTAAATAATTGTCTCACCCACTGGTTTAATAAAAAGCACTGACTGGCCAAAGGCAGGCAGGAAGTGTGGGCGGGGCTACCAGACTAAGAAAACTCTGAGAACAGGAAGCATAGAGCAGAATGCCAGAGAGAAGCCAGAGGAAGCAGAGGACAACCATGCTGCTGTGAGAAAAGGTACAGAGCCCCATGAACAGGTTAAGAGTCATGGGTTAGATTAAGGGTACAGAGTTAGCAAATTATATGCCTGGGCCTTAGGCTGATCAGCCTAAAACTATTGAAAGCATCTGTGTGTCTCTGCAGGTCTGTGGGTCTGCGGGCCTAAACCTAGAGGCAAGGCCCAAAAGTCCGGGCCAGAAACCTCCTACAACACTCAAGAGCTGGAACCTTAAGAATGAAGGCTTGACACCTCCCTCCCCCCCCCCCCCCCCGATTCCAGAAAAATCAGCCCTCACACCTCCAACCCCAGGAGCCCTGACTACATGTAGGGAGCAGTCATCCAGTCTCTCTTTCCTATCATCCTTTTGTCACAGAGTTCAGAGGAACCCATGAGACCTAGTGCCTTAAGGCTTAGAGACAGAAAAGGGATGATCCAACACCACACAGCAATCACTGAAGAAGTGTAAGTCTCTACTGCTTGCTTTTGCCCATTGCTTGACCTGAGGACATAGTAGGGGGCCATGACACGGTGGGAGTCCTGTAGCTAGTTTGGCTTCCTCCATGATAGACATGGAAGGACTCTCAGTGTTTTCTCTCTTGGGAGATCTGTGAATTATAGTAGTAAGGAAAGCCAGTAGGGAGAGACAGAGGAGACTGTGGATACTCAGAGAGCTAGATGACCCAAAGATGAAGGTGACTCTGCCCTTTACCTGTGACCAGGACTGTGCCCAAGAACTGTGAGATTTGAGTATTTAGGTTGAAGTGACATAGTTATCTCAGCCATCTGGATCATCAGGGCTTTGGAGGACCCAGTGCTGGTCTTTTTATTTTTATTTATTTATTTATTTATTTCTGTTTGAGAGCCCCGAGGCTTGCTGAGGCTGTGTGGCATTCTTGATGCACACAACTTTAATGTTTGTGAGCCCAGCTCAGCTTTTTGCAATCTGAGGTGTGTACTCTAGCAGACTTACCCTTTGGCCCTTGCCACTCTCCCCTTGGCCACATTGGAAACACCAGGCTTGAATGGTGACATCAGGCTTGTCACATTGACACACCATCCTCACCCCTAGGCTGCATCAGCAGCTGCCCTGATAAATAATTCATGGGTCTTGTTTACTTTTCCCTTTCTGGATATTCCTGGCTTTCAAACCCACAGCAGCCCCTCCCAGGTCCAGCTGCCCTGGCCTCTACTCTAGCTCTGATTTTGCTACCAGAAAACTACCTTGGGGCTGGTCCATGCACTGGCTGTAAATTATTCAGGTCTTATCTGCCTAGAGCCAGGATAGATAGTGTGACAAGGATGAGTCTAGGCTGAATGGGGCACTCATAAGAAGCAAATATGGGACAACATTATCCCTCCATCTATGTTGAACCTCCACATCCTATTGGATTCATAATCATCTGCTACTGTGAACCCTATGGAACAGACTGTGCCTCAGTGGGACTCCACAAACTTGACTCTTGCATACAGCCCATATGAACTGCTGGCCCAGTGTTGATTACATGGCCTTTATAAACTAGCATGAGAGTCCACATACACAGTACTTTTAGGGGCAAGTACAGGTCTCTGGAGGCAGACAATACAGGGTAGATCAAGGCTGGATCCTGTCCCTACTACTATCCAGCACAGTCACCTAGAGTGGGTCACTGAACCTTCTGTGCTCATGGAAGGTAGTACTCTGCTAGTGTACCACTTGGCCTGCTTGCTTAGGGTCTCCCTATGTAGTCCAAACTAGCCTCAAATTCATGATGTCCCTGCCACAGCCTCTTGAGTGACAGGATTATAGGTGTGCACCATTAAGTTGTGATGGTTTGAATAAGAATGTCCCCCATAGGTGCAGCTATTTGAATACTTGGTCCTTACTTGGTGGCTCTATTTGGGAAGTTTAGGAGGTGTGGCCTTGCTAGAAGAAGTAAATCACCAGGGGCAGGCTTTGAGGTTTCACAGGCCCATGCCATTCCCAATGTGAGCTCTGTGCTTCCTCATTCAAGATATGAGCTCTCATTTGCAACTCCAGCCTCCATGCCTTCAGAACCACTGTATCAGCCTCTTGGAACCATAAACCCAACTAAAACTCTTCTGTAAATTGCTTTGGTGCAATGGCCATGGTGCTTTATCAAGGCAAAAAAAAAAAAAAAAAAAAAAGATACTAAAAGTTACACATCTAGACATCTAGCTCTGAAGAGCTTTTATTTTTGAGAGAAGTGAAGATAAAAGTGTGTGTGTGTATTTGTATATGTGTGTGTACCTGCTCCTACATGTGTGTGCATATGTGTGTAAGACATTAACTATCTTCTTCAGTCATTCTCTACCTATCACCATAGAAATGGGTCATGTGAATTACTCCTCTTTTCCTTGTTGTACAGTGTCTTCAGTGTTGAAATATTTCATTCCGGAGCCAGGTTCCTTAAAATGTAGAAAGTAGACAACTCACAAGTCACAAGAAGTAGTTGAAATTTACAAGATTCACAAGGCCCTTCCTCAGAGTTATATAAGCTATAAGGACTGCTAAAGAGACCTGCTGAATTGCCATGCTGAGTGCTCCAAGGTTGCTGCTATCACGAGCCATCACCCATACTGGGGTGGTTTTTTTGGGGGGATAGATGTCTGTGGTTTGCCCATGTTCCTGAAAGTAATCCCAAGAGACTCAATGGCTGGCCAAGTTGGACTTTGATGAAATCATTATTTTCTTGTTGATGCCCTATCTGGGTTAAGTAGACACTTGCTCATGTATCCCTAGAAGTCACAGAACAATTATGAACAGTTATTGAGAGTACTACCATTAGACGGTAAGTGGGGGCAGGCTGCCTGATTGGAGACCTGTGCTCAGGCTTCTGGGATCCATGGCCACAGAGAACCACACCTAGCTATAGTGTACTGATAAGTTATTTTAACCTTCATGTTGCTGTTAGAAAGACAGTTTCCAAGATCCAAGACCAGGTGGTGCTGGTCTTTTTTTTGGAGGTGCTAATTAATAATTTATCTTCATATAATGATAATTTTATCTCATTGCCGTTTGCGGATTTATGATTATATCATCCATCCGGTGCCGGTGCTCCATGAGTAGTGCATCTCCTGCTGTCTGCTAAACACAGTGCTGAGAGAATTTCCACAGAGCAAAGGACTCCAAAGAGCCATGTGGGTAAAGATGGTTTGCTGAACTTTTGCCCCTGAAGGACTCCCATCTGTGGGCCTGGATATTGGTCTGGATGCTCAGATTATGGTGTGGGCTCAGGCAGGGCCTGCTGATCTGTGTATCCTCATCTTGAAATCTGTGGAAATGGGTTTTGGGGGGAAGTCTGGTAGCCCAGACTGTCTCAGCAAGAAGAGCCTCAAAGGTGTCACATGTCTAGCTCAATGCCTTCTTTTTGAAGACAGAGAAACCTGGTGCTCAAGACAGAGAGACAGTGTAGAGCTCAACAGCATCTAGTAACAGCATTCAGGTTCAACCTAGGTCTCTCGATCTACTGAGTCACAGCTTCTCAGTACTCTTGCAGAAGACCTGGACTCAGTTCCCAGCACTCACTGTCTCCAGCCCCAAAGAAAGTAACATGTTCTGATCTCCACAGGCTCTGGCATGCATATGGTGGATATACATTTACATAAAATGTTTTAAATAGACAAGTCTGTGTAAAGTGTCCTGTGAATAAAAGCAGAAATAGGAAAGGTGGGGAAATAATGATTTTTTTCCTTTGATGTCTAGAATTTAATCCTTTTTGCATACGTATATCTTACTTGGACTAAATTTTTTTAAAGACAAATAGACTTAATGATTTAAAAAGCCTTCCACATTTGTTAATTATTAAGGAATTCTCTGCTATGACCTTCTAAAGGCATTAAATTATTCCAAGCTTCCAAGGAAAAAAGTGTGTGTCATAGTAGAGGTTTATCTGAATACAGACTCTGGGTGACTATAGTCTAAATAGGTTCTTCATGTGTTTCTTAGCAAATGTGTCATTGTGAAATTTTGTGCTCTGAGCAGCAGCCTGGTGCATCCCAAATGGGCAAAGCCTCTCAGGTCTCCAGCAACTCTACCCCAGAGTCACCTACCTCTCTGGGGGCTCTGAAAAAGAACATGACCTGTCTTGCCCCCAAAGCTTTCTGGCAGGTGCTGTGGGCATCAGTCCTAATGAGAAGTGACAAGCACAGTTGCTGGGGGGACATCCAGCTTAGATCACAAGCTGCCCAGAGTGGCTGGAGGGTTTCTCAAGCTGTCAAGAGGGCCCCTGAACACTCACATGCCACAGCCAATCTGGTCTTCAACATTAGCTTTGCATTAGCATGGATGAAGGCCAAGCTGGGGCCTTGGCAAAAGGTGAGTTCAAGGGAACAGAAAGAAGCAGCCAGCCGTCAGAGAGGCCCCCAGAGCCCTTCACTGAGCCTGGACACAGACTCCTCTCTGGCACCCTCCATCAAGCCCTCCCTCATTTACAAGAGAAGGAATGGAAACTCCTAGAACCAAAGGGTCTCACCTCTGCAGCAAAGTCTGTTGGTTTAAAAGATTTCAAAGACAAAGACAAAATCAAAATAGTTCTTCAGCTCATGGCTCCCTCCCAAATATCTAAGAGCTTTAAGTCTGGAACATTCCTCTTTGGAGTCTCTTCCTGAAATGTTCTTCCTCCATATCTGAAGGTAAATCCTTTGCTACTGGTTCTGGCTCTGCTACCTTTTCTTGGTTGTTGAAAGTGGAACATTTCTGGACAATAGAGATGCAGTTATTACTGTCCGGTGAAGAGATGAGAACTGGAAGGGCTTGCATATACCCGAAGGTTCTCAGTCACATCACTGTCTCCCTTTAGGATATCTGGACACTGCCTGCAGCAGGGCAATGAGACATGTTCTGATGGCTTGGCCCTCAGCTGCTGGTCAACTTTCCATTCTGTTCCCACTGTCCGTGTTCAGGGGTGAGGATGAATGATGTGTCTGCATAAACCAAAGCTCCTGTCTGCTGAGTCATCTAACCAGCACCAGGCAACACTTCCACTGTGTGCGTGTGTGTGTATGTGAGAAAGAGACAGAGACAGGAGAGACAGACAGAGTGAGAGAAAGTTTATGCATGTTTGTGTGTCTCTGTGTTTGTGTGTCAGTGTGGGTGTGACGTATGTGAGCACGTGCCACAGCAGACAACCTTGAATGTTGGTCCTTGTCTTTCCATCTTGAGATAGTCTCATTTGCTTCTGTATGCATCAGGCTAGCTGGCCTGCAGACTTCTATGAGTTCCCCTGCCTTATTTTCCACCTTGTCACAAGTCATTGGCTGTGTCTGACTTAATGTGGGTTCTGGGGATCCAAAATCAGGTCTTCACACTATGTAGCAAACACCTTATCCATGGGACTATCTCTCCAGCCCCAGACCATACTCCAGATGCCCTTTTCCTATTTTCTCTAACTAATACGCATATTGTGCTGGCTTTGATTTATCAATTTTAGATGTTGTTTGTCAACTTCATGGTGTGGTGAGTGGAGATTTTTATGTTGTCTAGTCTATTTCTGACCAGGGTCATTTGACACAGACAGAGTGTACTGTTTTTAGTCAAATATAGAGCATTGCAATAAATGTAAAACTGTGACTCACTTACCTTCCTTTCCATGTAGGCTAGAAAATGACTTCACTGTTCTCTTTGGGTTAAGAGAGAACTGTTTCTCTTCACTGTTCTCTTTCTTTCTACTCCTGTAGGGAACTGGATAGGCTGTGGGTTACAGGTTTAATAAATACAAGAGGCAAGAATATCATCTTATCAGAATATGGTACAGATGAGAAATAAGTATAGCCATCACCCATCCATCGACCCACCCATTCATTTATCCATCTGCCACCCATCTGTCATCCATCTATCATCTACCTACCCACCTACCCACCCATCCATCATTCATCCATCCATCTACCTATTCACCCACCCATTCACCCATCATCTATCCACCTACCCACCCATCCATCCATCCACCCATTCATCTACCCATCCATCCATCCATCTATCCATCCACCCACCCATCCATTCACCCACCCACCCATCCATCCATCCATTCATCCATCATCCATCCATTCATCCATCATCCATTCATCCATCCATCATTCATCCATCCATCTACCCATTCACCCACCCATCCACCCATCATCTACCCACCTACCCACCCATCCATCCATCCACCCATTCATCTACCCATCCATCCATCCATCCATCCATCTATCCATCCACCCACCCATCCATTCACCCACCCATTCATCCATCCATTCATCCATCCATTCATCCATCCATTCATCCATTACCCATCTATCTTGGAATAGCTCCCCCCCCCAACCCACACTTTTCTTACTTTTACCCTTGTTCCCAGGACAAAACTTTAAAAATTTTTCAAGTTTTTATGTGTACATGTGTGGGTATGAGTATGGAATTCTATAGGAAAATAACTGCCCCACCAAGTTTAGAGGCCCCACTCCACTGTCTTTTAATATCCTTTGAAAGTCTTAATATCCATGTCCCTTTTCATGAAACCTGTTTTTTTGTTTGTTTTTTTCTTTCTGGAAGCTTACAGAATCTTTTCTCTATCTACA
This sequence comes from Phyllotis vaccarum, assembly GCA_033318265.1. Lineage (NCBI taxonomy): Eukaryota > Metazoa > Chordata > Mammalia > Rodentia > Cricetidae > Phyllotis > Phyllotis vaccarum. The sequence goes on from JARWLC010000003.1 coordinate 760,143, forward strand.
TGTAGTAAAATTTATCAGTATGTCTTAGACTGTATCTACTGGATTATTTCTTATTCTTAGGTCTTGATTAATTCTTTTTTAAAGTTTTTCTCCTTTTCAATACAGGATTTCTCTGTGTAGCTTTGGAGCCTGTTTTGGAACTCACTCTGGATACCAGGCTGGCCTTGAACTCACACAGATCTGCCTGCCTCTGCCTCTGAGTGCTGGGATTAAAGACGTGCCAGTACCACCCGGCTTTGATGGATCCTTTAACTTGAAGCTTTTTTCTTTTAGCGTTGGGAAATTGGCATGGTGTCTCCTGCTGCTTCCTCCACCATCTTTTTCCTCTTCCTCTTCTCCTCCCCCTCTTCCTTGTCTTGAATCTCCTTTCTTCTATTTTCCCTGTATAAGTGAGCACCACTTCCCAGACTGACATTTGCAAGAGTTAACCGTGCTTGCAACTATGTTGCACAACAAACTGACCTAAACCTTGATAACTTAACATGTGATTAACGATCTCCTCTATCAGCGGTTGACTGTGGAGGTGGCAGGACAGCAAGTGAAGAAGGCCCTTCACAAATGAGCCAAAACAGTATACCCCCGACTTCCCCCTGATCCAAAGCACTTTTGAAGGCAGAAAATGAAGGGCTACTTTAGTGGGAAGAGCTGTTAGGGCTTACGGCAAAATGTCTGAATAGTGAAATGACTAAGGAACTGAGATGATTTCTTAGGTCTTGACTAATTCTTTTTTTTAATTTTTTTTTCTTTTTCAATACAGGATTTCTCTGTGTAGCTTTGGAGCCTGTCTTGGAACTCACTCTGGATACCAGGCTGGCCTTGAACTCACAGAGATCTGTCTGCCTCTACTTCTTCATAGAAGCTCTTGTCACGTAGCCCAGAACGCACTATACCGATCAGCATCTTAAGCACTGACAGGACAGGTATGTTCCACCAGCGCCAGCTTCTACCAGATCATTTAAGCTATATGCTCTTTCTTTTTTCCTTTCTTATTTTTTCTGTCTTCATAATCTTGATCTACTTTCCAGGTGTTTGTGACACTATCTTACTAGTACTTTTTATATATTTTAGTTCATATTTTTCTTCCAATTCTAGAGCCTTTATTGTGCTTTCTCTTTCTATAACATCCTGTTCCTATTTTATGAGTGAAATACCGTTAGTATATTTATTAAAGTTTTTTTCTAAATCTTAAAGGGTGTGTGTGTGTATGTGTGTGTGTGTGTGTGTGTGTGTGTGTGTGTGTGTGTGTGTGTGAGAGAGAGAGAGAGAGAGAGAGAGAGAGAGAGAGAGAGAGAGAGAGAGAGAGATCTTTCATTCCTCTGGATTTTCCACCGACCCTTGTTATATGGGGTATCTGGTATCTGCATTGCTAAAGCTTGGGAGCTGGAGGCAAACCCTTAGATCCACAGCTTCTAGCTCTATGGATGTAACTATACTTGTCCTTCATGGTAGTAGTCATCTGAAAAATGTGGACAGAGTAATAACTTACATCACTGAATTAAAAAAGTCACTAGGCAGAGGGTACCCAGAAGCATGGCTGGCACTCACACTTCAATCTCTGCAGATAAACCAGTGGAAAAGCCCAGAGGAAGAAGCTTCCTGCTCTCTGGTAAAGTGTGAGAAGTGGATTTCAATGTTGAGCACTGGGTGGGGAGTTTGCTCCACAATAAAGACCTTCTTGGCATTTTAAGCACCTTTCTCAAGTGGCATCCTGCCTGTGGGGCCATTGGCAGGTAGGAGTGCTGACAGATGCTGGTCTGAGGCTTCCACAGACTCCTGCTCAGACTGTATCCTGTTCTGGGTCCAGGTGCAGCCTTCACCTCTGCTGCCTGTGTCCTCATGGCTAGAGTCCCTGTGGGGTTCACCATAATTGAGCAATTATGGGAGTTAATGCTGTTTTGAGGGAGCTAAAAGTCAGAGCTGTCTGAGCCTCCGGGTCCAAGGAAGTTTCCCTGACAGCTAATGTGTAAGCAGGGAGAGCAGAGCTGCTGAATTGGAGCCTGTGGAGCCTGGGGACCTCCTACTCTCCCCTCTGGACTTCCCTCTGAAATGCTGGCTGATCATCACTCAGCTGGAAAAATGACTTGGATACAGTTATTCCCTGCCCTCCCTTCTCTGGGTGGGGACAGTGCTGGGAATTTGGCCTCTGAGCCCAGTCCAAAGCCCTTCCTGCCACACTTTGTGGAGTCTGAGTATGGGATGTGGTGACTGATCTTCACCTCGCGGGTCTCATAAAAAGTTAGGGATGAAGTCTCCACTTCCTCCCTCCAGACTCTGTTTTTCAGATTCCATCTTGACATTCTATTTCTATCCCTGCCACCTCTGGGGATAATAACAAGGACACATAATTGCTACCTGCTGTGTAAAGTACTTTTACCTTTTCTTTGTCTTAAAATGTTCTCTTCCCACCATTTGGCCACCACAGGCCTCTGTGACCTAAGTTCCCAGCAGCCCCCTTGGGGGTGCCAGTGTCCCAGGTAACAGAGCTACTGCCTGCTCCCCTTACCTACTCCTCCATCATTTTAAAAGCTCCCTTGGCCATAGATTCTAACAGACAGTTGTCTTTACATCTTCCCTCTCCAGAACAAAATCCAACCCACTTTCCAAGTACAGCAAACATGTCACCTTTAAGAAAAAAAAAAAAGGCTTTCCAGGTTGGGTGGTGTCAGTGGCACATACCTTTAATATCAGCACTCAGAAGGCAGAAGCAGGCAGATCTCTGTGAGTTTGAGGCCAGCCTGGTCTACAGAGTGAGTTCTAGAGCTATCAGGCGATTCAGAGAAACCATCTTGGGTTGAAGGAGTCTTTCCTTGGGCAAGTTACTCAATCTCTGGAGTCTTGCTTGTTGATCTGTAAAATGGGAATCATGGCCCTGCCTTACTGGGCTTTGGGGAAGAACAGATACACTAACATGGGGTTGAGAGAGCACTGGGCACACACACAGTGATTCAGTAAGTGTTAGCTGTCATCATTGTTTGTGCATCCATTGTGAAATGCCTCATTTTGTCTTGTGGTGTGTATCTAATTTCTCCCCTGGATGGGTGAGCCTCAGCTCTGACAGCATATTAAAACTTCCTGAGGGGCTTTTGAAAGCCATGGACTTCTAAGCCCCGCTCCAGATCCACTGACTGTGAATCTCAGGGGTTGAGTACAGGCCTTGGGGTTTTCAGAGCCTTCCCAGATTGTGGATTTGTGTGTGTGTGTGTGTGTGTGTGTGTGTGTGTGTGTGTGTGTGTGTGTGTGTGTGTGTGTGTGTTGTGTGTATGTATGTATGTGTTAGTATGTGTGTGTTAGTGTGAATGTGTTAGTGTGTGTGTATGTTGGTATCTATGATGTGTATGTGTATTTGTATGTATTAGTGTGTGTGTGTGTGTGTGTGTGTGTGTGAGAGAGAGAGAGAGAGAGAGAGAGAGAGAGAGAGAGAGAGAGAGAGAGAGAGAGAGAGAGAGAGAGAGAGAGGAGGTCTTCCTCAGTTAGTCTCCACCTTAGTTTTTGACAGAGTTTCTAACTGTACCTGGAGCTCAATAGATCCAGTTAGGCTGGTTCGCCAATGGCTCCAGAGATCTTCCTTTGCCAGCCTCCTCCTCCTCCAAGGGCTCACAGGTGTGCTTCCATGCCCAGCTTTTATGTAGGTGCTTCGGATCGGAGCTCAGGTCCTCATATATAGCAGGCACTTTGTCACCTGTGTCACCTTCTGGTTCCTGGGCTGTGGATTCTAAGAGATCACCCAGGCTGAGAGCTACTGGCTGGAGCACATGCTGCTTGAGAGCAAACATCAGATGCTGGCAGGTCTTCTACCATGTATGCACGATTCCTAGTATCCCATAGTGGGATCCAGCAGATCTATGTCTGCAGTTCACATTAAAGTATGTGTAGCCCGGAACCGACAAGTTCATCTCTGAAGTTCCACCAATGGCCCCATCTTACTCTCTTACTGATGCCACCTCAGGCAGATGAGAATAACAGCTCAAGGTCATGGTGGCCGCCCAAAGTGTCATAAACTGAGAGGCTGCAAAATATCTCTGGACACTTAACCTCATGTCTAGTTAATATCTTCAGAGTTGGCTGGGGGATGACTTAGGCAGTAAAGTGCTTGCTGTTCAAGTGTGAGGACCCATAATCCCAGAGCTTTGTAGAGAAGCAGATTTATATTTCTACACCCATAGACTAGCACTCAGGCTTCACCTGAGAAGTTTATTCCTGCAGGAACTAAACTGGTCCAAGTTCAGAGAACAGTCTGTGGATGTTAACTTACAAATGGGACACCTCCATCACTCCTCTCCTCATTAGGCTCAGAGACCATTGTGGAAGAAAGAGTGGAAGGATCGTAAGAGCTAGAGGTTATGGGGCACTGGAGTGAAAGTGTCTTCTGGCCATGACAGGACTCATGAGTGCACAGCAGCCTTGGTTGCCTGCTCAAGATTTGCAGAAGATGAAAGCAGTCGGTATTCCAGATCATGAAGTGTGGCCTATGAGCCGTACCCCTGTCTGAGTAGCTATGAACAGCTGATAGATTTTAGGGGATGGAAAGTTAGTTTTCTTTAACAGTGTGGCCCCTGGCAAATCAACCATAATCTAGTTTATGGCCTCATGTCCATGAGTATATGTTCAGCACAAATTAAACTTAGTGGGTTATTAAGAAATACATGAAGTTGCTAGGGTTGAATCTGTGAGGAGATATGATCGAAATACATTGAGTGTATGTGGGAGATTCTCAGAGAGTATTTAAAAAAAAAACAAAAACAAACAAGCAAAATAAAAACAAAACTTAGACAGGATGTGCATACATCTGGGATATGTAACCCCAGTCAGTGCTGGTGAGGCCAAAAACTCTAAGGTTTACTGAGGACAAGACAGGGGACCCTAAGGTTCAGTGCTAGCCAATCTGGCCTGCTTGACAAGTTCTGGGTCAGCAAGAAACCCTGCCTCAAAAGAGATATTGACAACAGTGGAGGAACAAAACCCCAGCTTGCTCTTTGATCTCCACATACACATGCATATTTACATCCATGTATGTACATAGTACACTCGGACACACATGCAAACATACACCATACACACAAACATACATACAAGCACATACACATCACACACATAAGAAGAATACACACATACCATGCAACACACCACATGTACATATAAACACACATATACACAAATACACCAAACACACATACACACAAGCACACACATATACACAAATATACATAAATTATACTCTCATATATACATAAACATACATATACACACACCACACACTCATACACACACACAGAAACACACATACACACATACCACACATACACACACATACATACATACATACATGCATACACAATGCACTAAACACACACACACACACACACACACACACACACACCACATACACGACATCTCTATGAGGTTCAGAGCAATATTCTGCAGAGGGGAGGTAGAGAAGCAAATGCTTCCACTGAGAGTTTGGCTTCAGGCTCCAGTTCCTCTTGGGAGGATGTGGGAGGGGACATGTTTGCATGCACATGTGTGTGTGCTTGTATATACTGTTGAGTGCTGGTGCAAATGACCATGCTTGAGTACACCTTACTACCTGTCTGAGGAATGCATGGCCAAGTGTGTGTCTGGCAGGTGCTGTGTCTGCTGAATGTCCAGTGCTGGCTCCTGTGATAAGTGCAAACATGCTGTGACTAGTGACTAGTGACTGCCCCTCGAAGCCTACTCCTTATGACATCGAGAGGCTCACCGGGTTGGCAGGCTCAGCACCCTGTGACTGTTCCTTTCCAGAAAGGGATAGGGAGCATACCCTTTCCCAGACCTGAGCCTGTCCCCTCCCTGCCCAGTCCTATGCAGCTCCTCCATCCCCACTACCTACTTCTCAATGGCATCTTGCCAAAGAAGAGGAAGCAGTGTGTGGCGAATACTGCCCCCCCACACTACCTTTGCCTGCTGTGCCGGTCTGTCTGCCAGGTTCATGGCTGTAGGAAATTTCCCTGGGTACCTTTACTCCCAACTGTGTGTTAATTGCTAAGTCTCTAGTCTCTGCACCTACTTCTGAACTAAGGGTCAGGGTCACCTTGCTACATAACTTTAACCTGGTCCACAAAGTCAGAGAGATAGGCAGCCAGGGAGCAGGTCAAGACAGGGCATGATCATCACAAAGAGAACATTTGCTGTAAAGGGTTGCAGGGCTCAGGCATGGCACTCATGGCTCCTCTTCACTCCTCTATCACTGTGTCTATGTGCATAAAGGACTTGCTGTTATGTGGATTATAAGTGTCCCCTAAAACCAGTGTGTTAAAGGACTTGACCGTAGCTGGGAAGCCCAGTGGGAAGTGTGGTCATTAGGAGTGTTTTTAAATGGGATTATGAGACTTTAGCCTCATCCTCTCTTTTGTTTGTCCAGCCATGAGGCAAGCCAGGAAGTGCTGTCCCCCCCCCCCCCACAGAGGTGGAGATACAGTGGGCCCATCAATCATGAACCCAACCCTTTCAGGGCATGAGGAAGAGGAATCCTATTAGTTAACTGTTTTAGGCATACGCTGCAGGAATGGAAGTCTAACCACAGGCCTCATTTCAGGGTTAGAGGTCTTTCAAAAGAGGTGATGATGATGTACCTCGTGGAAAAGGTCTGTGGGTGATGCTCCAAGTCTGTTTGGAGCCCAGGCAGGCTGTTCCAGGGAGGTAGAAGAGGTGGTGGACCAGAGGAGCAGGGGTTCACTGTGTAGAGGCGGAGGAATGGCTCAGATGCAGATGCATCTTTCTCTCCACCCACTCTCATTGGGGATGGAAGCTTTCTTCCCTTCCTTGACCATGACTGTCTCCCACTCCCACATTCTTCTCCAGTAATAATCAGAACTGTTGAAATACTCGATGCTCCACTGATTGGCATTGCAAGAGGGCTCCAGGTCTCATCTGGGTATGGACCTTGGCTTTATACCATCTGTAATAAAAGAGCATCCCCTAAAGGAGCATTAGGGGCCTTTGAAAGCATAGTAGTGAGTGCTGAGTGATTTTAACTGTCAATTTCCCACAACCTAGGTTACCTAGGAAGACAGTATTAGTGAGGAATTATCTAGAGAAGGCTGGCTGTAGGCGTATCTGTGAGAGATTGTCTTAGTTGTTAATTGATATAGGAAGATGCAGGCCATTCTGAATAGTAGCATTCTCCAGGCAGGGAATCCTAAACAGTATAAGAGTATAAAGCTACTTTACAATAGCAAGCAGGCAACATGGATACATTCATTTCTTTCTGATATTAACTGTGCGTGCAATATGACTAGCTGCTTGACTTCCTGCCTTGATGTCCAGAAAATGATAAATTTTAATTTTAGAATTATGAAACAAATAAAACCTTTCCTCTTCTGTGTTGAATATTGTCGGGATATCTTTCAATGATGACAGAAATAAAACTGGAATATAGTGAGAGGTCCACAGAGAGGAGATGTAAATCTCAATCTTCAAGGACAAGCCAGATGGCCAGTGAAGAGAGTGCTAGAGGAGCTAAATCAGCCCTATCAGAGACTTCTTGCGCAGGATCCGCCAGGCCAGCACAGCATCTGTCAGACCCTGCATTTCTAGAAGCATGTCTCTTTATCCCACAGATTTGTTTTTGTTTTGTTTTCTGTTTCTTACTGGTGAATAGACAATGTTTGCTCAAGAAATTGAGATTGCCATGAAAAAGAAGTCATCAAGTTGCTTAGAGAGAAAATTGGGTGGTGGGGCCCATGGAAACAAAGGAGAGTCATTAGAGAAAAAATGACAAGTTAGGATAAGGCTGTGTTATGCAGGGGTGACAAATAAGCCCTGAGTCTCAGTCTCAGAGACAGCAGCAAGTAAGGCTATTTCTCATTTCACAGTACATCTCTCTATAGATTGCTAGGGCATTGTAGTCACTCATGCATGTGAATGGATGAAGTCATCTCTGTCTCCATCACTGCTCATAGACATGTTAGACAGAAGAGAACTTTGAGGCTTTCTTGTACTAACTAGAATGTGATACTCTACTCACATCTCATTGGCCACAAATAGCCACAAGTCTACTTTGGCTCACAAGTCACTGACTAGATATTCACAGAGCACCCTTAAAAACAAAAGGACTAGGAAGTGCAATTGTACCATGTACCTACAAGACAAAGAAATGGGCATACTTGATGGAAGAACAGATGAAGACAGTCACAACGGATTGAAATGAGAGGGACCAGCAGATCCACTAGGCCTTCATTCACTCATGTTCCAGAGCACCAAGCTTGGAGCTTGTATTCCTTTAAATTTATGAGTCACAACTAACCCTGGGAGATCATGGCATTCTACAAACAGAGCGCCAACTGTATACCAGGATGTGCTAAGCAGGGGGACTAGGAAGCAGGCTCCATCCCACCCTCATGGACCAGCATGTAGATGATAAATGGAAAGTATGCAGCTCTGACACCCTAGACCTGGAATGTAAACTGGCCAGTAGAGGAAAGAGGAGATTGTATGATATGAAGCTGCACCTGGTGGCTGCTGGATCAGAGTAACAGCTGCCCATACCTGGCCACAGGCTAGGACAATCCATGTGGTTTCTGGTTCCTGCATCTACCTGTGCCCATATCCCTCCAAGGTTAGGAGCTCTTGTAAATGGAGCCCATTCACCAGAAGAACAAATAACTCCCTTTAAATCTTAAGTGCTTCATTCTGATTGCACTTTAGCAACTGTTGCTTCTTGCTTGGTGATATTACACTGACCATGCTCTGAGGGCCCCAGTTCAGAGATGGGGAGGATGTCAATGTGGTATAATATCTATCTATCTATCTATCTATCTATCTATCTATCTATCTATCTATCTATCTATCTATCTATCATCTATCTATCATCTATCTATCTATCTATCTATCTATCTATCTATCTATCTATCTATCTATCTATCCTATCTATCCTATCTATCTAATATGTATACAGTGTTCTGTCTGTATGCCAGAAGGTGGCACCAAATCTCATTAGATATGATTGTGAGCCACCATATGGTTGCTGGAAATTGGACTCAATACCTCTGGAAGAACAGAAAGTGTTCTTAAATCTGACTCATCTTTCCAGCCTGGGTATAATATCTCGTGGGAGGAAATTCCTCTAGTATCAGGTAGGTGATTTGGGGTTTGTGTGATTTGGATTAACCCAGAAATATCAAGGGGGCTTGGTCGTTGAAATCTGAGTCAATACCAAAGTAGAGAACACAGGTCATGGAGGAGCTATCTTCATATCCATCTGAACTTGGATCTTGAACACACTGGTCCTTCTGGGTCTTGAGGCCCTACTTCAATGGGAATAAGCCCATTTCCTCAGCAGGTGTGAAGAAAGCAGCAGCAGGAGAGTGTGCCTGCCTTCATTTGCCAAAAGAGAAATGCCAGGGAGTGGGGGTGGGGGTGGGAATCAGAGCAAGAAGCACACAATCGATTACATCCAGCTTTGCTTTCTTCAAAACCAGGGGTGGGCAGTGAATGTTTGTGTCTGAGAGCTAATGAAGTCATGAGCAATAGGAGGTGTTAGGCCTCTGGGAAGCAAATTGTGGGCCAAACGAGCTCATTTTTTAGCGGAATTATTAAATTAGCAGATGAAGGGAACACATTAGATGTTATGAATCTTGCTTTTAGCAGAGCCCTTGATAGAGGGTTGTGCAGATGCTGAATAAATTCACACCATTTGGATATGGAGGGAGCTGGCCTGTCTGAGGTCTCAACACAAAGGCAATCTTCCTGGGAAGGACTCAGAGTGGGTGAGTTCTGTGAACATCTAGGTCTGGCCCTTTCTTTGAGGGTTTATTTAATCCCTACCACCCTTGGCCAGTGAGAAGTTATTGTCTCCTTTCAGAATGCTTGGAAGTGAATTTTCTCAGCACAATTGGCAAGAGAGTGGGCAGCAAGGCTTAGTTCCTGCCTCTGTGGCATGGGGGCAGGTCATTTTGTCTGGGTGTCCCTCATAGGGTGGGGGAATAGAAAACCTGCCATCACACTGAAGTACTGAGTCCTGTGGCCACACTCGATTGTGCAGCCCTTTATCCAGGCTTGTGCTGGTAAATGTTAGATAACCAGCTCTTCATGAGTTCTAAAATCCCTGCTTTGCAGTACTTGCTTACTTTTTTTATGCAAGCAATCATACCACAAATACTTAGAGTCTGCTCCTAGGAAATCCCTAAATGTGGAGACAGGGACGTTCAGAATCTTCTCTTAAGGAGACAGCTCCAGCTTATGGCTGCCTTTATTCTAGACATAAAGCAACCTACATGGATAAAGAATGTAGATCAAGGTCAGGCAATAAGCATAAGAGCTCCAGTGCCCAGCATTGGGTGTGAGCCAGAAGCGAGGCTGTAATTAACCAAACTGAACGAGAAGGCCAGGCCTTGGGAGGATGAGGAGAGGGTTTGGAAGTATGGTGTGACGTGCCAGGAGACCCAGAACAGGCATCTTAGGAAAGCATGAAGCACTGGGTGATGATGGACATGGTTCCCACGTGGCTGGAATACAAGATTGCCTCCTGAGGCTCTATTCCCAGGCTTGGCAAGAGAGGTGCTGTACATGATGATGAGAAAGCTGGTCAAGCAGACAGGTGTTCCCTGAACTTCAGGGATGACGTCCGAGCAGGCCAAGCCAGGGAAGGGCCAGTCTAATCTCTGTGATTGTTGGCGCATCAATTCTGATGATGGTCCTGTGAAGATGGTGCCAAGGGCCTGGGGTGGGAGGGATGCCCTGACTGACATCATCTGCTATTTCTGGACCAATTCACGGCCTCCTTCTGTGGGAACTTCCTTCAGGACATAAACCATATAGTCTTCTTACGACTACCTCATTCTCCTGAGAAAACACAGGGAATTTGAGTTCATGGAGCCAAATGAGGTCTGCGTGTCCTCTGGAAATGGTGCTGGGAATAGAGAGGAGACCATAAACTTCGAAGTGACTCAGATAAGGAGTCACATCATATCTCTGCCACTTATAAAGCTCCTGAGCCTTTATAATTTCAATTCTCTGACACCTTTCTCACAAATGGGCCCATGATGGTGAATGGTGGTGTCTCATCATGCCCACACCCTTGAAGAATGTTCTTCTGGGTGGTCGATCTGTGGAAGTCTAAAGGAGTGTAGACACCCTTTCTGGTCCTTTCTTGGCTTGTGGTGTGTGGTTTACATGGCTGCGACTCAGGACCAACCTTGCGGTCACATGGAACATATGAGAGGAGCGGGGCATTCTGGGGGTGACTGGTTGTCTTCTGTTCCCAGAGTCTCAGGCTCTCTTCTGGAACTTCTTGGTTACACAGGGATCAGAAGCCAGGAGGGTAGCCTAGGTCTTCAGAGCACTAGGCTGCTGCCTCTTGAGCAGAGGTGACATGACTGTCTGTCACCTGGTTGTTCATTGTCTGGCTCTGTCTACCTGTCACAAATGTCTGTCCATCTGTCACAGGGAAAGACCGTAAGGTTTGTTAACTACCTGCTGCTTGCATTTCTGCAAAGCCTGCCCAACTTCCTGTCTCCCTGCCAGTTTTACTCAACATGCCTTCCTGTCTCCTGGATGCAGCTGATTCTCTCACACCTGGGCTCCATTTTATGATTCGAGTGACAGAGAGATGACAGATGAGAGTGAAAGACTGACAGGCAGGAGCACACACCTACAGGGGATAGAAGACTTGCACACACAGAGTCTTGACAGTTGAGTCATCCCCTTTGAGACAGGGTCAGCCCAGGTCTCCCTTACCTCAGGGAGGTGACTGAGCACCATTCTTCCCTGTCCTCATGAAGCTAGCCTGCATTCTTGAGTAAAGGCAAGGTGCCCCCTGTGGAGGCTTCTGGAGGTGGAGGAGGGGGGCTAGTACCCATGGCAACCATGAGAGAGGCACACTTCTGCACCAGAAGAACCTTTGGAACAATGGAGCTGTCCAACACAGAGAATGGGCTGTTAGGCAGGTAGCGATCTCCCTGTCATTGAAGGCTGGCCACCTACCTGTCACAGCTGCAGGAGGGGTTCCTCCTTTGGAAATCTTGGAGAGGTTAAGCCAACATTGATGATGATGATAATCCACGGTGCCTGGTGCATAGTAGGTTTGCAAAAGCAGAGTTATACCTAGGAGGCAGATTGGGCCCAGTGGCCTTATGGCTGTTCCCAGAGTCTCTGATTCAGGAAAGATGAAAGGCCAACTCCTTGCAACAGGTTATAAGTTAGCAAGAGCTGGGAACCCAGTAATAAAGGGCTTCCCAGAATAGGAATGCCTCCCTTTCCCTCACTCTGATTTGCATGGCTCCCACAGGCCTCCCTCCCCTCTTCTAACTCAATTTCAATTTCAATTTCAATGTCAATAACTTCCTTGGCACGATAAGCAGCCAGGGGTTGCCAAAGTGAATGGGAACATTGAGTCTCAGTCCCGGACTGGCTTGTCTAGTCAGTGCTGTCCCTTCTTGGCCTGCCAGCCCCTTCTGATTGCCCATCTCGCCTTCTCTCTGCCCTTTGGGGAGACTTATATTTACCCTCCCCAGCTGTCTGTAAGGTTATTTGAACAGAGATACATTCTCTTCTTTGATCAAGAAATCCAGGCGACATCAGCATGGGGCCACCAGGTGCAGGCTTTATGAGTCTATCTAGGTGGGATGTGCTGGGGACATAGAAATGAAGAGAGCTTAGCCTGGCCCCTGGGACTCCAGCAGAGAGGAGAAGGCAGAGGAGAATCAACAGTTCCAATAACGTGACAAGAGCTTTGACCTATGGGGCAGAGGACAGGTTTCTGAGCTGGAAGCGTGATTGAAAAAACAGGAGGGAAGACAGGCCACCATCTTCCCCTGAGGGCTAGTGGTGACTGGATTGTCACCAGGACAGGTACATCTTTTCCTTAAACCATAACGAGTTATAACTATATAGTTACCAATGATCAGAACTGTTACAAAGGGCAGATTTGACAAGGAGGGGTGAGAATGTGTAAAAGGGACCCCCAAAAGGCAATCGCTAGGGAGAGATAGGGCTTAAAGTACTGGGGGTGGGGTGGGGTCAGTGAGTCCATGCATAACCTGAAGCCCAGGACATACTAGACAGTGACCCTGAAGGGTCAAAGTGGATTTGATGCTGTCACTGAGAAAGGGAGCCCTGCATGGGGTGGCGATAGGGTGCTGGGGGATCAGGAAGCCCAAAGTACCATAGGTTAGGCTTGCAATCTGAGCAGAGAAGGAGGGGATAAGGCAGCAGACATAATGGGCAGAGACAATCAGGATGTTGTGAGTTGGTGCTGACTTTGATGGCTTGGCATCCTATTCAGCCTGGCTGAGGTCATTTTGTGCTCTACCAGGAGATGCAGTTTTCAGGGAGGCAGACAAACAAGGTCTGAGGCCCACTGCCTAGGAGCCCTCATGAGCAGGACCTGTCTTTTTCTTAACCAACACTTGCGTTGGATGCTGTTGGGAGAAGAGGCTGTAGTTCAGTTCCTGGGAAGGGGCTGGCTGCTGGGCTGGGTCTCTGTTAGAAAGGGTTGTAGGAGCAGGCTCAGATTCTTTTTCAAGCCTTGGACCAGGCTGAGAGAACACTTTGGGATTAAAGGTTCTTGAGTAAAGTGACAAATTTCAGAAGTCCACAGGCATCTGTAATTGGGTCTAGGCTGCCTCCATGATCCCTCAGCTCCTTTGCAGAGGCTCCTGGGGCCAAGGTCTCCACCCAACCTGCTTTTAAGGTTTTTCCTTTCTGTTTGGCTTTGGAGTCAGATGAGGCTTCCAGCTAGAGAGGGTAGGCAGGAGCAGTGAACTACCATGGAGTAAGGCTCCCTAAGACTCCCTTACAGTTCTGTTGTCAGAGAGGAGCCCTCTGCTGGGGGACTTCCATTTGCAGAATTCTTCTCAGTAAGGCCAGAGCAGTAGAATAGGTCAGGACTTGCAAAGGGACGGAGTTCCTACAAGAGCTTCATGAGAAGTCCATTCCTTCCTCCAACCCACAGTGGGTTCTAAACCTACCCCCAGCACACACACCTGTTGAACTGTGGCTGACCAGGTGTTTCTCAAGCCACTCTTTATGATTCCAAGCTGGGAGGGATCCATGCCACATCATTTGGAAACTAGTGTACCTAACCTTTTTCATGATTCTGTTCAGTTCCGAGACTCTAGGTAGGTTTCTTTGAAGACGGTAGAGGATGTTGAAGGAGGAGGGAAATGTCTCCTGTGTACCTCCCTCTGCTATCTTGGTCCTCATGGCTCTGATGAGTGGTAGGTATCTGTTTCTCACCCCACCGTCAATAGCTGAGGGGATAATGAACTATGAGGTGGTTTCAAAGGGGAGATGCAGCCTGTAGAGGCAGAGGAACACATCCTGTCTCCAAGTCTGCCAGAAGAAGTAGCAGATTCAATTTCTTAGTCTCTCTACTCAGGGTCATCAATTTTGTGGAAGAGGTCGTGGGAAAGACTCCATAGGAAGATTCTAGAGGAAGCTGAAGGCTAGGGAAAAACCCTTACCAATAACTTAAATGGTGGATTTTAAGAGTTTAAGTTTGCATTCTGCTGCTGCTGGCCCTGTACCAAAGTATGAAGTTAGTGTTGCTGCTGGTGGAGAGTTTGTCAACATGAAGGAGAAACCATAACTTTGGAGCCAGGCAGACTAGGATTTGAATCTACCCAGAAAGAGACACTCTCTTATCTAAATTTCCTTGAGTGAAGCTTAAATGACCTCCTTATCCTCTTTGTGAGACACACCAACTACCACATTGTCCTGAGGACACTGGGCTGCCACCAGCTGTCCCTTTCTCCTTAACCCAATGTTGTCATGTGCTCATGGTGCATACTCTCAGACTCACTTGTGACCATTGCACTTGGCACTGGAAATGGGAGATTTAATAAAATGTAACGTATGTCAATTAAACAGCAGTAGAGAAAGGTTAACATTTCTATGACAATTAATTTATGTTTTGGGAAGGCTTCTCAAAATTTTCTGTGGATTTAGACTAGAGAAGAATTAGAAGATAAAGATTAAGTGAGAGGCTTGGATACATCCATCACCATGCATGGCATCAGAACCAGGACTCTCCCAGGTACTAGCTCAAGACAAAAAGACAATACTATATTTATTAATAGGCTCCTGGGAAACCTGCTCACCTCTCTGAACTTCACTTTTCTTGACTTTTTTTTCTTTTAGTTCTTGATATAGATATCACTATGTAGCCTAGCACTCTCTTTCTTCCTGATTGTTGGGACCTCAGGCTTGCCCAGTTTTCTTGACATAAAACAATCCCCATGGCAAAGACCTTGGAGGAAATCAAATGGATCTAGTAAGTCCAGTTCCTTCTGGTGTTCTCCTTGAGGACTTGGTAACATTTGCTCTGCCCACCTTCCCTGCTCTGTATCACATATAAGGGTGTAGTTTGGCAAATCTGGTTGTGATCAGGGTTTAAGTCCTTCTAAGAGGAGCCTCAGAGGGGAAGTGTCAAGGAACACATGGACTTTGGAATGATTTCTGACGTGATGTAACAACAAAGTGGCCGTCTTATGGAGGGCCATTTCTTATCACAACCCTTATGACTGGCCCCAGGTAAGAGTGTGCTCATTCCTCCTACTGTGAGATCTACCCATCTCTAGGTGATGCCTTATGGTGACACCCTCAGTATCCCTAACCCATTTACCTGGGATTCTCCTGGTCTCAGACCAAGGAACAATCTTTCCCTAAGTCCAGAATAATCCAAAAGAAGCTTACTCGTGTAACACAAGATTTCTGGCATGCCTAGTTCCACAGTTCAGACCTGCCCACTACTGCTTATCTGGACAAGCAATCCCAAAGTCCCAAAGAAACACACAGATGCTTTTATTAATTTCATTCTGCTTGGCTTAAGCATATTGCTAGCTAGCTCTTTCATCTTAACTTAACTCATTCCCATTAATCTGTTCTGCCACGTGACCCGTGGCTTACATATTTTGTTACATGTTTCTTTCTTGTCAGCTGGATGAATCTCCTCTGACTCCATCCTCCCTCTCCTACCTACTTCTACAATGTCTGCCATGGCCAAAACAGTCCTTTATTCACAGCATATAGAAATACATCCCACATCATACCCATGATGAAAGCAGAGGGTTACCAGTAGCCCAGCCAAGGATGGTGGTTCTACCTAGATGCTTAGCATAGGCAGATATGTCCATGGTGGGTCCAGATCCTCCTACTTGCCCGAATTTCTCCAAGCACTTATCACTTGGTATCACATGTATCCAAATCCAGCTCCAGAAAACCTAAGAGAGACCCAGGAAGACTCAACATGTGTGTGCATTCCTGCTTCTGTGGCTAGCTTACTTCCTGCTGTTCCAGGCCACCAGCAACAAAGCTCCACTGATAGGTTCATTCTCTGCCTCAGCTATGCTATCTCGGCTGGAAGCTCAAGCCTGAAGGGATATCTTAAACATAACTTCTGCCACAAGGAAGCCAGCAACACATACACCCCTCATTGCATAGAGCCTGATAAAGGCACTGGTTAGAGACACCTGCTGACGCTCCTGTTGCAGACACAAAGGCAAAGAAAAGAAGAAACATTTTCTTCTTTGGGAGACCTTCTGTGTCGTGGAACAAGCTAGAAGGCCTGGGTCTGGCAATAGTGTGCAACCTTAGGGTGTTCTCACAGCCTTTTCTGGAGCCTGTTTCTCCTTCTGTGAAGTGGGGATGATGACAACTGTCAATCAAATTCATTGGCTGAGACCGATGTCAATCATGTGATGTCTGTAAAGGCACCTCTGGCTCCATGACTTGTTCTCAGCAAAGAAGCCAGGAAAACATAGGGGCAAACATAGATCAGGCTAAGGGTAGTGGGTCCTGAACTGAGCACTCACTTCATCTGTAGAGAACACTAGGTACCAAGTTGGAAGACTAGCCTTCCTGGCTTTTGGTTTACTGTTATTAACAGATTTTTCAGAGATAGAACAGAGAATCTATTTTGCATATTGCAAGACTAAATCCCAGAGGACAAACAATGTATTTAATGTTATACAGTAGAGCAGGGTTAGAGCAGGACCAGCATTCAGTGTCCTTACTCTAGAGGACAAGGAGGCTGTGCATGCTTCCCCAGGCTCCAGTCTCTGCCATTCGAATGTAAAACCGTATTATTCAGTGGCAAGGGGTTTTAGGACTCCATCCAGGAAAGCCTGTTTCTGGGGGCATCCTGTCTTCTTTTGTAGTGTCTTTCTGAGCCCTGGCTACAGCTTCTCTCTACCACAGCAGGGTTGCTCTGCCAGAGAATGATGTAGAGTACAGAGAGGCTGAGGTGGGGCCCAGAGAGACCTGCAGGCATGGCAGTGAATATCCTCATTCATGCACTCAAATCGGACACTGAGCCTGATGTGCCAGACATGGTCCATATACCACGTCAGTTCATCCACCACTGCCTTGGGTCTCTGCCAGATGGACAAGGACCTCTCTTTCTGCAGGACCCTGAGACCATGCTCTAGTGCTGATTTCTGAATATGTCTACCACTCCTTCATCAATGCTAGGAAGCAATTTAATTAAAAATCTCTAAATGAAAAATAGGGAGTTTAGCTCAGTGGTAGAGCCCTTGCATGCATAAACCCTGAGGGGAGTAAGGGGAAGGAAAAAAGAGGGAGGGAGAACAGGATGAGGAAGAGAAGCATGACATTTACCAGAACTGCTATTGGAAGTTCTATTTGGTAGGATGATGCAGGAGGCAAATCATAAATCTGAGGTCATCCTGCGCTGTATAGGCAGTTCCAGGTCAGCTGAAGTAAAGCCAACCTTGTCTCAAAAAGGGAGCAAGGAAGCCAACTGTGGTGGTACATGCCTTTAATCACAGTGTTCAAGAGGCAGAGGCATTCTGAGTTTGAAGTCAGCCTGATCTACAGAGTGGATTCCATGTCAGCTATGGCCAAAAAGACATTGTCAAACAAAAGAAAAGTTAAAAAAAGATAAACCAAAAAAAAAAAAAAAAAAAAAAAAGGAAGGAAGGTGAAGATTTTAGGTGAAATATATGATACCATTATCTACTCATTCACTGAGCAAATGTTTATTGACTACTTAGTATCTACCAAGGAGAGAGCTAGGAATTGTAAACAGTGGAGGAGTTTTTTTGTCTCAACAGCTCAGTCCCAAATAAATACGTTAAAGTGTAATTAATTACAAAAATGTTCAACCAATAGCTCAGGCTTAACTAATTAACTAATTCTTACTTTTATATTAACCCATTTCTTTTAATATGTGTATTGCCATGTGGCTCATGACTTTATCAGTCCTCTGGCACCTTGCTTCTTGGGTGGCTTGCACATGTCTCTTTCAACCTCGCCCTTCTTCATCTCTGTCCTTAGTTTGGTTGTCCAGCCGTTAACTTTATCTTGCCTTGCTACAGGCCAAACATCTTTATTATTAACCAATGAGAGTGTTACATATTCACAGTGTACAGAAGGATCATCTCACAGCAAGGAACAGTACACACAGCTGAAAACATAAGGCCCCTGCTTAGTCTCACTGTGAACGCTGCAGGAGAAGCAAGAATGTCTACGTGTCTGCAAAAGACAGGAAATATATATAGAAAAACAGACCTGGGCTGACACCTCTGTATGGAGCAACTGGGCCAGAGACGGCTAAACCCATGAGGCCGGGCCTCATCGTCCAGCTTGGAGCTGTCAAGCTTCCTCGGCTCTGTCCAATTACCCACTAATGACTCACAATGAATAGATTAGGAAGGGAGCTGAGGACAAGGATGCTTAATTATCTAATAGATGAAAGGGGGAAATACTGCTGAGCATCCCGTGACAGGTGTAGGGAGGATGCTGAGGGGTTGGAGAAACAGAGGCTGTGGGCTAAGTTCAACCTATACTACCAACTTAAAAACCTCTGTGTGGCTCCTGTGACGGAGCTGGGTCTCAGGGCCTTGAAATCCCAGGGACCAGATATGAAGCTTGGCATCTGGAAAGGAGATAGACTCTGGATGGGGGCAGAAGGTGGGGTGGAGTAGCTTGGAACTGGAAGGTGCAAAATTGCAGATCTGGGACATTCCAGGCAGAAGATTTTGAAGCTTGCCACACGTTCCCTTCAGGTGATACCCCAACCACAGTGAAGGTCTGTGGCATTTGTCTGCAGGAGACCGTGCTCTGTCCAAATGTGTAGTTTTAACTTGTCTTAAGTTAGGTGGGTCAACATACCCTGACATCCTTTCCATTCCTACCTGATTCTAATACCTGGGTCCCAGCTTCTTCTGGTCCACTAAAAGAGGCAGATGCCACACAGATACATTCAGAATGGCCACAGCCAGCATCCTCATCTGTCCCAGAGATGCTCATACACAGTGTGAATTTCAGCATTTCTTTATCTGTTATCTAGGTGAGTCTCAGCAGCAGATAAATGCACTCATTGGCTAGTAGGCCCAATAGGAAAATGAGTCTCAGAGAGGTACTTTGCTTGCTCAAAGTCCGTTAGCTGTTATCTCCAAGGAGAAGCACAAAGCCCAATTTGTTTCTGCCAAAATGTCTCTGCATAGCTTGATAGCCATGTGTTCTTCAGATCTGCATTGACAGGTAAGAATAGCTAAGCAATATATACTGACAAACAAGAGGAGCTAAGCTGGACGTCCTGTGTCTAGGTTCTGTGAGGATCGCCTTAGCCAAAGCACCGATGTTCTAAAGTGTACTCCCCATCACTGGAGACTTCAGTAAACTGCCTGTTCTCACACCCCATAGTCCCTCTCTAACTTCCCACTCAGTTAGTGCCAGATCTGTGGAGCTCTGCAGAGCTCTTGAGCAGGGGACTTTGTTTTTTGTCCTTTCTTGAACTTTGAAGACCCTGGACAAGTGTCTGGTTTTGAAAGACTGTATCTTTATCGTTCATGTCTTTCTCCACCTGCTGTGCATGTGTTGTGGTGACAATGTAGTAGGGCATATGCAGCAGGACATAGAGAAAAGGGAAGTGTAGGATGCCACTCTTGTTTCTGCTGGCAATGGTCCAACCTGAGTGTACCCTGGAGGGCCACCCTCTTCACAGATCCCAGCTTTTCAAATCCTCATTCTGACCATGCCACAGCCATGCTCCTA
The DNA here is from genome assembly GCA_033318265.1 of Phyllotis vaccarum. NCBI lineage: Eukaryota > Metazoa > Chordata > Mammalia > Rodentia > Cricetidae > Phyllotis > Phyllotis vaccarum. Next base: position 780,135 of record JARWLC010000003.1, read on the forward strand.
ACAGAACTGAGCCCAGGCATGTAGCTCCTTCCTGAGCCCATCAGGATTTATCTCTTCCATGTGTCTTTGGTCTCCTGTCTCCCTGATTATCTACAGCTCTTGGACCATCCAACTCTTTAATCCCAGTTAGCATTGGTTAAGGGACTCCTGCAGGCTGCTCTATACAAAACTAGCCACCAACACATCATTCTTTAACCCTTTTATTATCTCATTCCCTGTGTATGTCACCTCTGCCAGGAGGTCCTCCAGGATTCCCAAATGCCAGGTTAGGTATATCTCCTTCTATTCTCATACCAGCCTTTGTCTACTGTCTGTCAGACATGGTCATGGTACCAGCATCCATGGAGCACATAGTTTCTTCCTTATCTGTCACCTCCTGGACTCTGAACCTAAAGAGGCATCACTCTTAATGAATCGTAGCATGTAGCTTCTTGATATTCAAAGTGTGTGTAGTCCATAGTCTGCCAGCTTCAGCATCACTTGAAACCTTGCTAGCAATGCCAAATCTCAGGCTGACCCCAAACCTGTCAAATCCATGTCTGCGTTCTAACAAGATCCCAGATGATTCATGCTCACATTCAGCTGCCACAGCCTCTGCTCTAGCTAAGTCTTGCATCAAAGATCTGCAGTGATGTGATATTCTCAGGCCCCTACCAGCAAGTATGCAAGGGACCCTGTGAGTGGACTGCTTCATGCATTTGCTTGTATGCAGTTTTACTCAGACTTGTGAGAGTAAGATCATTTTGTATCTTTATAAAAAGCTAGGCACTGTGGTCCAGAGTGTTGTGTCCAGGATCATAGAGCAGTGAGTGGCAAATTCTGGTACAACTGTCCCTCTGACTTCCTGGAGTTGGAGGAGAGTTGGGCTGAGGAAGGGAGATATTCTGCTGGGCCTGGCCCAGGAATGATATCACTCCAGGATGCAGCTGAAACCAGTTCCCACCAGAACAGGATGGAAGGGAGGAGGAAATGGTGGTGGTGGTGGTGGTGGTGGTGGTAGAACAGTGTATTCGGAAGCAACTGAGGCATTTTGATGACTGAAATCCCACCCTCCATTCTGGGGGTTTCTGGTACCTTGTTCTGGTGTGGTTCCCTTGGCTGTGCTCTCACCTTTCTGGATGGAAATCTATCCCCAACACCTGGACTTTGCTACGGCCCACAGAAACATGTCTGAATTTGCTGGACTCAACAAGCTGGCCACTTTTCTGTCCCTGCAGGTCCCTGTCTGGAGCTAAGCTGAAAGACACTTTTCTCTTTGACTGCCTAGATACTTAGGATCAGCTCAGAGGCAGTTGGATGTCATGAGGAAGAAAGGGTCTAATGTAACCCATATCTTTTAGATGAGGGAGTTGGAATGTTTCCAGAATTAGAGGTCATGTAGCAGGTGCTAAGTGACACTGGGCACAGGAATCCAATCTTTCCTTTGGTAGGTGCACTCAGCTCATAGCCTGTCTGTGGAGGTGCACTCAAAGGTAAAATTTGCCAATTTTATTGGAAGCTATTATTTATTGAACACTTACCATATGCCAGATACTAGGCAAAGCAATTAACATACATAATCACATTTAATACTCATAATAACCTTATAATTCATTTACTATTCCTCTTACTGTCATTACTATTCTCAATGTTTAGATAAGGAAACTAAGGTTCAGCAAAGTGACAACTCTGGCCTGAAGACACCCAACTAGAAAGTGCCGTGGGAAAGATTTGAGGACAATGTGATCAGACTCCCAACTCTGTCCGCTTGGGTGTTTTATGGCTTATTTTCCTTCAAACCTAGGGACCCTGTGTGGTTTTTGAGGAGTCTTGTGCTGCTCTGAGTGACCATAATGTGAAGATGGTGACAGCACCCTCTCACAGTTACACACTGCACTCCGTTTCTTTGTCTCATAGAGCAGGCCAGGAAGGGATTTTTCCATTTAATGAGTCAGGAAGCTGGATCTCAGACTCTAGGTCACAGAAGTTGTAGAGTTTGAGCGGCAATGCTGATGTCCCCACAGTATACCACTTCCTGGCTGCACTCATGGTCAATACAGGAATTCCCGGGAATTCCCAATTCAGCAGTGTGTTTGGAGCCTTCATTGCTGAGGACTTTCACACCAGCATGATGTGAGACCCCAGGAGACATATTCTGTGAATACTCTTCAGAATTCTACAGATGAAGACTTTGGGAAAGGATGATGGGGTACAGCCCTTCCTCCAGCCTATCTGGGTCTGTTCAAGTTTGCTCACCCTCAGTTCCAGCAGATAATATACAAAGACATCAGGAATCTCAGGGTTCTGGCCTCCCATTTGCTACCCATTAATCATGTGACCTTGGGCAAGCCCCATCCTCTGAGCTTCTCACCAACAAAGAAGGGAAATGATTTTTATCCTGCAGCCCCTTTGGGGGTTTTGTAAGGGTAAAAGGATCTGCACATTCTGCAAAAGCTGAGTTTAGGCAGAGAAAAGGAATCCCCAGAACATCGGCTCAGGCAGCAGGCGCAGGCAACATCTACTGAGCACCTAAGAGCACAGTACAGAATGAATGCCTACAGTCTGAAAACTCTTCAGAGTGGGATTGAGAGGCTTCTGCTTCTGATCCCAGCTGAGTACTCTTAACCTCCAGAAAATGAAGCACTTAGAAAATGAAGAAGGAGGCTAGCTGGATGGCTCAGTGGTTAAGAGCACTGATTGCTCTTACAGAGGACTGAATTAGGTTCCAGCACCCACATATTGGCTCACAACCCATCTGTAACTCCAGTCCAGGGAATCCAAGGCCTGCCTCCTTGGCACTAGGCATATATGTGGCACACAGACATACATGCAATTAAAACCATATACATAAAATAAAAATGAATAATTATTTAAGTAAGTGAAGGATGGAATAAACGAGGAGGAACTGAGATCTGTGTGTAGACTCTGCCAAACATCAGGCCTCCCCTTGGAACCAACACATGTATAGGACAGATACTGAGTTGCCCACCAACTAACGGTACTGACTCTTGAGTATAAAGGATGATAGCCCCCAAAGTGGGGGTATTTTTCAGTGAAAGTCTAGTAGAGTCAACTACACGAACAAAATATTCTGTATTGTAATCAGGGAATTCAAAGAATCTATCATTATAATATACAACATTCAGAATGCAACCCCAAAACACTAGACACAGGAAGGAGATGAGGAAGCTTGACCCATCAGACATGATTGAGGCTAGCTCTGAAATGATGCAAACTGTGGAATTAGCAGACAAATATTTTAATGCTGCTCTCATGGCTGTGCTTAAGATCTAATGAAAACAATGCTCACATTGGATGGAGAAATAGAAATTATCCTATTAAACTAAAAAATAAGTCCTAAGTGAACAAAACACAAAATTTATAGCCAAAAAGTTAATAACCGAAATAAATAAACACAGTCACCATTGAAATTCAGATTCAGAGGGACTCGGGTAATTTTCCCAAGGGCACACTAATAATTAAATAGAATTTAAACCCCCAATCTATCTGGCCTTAAGTATGTTTGTAGGGGTGCTGCTGAGATGTCTCAGCAGGCTCCTGATGCTAATCTTAAAGACCTGAGTTCAAACCTCAAGACCTCCATGATGGGAGGAGAGAAGTGATTCCCGCAGGCTGTTCTTGGACATTCACAAGCACTCTGCAGTACTCATACCCACCTGTTTATACACACAAATAAATAAAATGTGAAAAACAATTGTTCCCACCCTGCCCCCCTAATGTCTTAGGTAGAATATATGAGGTTCGTGAGAATTTCTGGAGAAACTGATGAAGAATATGACTGTGACTAGGGCTGCTGGGACTCTGGAGTTTGTTCCACACTCAGATATTGCTGTGAGTTTTGTCCTTGAAGATGACCAACATGATTATCTAGCACAGCTGAAATTTACACAATCGGAGAGTCCATTGTCAGCTGAATCATTTTTGATTGTTTGTACTACATAGTAGCGAGAGGTAGGGACATAGTCCAGAGGCCCAGCCACTTGGGCTTCTGAGGCAATATGCAATGTGTTTCCCTCACTGCTGCTGTCCTGGGCAAGCTCACTTCAGCATTAATTTTCTCTGTGTTTGCATAAACATGAGCCCTGGAGGTGTGGATGAACAGTAAGTGTCATCCTACACTGGCACTATCTTCCTACCTGAGATCCAGTTGAATCTGAGCTTCCTTTATAAGTTGGCTTCTTCTTTTTTTTTAAAAAAAAATGTGCATGTTAGCTCAGATGGGAGGGGATGGGAGAGTCAGCATCCACAGCTCAGGACAGGAGCATGGAGAGTAGGGTGACCCAACATCTATTGTGTGTTCCTGTTAAGACCCACCTTGTGATTTTAAAGGTGAGAGATGTCCATGGAGGTCAGGGAGTGATCACAATATCCTTTCTAGCTGATGTAGGATGTCATCTGGTTTATTAAAGCTAAGCATAGGAGTGGACCTGTCCGGTACCTGGTACATACTTATGAAATTATGAAATGAATGTATAATAATTTTCTTTCTGGCCATTTTTTAATTATCTAGAATTGTTGTTTAAAAAGTTTCTTTCTTTCCCCCTCCTCCTTCTAAATACAGGCTGTTTTAATAATATCTGTAATAGCTTCAAACTGGAAGCAACCCAAATGCCCATCAACAGTGGAAGGGATAAATAATGATGGTGTGCTCGCACAATGGAGTACTATCTAACAATGAGGATGGCCACTCCACGGTGACATGCAACATTGTGGATGGATCACTGAAGCATGATGCCTCACAAAAGAAGGTAGACACAAAAGAGAGTCTGTTGTAAAATCCCATTTACACTAACCGAAAGCAGAGGCAAAGCTAGTCGGTGGTGTTTGAAGACACACAGGAGATTTGGGCTGCAGTGCCTGGAAAAGAGCCCAAGGGGAGCTCCATGGAATGTGAGGTTATATTTCTTGACCTGGGTGTTGGTTACACAGATGGCTGGGTTTTGGACATATTTTTGAGTTTCACATTTAGGATAAGTGCATTTTTCCTAAGTGTGCTTTATTTCAGCAAAAAGGTTGGAAACACATAAAGCCAGACATATTCTCAGCCTGATTCTTGCCTATCCTTTGTACCTCAGAGGGCAGACATAGAGACCTACTATAGACATTTTTTTTTTTTTTTTTTTTTAATGTGTGAGACCCTGGGTTCCTTCCTGGAATTGCAAAACCAAGAGGTTGAGGATAAAAGGCTTTTTTTTTTTTTTTTTTAACTTGGACTGTAGGACATGGGAGAAGGTGGTAAGAGATAGCTTCAGGGTTCTGAAGTTCTGAAGCCACCATCACTGGCCTGGAGTGGAGACAGGCCCTACACAGGACACCTGTCCTCAAATTCCTGCCTTGCCTTCTTCATTGGGGTGGTGGAAATTCACGTCTCTGCAGAGTGTGTGTCCCAGCCCCCTGCGGCTCTCTGGTCAATAAGCTCTTTAAGGAGCTGAAAAGAGAGGAGATCAATAAAGCTGCCATCGATCCCACCTCAGCTGCCGATTAGTAGCAGGAACGCGGCTCGCTCAGGGAGCCCCTTGCTAATGCTCCACAGAGATCCGATTAAACTGGAAGCCCCTGGCTGCCTCGGGGAGAGGGTCCTTCCTGCTGAGGTCCCCAGACCCTCTCGTGTCAGGAGGCCTTTGCTAGCTAGATGAGCAGCCTGGGTCCCTAAATAGCCTGTGGAAACCTGACCTGCCATTCATTCTGTGGCTTCAATACCATAATGAGACTGTTACTTTAAGGTCTAAGCCATTCCCTAATAACGTAAACAAGCCCTCTATGATCTGAGGGCCCTCCTGCCCCTGCCCCCAGGCTCACCTCACATTACCCCTCCTGTTGATCAGCAGAACAGCCTCCATTCTTCCATATCACCATCCTGCCATCCTGGGTCACCCGTATAAGCATATCCTAACTGACCCTCCCCCCACCACCGTCACCACAATCTGACTTAGGCAGCCTTCCAAGGTTCTTTCTGTACTTTCTCAGGCAGACCAACAGCAAGAAAGCACTGTAATTGCTTGTTTCCTTGTCTCCCGATTGTGTATTTGAACTGCCAAGGAGACTTGAAAAAGGACAGGTGCAGATCTGGTTGGCCTAGAATTGGGTTTGGGCGTGCTCACATTTACTACCTACCTTCAGGGAATCCTAAGGCATCCCTGGGATGGAGAGCCACCAAATTTCTCAGAAAATAGGACAACAATTGATCAATGATTCCCTAAGGCCCAGCACAAACTGTGCTCTCAGTAAATAAGCAAAGGAAATGATGCTTAGGGGTGGACCCCCTCGGTTCCCGGGGTATCTCTTCTGTAGTAGATATTCATCTCTCTGCTGGACAGTGTAAGGAAGCAGGATTTGCTCCTAGCCTGCAATAGTTGAGTTCACTGAGCTCTACCCCTCTTCGCCACATAACACATTTAATCCTCAGGGAGGCCAGTGGGCTAGGAAGGACACCTATTTTAAAAGATGACCTTGAACTAAGAGAAGGTAATGAGCTTAGTGTGATCTCTCCAGAAAGGATGGACAGGACCACTGTCTCACCTTGTCCCCTCTCTGCAATTATTTTCTTGAGTCTTGTCACCAGTGACTTCTTCAGGCCACACACATCATTCTGTGGCCACCAGTGCTGCTGACATAATCTGGCTCTCTTTCATACTTGCCCTCTCTCTGGATAGCCTTGCCACAGTGGCAGGTAGAGGTCACCAGAATCTTCTCCCATTGACAAGGCAATGAGACTCCTCTGTGACCAGAGTGTTCTCTAATGTGAGATGAGCTATAGGCTAGTCTCAGTCATCCACAAGTGGCAGAGTGAATTTGGGATTGACACCTGTCCTCCTGGAACCACATCTGTGAAGCAGGGATCTCTTACTCCTGAGTCATACCCAGAACACAGGGCTGGTAAATCTGCAAACATTGTTGGTGAGATGGTATCCAGGGCAAGGTGGTGCACAGTTACTGCAAGGCAGGGAGCGGAATCGCCCCCTAGACATGCGTGATGAGCTTCCCTCATAGCTTTGCTTCTCTGTCTCCGTAGAACCAACCATGTGTCGCGGCATTCTCCAAGGCAGTCTAGCCAGGGGAGCCCATCCAAGGCCAGGAGACCTCACTGGGCATACTCATTCCCTTGTGATGACCAGTGAAGACACCATACCAAGTCTTGCTTTCTTGGGGGAAAATTTCGGTATGAGCTAGTCTTCAAAACCATGCTTGAAACCCAAGAAGTCTCAGGGTGCCCTAGGGGCTAGAGAGTTGAAATGGTATAGTCCAATCTAAAAATAGTTGTTTCTTTTGACATCTGACCCCATCTCCAATTATAGGAAACTCAGAATGCACACTTGGATCATGGTAGTCTTCATGGATCCATGCTTTGTTCTGTTTTTCTTTCCTTCATTCACACGTGTTAATGATGTAATTATTACCCCCCCACACGTGTTAATGATGTAATTACTACCCCCCCCCCTGTTACCACAATAGTGGAGTCTGTGATGGTGAAGGCATAGTTTCCCTCTGTTTATTGGATTTCTCTGCCTTCCCTACTCAAGGTAACCACCACTTAGACTTCCACAGCTGTCGGTTCTGGCTTTCTTTTATATACATACTTTATTCCCAATTTATTCTACTTAAATGTTTGTAGCTTCTTGACTTGTTGCAAATCCCCAGCTTATGGAGGCACCTTCCTTATGAATACTGCAAACAAGAGGTGGCCATTCCATCAATTTTAGCTTCAGCAAAACTCTACTATTAAAAATCACGTTGGCCTCCAGTATTCTCTAAGATGGAGAGGGGGAGGAAAGGAAGCTTCTCTTCCAGAGAAAGCCTGTCGCCTATGCCCCAAGGATTCATGGGTTGGTTGAGTAATTCCACTTCCTTATCAGTTACCCAAGCCTTGTAAAACCAGCAGGCCCTCCATAGATCACAGCACTGGGGCCCTGGCCCAGCTACTCCTCAGTAGCCCTGGGTCTGGGTGGCCAAATTCTTTTTATGTGTTTTAGATCATGCCTTCCCTCATAAGGGGACAGCACAGGGGTTGGCAGAGCTGATATGGGCAGGCTTGGGATGGGATCCCACTTAAGATGTTATTACTGGTGTGGAAGGGGGGGTCTTGTGTGTGGCCAGCCCTATTTCTGCCAGCGTGCCTTTCCTGGTCCTTCACAATGCTCATTATGAAGTTCATCCCTCCCCGCAACAGCTCTCCTGGCCAAGAACCAATTTTATCCATGAGTGAGTCTGGGTAATCCTCTGCAGACAGTGGGGAGGGTTAGACCTAGGATGGAGAGGTAGGAAAGCCTTTGGAGAACCATGTCCTTCCCATCACCAACCCCCCTCCTGTAGGGAGCAAAGTCACTATTGCCCCCTGCTGGAGATAGCCCACCCTTCCACTGTTGACTGGCCCCATCCCTTATTTGCTACATCAGGAAACTCAAGGAGTCATGTCCAAGCTGTTAGAACTCCCTCTCTACTACCTTCTTGGACACAGATTTATACTGGAGCCCTGAAATGATTATCTTCTTTGGGCTACTCCTGTTGCTAATCATTGGGAGGGCGGGTACCATGCCAAGAACTAGAGACACTTCAGGAGGCCCCAGGGTCCTACAGACCCTGTTAGCTGGAAGAATATCCAGAGGGAGTCCCACCCTACTGTTACAGATAAGGGATTGAGGCCAGAGAATCAAGGCCCTCAGAGTTTCCCAAACTGGTCAGACAGGATGCTGTCTACTGTGATTCCCGTCTCCTTTCTTACCCACTTCTCCTGATCAGTCTGTATCTGTCCATTCTGTAGAGAGCAGCTCTTCCCAGAAGTCTTCCCCAGGGTCCACTAGCCCTCTGGCGAAATGCTGACTCACATTGATGTGTCTCAGCTCATGGCCTAGCACTGCTTCTTAGTTACCATGTAATTCAAGCACATGATACAGCCTCTGCGATCCTGTCAATGGAAAACAAGCATTAATTATAAAGTTTGGCTCAGGCTAGTTATGGTACTCTAGATCACAGACCAGACCAGCTCAGCACATAGTACATGGTAAACAGTCAACAAACTGAGCAGTTATAACTGTGATTGAGTCAGTGGGCTCCTATCCATCCATCACACCCCTGGTGGAGGACTACATCTTTGTAAAACTTCATTCCCTGACCACTCTTGGGGGAACTCTACCTGCTGCAGCATTATCTTGGGTGCAGCTGTTCTCGGCTCTGGTTGGTTTGCACATTTTGTCTCTACTGGCATATGAATTCCTAGGAGAATAGGCACTGGAGCATGTCTCATGGAGAGGCCAATGCTGAGTTAGCAGAAGGAGGTGTCCACTGGGCTCTTTTGCTCCCCCAAACTGAACACTTCTGCTGCCTCTAGGTCCAATTATTGAGCCTGTGCTCTCGGAACCTTTGTCCATATCAAGTGGCCTTCACTGCCCTCTCCTGATCACAGAGGGCAGGACAGTTCCTGGGCAGAGTGGGGTGGGGTGGAGGTAGGCAACTGGGGCTGTTGGAAGAGGTCCTTGATGTGGGTTCCTCTGTATCTTGGTCTTTATGGCTGGGCCTGCAGGAAAAGCAGCAACGGATTATATATGGGTGTAGGGATGGGATTAAAACAGGGAAGGGAACATGCTAGAGGGGTGGGCTCTAGAAGGGGTGGGTTCGTCTTTTGAAGCCACCTTACCCTGCAAGGCTCCTGGAAACCCAGCACCAAGGTCCCATGAACCGTTCTTACCCTGAAAACAGTCTCTTGAGGTGAACCTGGAGCCCTCCCCCTCCCATCCCTGTGCCACCCACAGGGGCTGAGACTCGCTCAATTGCTCACGGTTAACTCCTGCCTTCCTCAGGGACTGTGACAGATTGAGAGAAGATGGTTCCAGCTAAGAGAGTCCTATAATTATCAGCTGCGGATTATTTTAATTAAAATGCTTTGCATCCTCAGCTCTTAATTTCTAAAATGATTATAAATGTTATTATTAAAGAAAAATTCTTGAAGTGAGATACATAAATCTCTGCCTGGGCTGAGATGACAGGGTGAGCTGGTAGAGCAAAGGGGACCCAGCCTGGGACTGAGATTTGTGTGTATGGGGGTGGGGTGGGGGTGGGCTGAGCCTAAGAAAAGGGGAGGTTGGGAGTTTCCACATGCATCCTGTCCAGTCCACCTTCTAGTTTATTAATTGCTTTCGACTGAGAGATGGCCCAGATCTGAAATCTGAAAGATGCCTCTGTTGTTTGCTGTGTGACAGAAGAAGCTGATTCACCTCTCTGAGCTTTTAAGTTTCTCTGCTTTGGGATGAAAATAATTACCATCTGGTAGGACTGTTTTAGCACTCACTGATGAAGTGTGTAAGTCACTTGCCAGGGGAAGCTGTGTGTGATACAACCATTCTGTCCAATCCCCAAGAGGCTTTGGGAGTCCTCTGGAGTTCCACACCTGTATCTCTGGGCTGTTCCTCCCACACTCTATCCTGAGGTGGTCACCCCAGGGACAAGCTGCTGTGAATGCCAGTCACACCTTAGCTTTCAGAAGCCTCCTGCAGAGCGAGCAGGCTCTGAACTGTCATTATGGACTTTGAAGCTCAGAGAGGAAGATGTCTAGTCCAAAGTCATCCAGAAAATTTCTCGGCATGATCCTTTCAGCTGAAGCCTGCCTTTTCTTGATACACTCTCTTCTACTGACAGAGAATAGATTAGCCAAGAGGAAATGGTACTGACCATAACACTTAGAGAGGATGGAAATGATATGGAGTCGGACACCTGTCCTCTGATCAATGTTCTAGCCTGGCCCACTTCTAAGCTACCTGGAACTGATCGTCTTCTACTCCCAGGTCCTCAGTTTCTCCCCTTGGTAAGATGGTGTGCTAGCCACTACCCTGCTATGCCCTCCACGGAAGTTTGAGATCAGCTATGGTGATGAGTTTGAATATGCTTTGTAAGCAAGAGAGCCAAGCAAGAGCCCATTAGGACTGTTAATATTAGCGCATGCACTTGGCTACTGGCCACAGAGCAGATGAACATGGCCCAAGCTTTTGCAATTTGCAGAAGAGTCAGGAATGGCATCTCTCTGTGGAGTTATTTCCCAAGTACTGCAGGGAGACCCACTAGGGGTTTCAGCAAAGAGCAGTAAGCAGGCAGGCAAGTGCTCAGGGACTCTCTTTCTCCAGTGGGAACAGTAGTAGAAATGTTGGCTTTCACACCCAAGATGGCCTCCCCTCTTGGCCCAGAAGGGATTGAGGCTCAGGGCTGTCTACTGTGAGACCTATCACAGGCCAAGGATCTCTTTCCCTGCTCTGTATAGCCACCCCCACCCCACCGGAGATTAACCTAGGGACTAGCCAGTAGAATGGATGAGAGCCCAGGCCAGTTCCCCACCCCTTAAACTCCGGATCTTCCTCGTCTTTATCCCATGCACTCACCACTATCCAAGAGACTAGTGCAGAGTTGGTTTGTGTCCTAGGCTGGTCATTCATGCCTTCATTCATTCAGACGTCCAGGAAAGGTTCTGAAATTGCTAAGATGTACTGGGCACGGTGCCAAGCAGCAGCTCTGAGATGAATGAGACCCTGTCCTTGTAAAAAGGCTCAAAGGCTTCTGTGGAGATAGATGACAAACCTGCAAACAGATATTGTATGGCCTGGGGGACATCTCAGAGCCTGAGTATGGGGTGGGAGTGAACTTTCAGAGAAAAATTCCTGAAGAACGCGGTGGTGTGTGAGCTAAGCTGGAGGAAAGCTGTCTGTTCACATCCTCCGTATTGAGCTGGCTGGAATGTTCCGGGTCTTGTCTAATAGAGGAAGGTGGCACCAGGAGAGCCTGAGATCTGAAGAAGCTCTTACTTCAGCTGATCCCATGAGCCCTTTCATACTCCACCTTGAGGGTTAGGAATCAGGGTGGAAAAGTGGGATCTAAGTCGCAGGTCAGCCTCAAATGTGCTGCATGGCCAAGCCTCCTTCCTGGGGGACAGAACGGGGTTCCCAGGGGATGGTGGGATGATGATGGTGAGCAGTAATTGGGAAGAGGAAGAGCTCACCCTTATGGCTCAGTGTTTTCTTAATGGTTTGGGAGAGGGATCTGGTGCACTCAGCAGAGCTGGGGCCTAGAAGCACAGCTTAAGATCCTTTCCAGTGTGTCTAATCACCAGGAGGCACAGGAACGTGATGGTGATTTATGGGATGCCTGTGCTACATGGAGGAGAGAGGGAGGGAAGGAAGGAGGGAAGGAGGGAGGGAGGGATAAACTTTGGACTGGAAACCCTGTGCATTGAGAGGTGCCACTGTGCACATTCAGGCTGAAGCATAACTCCCACACAGCCTTCTGCCTGCCACTCAGCATCAACACACCATTACTGCTCCACACCTGAGAATCCTGAAGAACCCCCACATCATACCCTTTGTTCCTGGGTGAGACCCTATTGACACCTCTGCCAAAGCTAGTGTACAAATCTGGATGCTGAGTTAGACAAATGTGCATCTCTGCCGATAGCCTTGGCTAAGTACACTTTGATGAGTGTTGTGATAAAGATGCTGGAAGCTACACCTGTGAGACGCAAACCAGGGGCTCATCAAGCCACACCTACCTGCAACAGTCTCTTTCTCACAGCTGCTGTGAAGAAAATGACAAGCTCTGGATGAGAGCCTGTCTGTGAATACATGAACCTTCAACATACCCCCCCCCCCAGATGCACAGATCTCAGGAAAATGGCAGGTAATATTCTCATTGCTCCAAGAATGTTAGAATCGGGGCATGAAAGAGACACTGGAACAAAAGACACCATTCTGCCAGATGTGCCCACTTCTCCACTTGACCCTCATCCCTGGAGTTGTATATTCCTTCCCTCAGAAATCAGGCACACACTGTAGACTATTCACTAACTACACAGCACAAAACCTCCTCCTTCCTCAAAGAACCATAAGGAGAGACCCACACCTGCCAGCTATGTCTCAGGGACCTGAACTCTCTCCCCAGAGCTCCCTCCATGCTGGTGTCCATCCTCTGTCTATGGTGCTAGTAACTCTTCTATAAATCTGTTACCCCAAAGGACAATCTATCCACTCATTATCCCCCTTGAACCACAAACCCAAGAACTGTCAACAGCATGTGTGAGAGAGGACATTGTAGAGGTTTCTGGTAGATGAGAGCATGTTAGACAGTGAAGGGTGATGGGTCCTGTTTGAGCCTAAACAAAGAGGCAAGGTGGAGTGTGTGTGTAGGAAACTTGGGAATGTCAGTGGCTGAGCCTAGGAGGGTGGAGCAATGCTAAGTCATTGTTACTGGAGCACCAGTTTTGTGTCAGGTGCTAGATGGTCCCAGATGGTCCTTTCCTGATGCCAAGAGACCCAAGAGTATGGCTAATGTTGACTTGTCAAGTGAAGCCATTGGCTATAACTAAGCTTTCTGTGGAGGAGACAAGAAATGAATCTACAGCCTTGCTCTGGGGCCTGAGGAGGCTAATGTGAGTGAGACCTGTTAGGAGAAAAGGAAAGGAGGAGGTGTGGGGGACAGACTGGAGGGAGAGAGTAAAGGAAGGAGGGAAGGAGGGAGGAAGAGCACATGGATGAGCTCTTAGGAAACAATATGTAAGAAGAGCTCTAACAGATATGATATTACTCTGCTGGACCAACCCATCCCATCTCTTTGTCTTCAGGGAGAGGAGCACGTCTGGGCATATTCACAGAGCACCTACTGTGAGACACACAGGAAGAAAAGGGAAAGGATGGTTTCCCCAACACTGTGTAGTTTGCTCACAGCACACCTGCTAGGCAGTTCTATGGTGGATTCCTTTTCACAGAAGAGACAAAGTGGTTAGGGAAGTAGTGATTTGCTCCAATTCAAGGGGGAGGATTCAGCAGGGAAAGACCAGCTTTCCTGTTCCAGGGCTGTGGCCTGGGGCAGGTCCTACTCTTTACTGTATCAGTTTCTGATTTGTGAAATAAAGAATCCCCTTCACTGAGCATGACAAAGATAAAACAGCTGCATGTTATGCTTAGTAGGTGGATTTCAGGAAGCTCCAGAGCTCAAGCCACTGTCCCTTAAAAGCTTGGATTCAGTGGGGCCTGTACTTGGTTGCTATAGCATTGGGGTATTGAGTGAGAAATTTGTGCTTTCTGAGCCCAAGTACTTTCAACTCTCCTGGGCTAGGATGCCTGACATATGTCATTGGGACTGTTCTCAGCCCAGCCACAGTAAGAAACAATAGGCACTAAAGTCATGCTTCCCCCACGCTCAAATCTGGATGCCTACACATGTGCTTCACACACACCTAAAGGCTCTCCTGTCTTTCTTTGCTATCCCTATCTTAGATATCTGGGGGACTTTGTAGAGGAACAACATGGGCCCAACTTACGTTTGTGTGATTGGGAGAAGAGACCTGAGACTGGGAACCCAAGAGAATCTCACGATACACAAAGACTTCCCATAGTGTCTACTAGCTCCTTAACATGCCCTCACAGGGAGCATGAGGTAAGAGCAGACATCACAAGATGGTGGAAAGGACTCATCTTTGGGTGTCCTTCAGCTCCAATTTCCCAGAAGAAAATCTGGAAACTCCTATGCAGCTGGCCCAGCTGTGCCTGATCCGTCTCCACCTCCATCCAGTGTCACTCAGCTCTCCTGTCCTCTTGCTCCAGGTGTTCCAGACATTACACCCTCCATTGCACTTTTACACGCACTGTTCTCTCTTTCCCAATTTCTAACCCATATGGCTTCTCTTCGTTCTTAAGGCTTAGAGACACATCCCATTCCCACTCACTGCCCATTATCTACTGCTGACTCTATGCCACAGTGAATATACTTTTATATACCACATACCCTGGAGCTTGGGTGCAGCCCAAGATGTTAAGGTCCTAGGGACAATAATTAAATTTAATCTTGTTGGAACCTCAAGTTGTTCAATTGTAAAACTGGAACAGTAACAGCTATCATGAGGATACTAATATAGAGAATGAAATGAAGGGTATGGAGTGGCATACAGTAAGTATCCACTAAATGTCAGCCACCACTAAACCCATGCAAACCTAATAGGGAATTGCTACTGCACTCACATCTCCAAAAGTTTCAGTGAAGAAAAAGACTCTGAGAGGTGGTCTGCGCCTGTATGCCTGGCCAGCTGGCTGCCTGCAATGGGGATTTGCTATGGTCCTGCCCATGCCGTCTGTCCCTGGGAAGTCACATGGCTTCTCTTTGCCTAGTATGGCTGAAGAACTAGCAATGCATGACCTTGGAGGTGACAGGAGACTTCCCACATGAAACAGGGTTCTATTCCTGCAGGCCTCCCTTAATTGGTCATTCAGAGTCCATCCTCTCTGGCTGCCTGCTCCATCCAGTCCCATTTGCCCTTCAGCAGCCTCCCTTCCCTGACTAAGATCATTTGCATGAGCAGAGCATCTCCACCACCTGCTCATGTGGCTCTCTCTCCACCTGAAGCCACAAATACATATGCAAAGACCAGTATATTAATTTGTGTTTGAACATGGAGCTAGCACACTGCTGGGAGAGGGGATTAGGCTGTGACAGTGGGTATGAGGCAGCAGATGGCTTGATCACCTCTACCTGTTGCTAATTTGTTAGTCAATAATTCCTTATTTGTGTTTAGTCATGCCCAAACCCAGGATGGCAGGGCACCCTTGATGAAGGGGTTTGGGAAGGAGGGATCAGATGGCATACCTAGAATATCTGAGGTACAAGGAAGGAACCAGGAGGCCGAAGGGTTGGTCTTCCAAGTCACCAACTGTGTGTTTGGAGATAGGTTGCTTGGTATCTCTAGGCCCCTTTGCCTGGGTGAGAAATGCAGTCACAACTGATCTGGTTTTTTATTTTTTATTTTTTATTCCTGTGGATTGCAGTATGTGAGCTGTGATAATGGTTCTGAGCACTCTTACATGGGTGATGCTCTGTAATAGAGAGGTGATATTTGCCAGCAGAACCTTTAAGACAGTGGTTCTCAGCATGCAGGCAAACCCCTTTGGGGGTTGAACAATCCATTCACAGGGGTCACCTAAAACCATTAGAAAACAAATATTTGTCTTATAATTCACAACAGTAGCAAAATTACAGTTATAAAGTAGCAATAAAGGGCCACAACTTTAGGAAGGTTAAGGACCACTGCCTTAAGATCTTGAAGCCTGTGCTCAATTCTGACTCAGTATGGCATCTGGGTCTTCAAGGAGGAGTCTGTGTTTTTTGAGACTGAGTTCTCTTGCCTCTGCATGGGGATACAGATAGTTCCTGACTCAGGAACTGACTGTCTTCTTCCTTTCCATGTGCACACAATCCCAAGGAATTCCTGGGAGGTTCTCCTGAGCAGTTTCAGCTTAAACACCTCCTATGCTTCAGAACTTGCTGTGGTCTATGCCTGCAGCCTGGCTTATCTCTCTCTTCCTGCATCACCCTCCATGTGGAAGTTTTCCAAGGGCTGGGAAGAACCTGGGGCCTGAAATCCTATCAGAGGAAAACATCTATTTAGGCTGTGTAGCAGTTTCCTCCAGGGTTAACATCTTCCATCTTGAAGGATATATCTTTAAGAAATAAGAGGCGAAAGGGAGTTGAAGCAACAGAATATTTTAGAACAGAATATTTAGGAGTCAAAACAACAGGATGTTTATAGGGAGGTGAAACACTCTATCTGCAGGGAAGCTTCCTAAGAAAGGAAGTAAACAATTCAAAACAGTTTCAAGAAGTCCCTAAAACTGACCAGATTCACAAGACCCATCCTCTCAAGAGCATACAAAAAACATCCAACTCTCAGACAAGCCTAGCAGAGACCACAGGAACTGCCTGGTAGAGGCTCAGAGCAGCTGAGCCACCTGGAAGGACACCCTTCGATCTATGATACTGCTGCAGACTATGTGGTGGGTTCCAGGTTCCCAGCTTTTCTGAACTGTCTCTAGTGCTGATGTTGGCTTTGGTGATGCAACTATCTCCAAGTCATTTCTGCTCCCATAAGTAATCCTTCATCCGTATCCTTATATCTGAAACAAAACAATAGAATACCTCCCTGGTTCACCAAGATGGGCTTTGGTAGTGTCTGTGCTTTGGACTGCCATCAGTTTTCTATCTGGGATCAGGAAATGTTCAGGTCTCCTCAGGAATAGTGTCACACAATACTGAGCATGCAGACTCCCTCCTGGAGTTAGAAAAGAGATTGAAGTGCCCACAGGGTGAACCCCCTCACAAAGGGGCCCACATTTCCTCCCTCACAGGCTTGGCCAGCAAGTGGTCTGCTTTCTGTCTCACCTAAACCTGACCTTCTAGTCTGTCTCCATTCCCGTATACACATTGACTACCAAGAAAGCTCTTTTTACTCCAGGGAGCTAGGATGCTTCCAGTGTTTACAGTGGACAATCCAGGGGATGCCTGGCTATACCTTGTAGGTTCGCACAGTAATAACATGTAGGAACTCACTGTAGCCTGATTCCTGCTGGCCTCCATTGCTGCTTGTTAGGATAAATGCCCTAACCAAGCCTCTTGTGGCTTCTCTTCTTCCCCTCTCCTTTCCTGCCATCCCCTGTCCTTTCCTTCCTGTCTTCTCCCTTCCTTATTAATTTCCTGTCTTTAAAAAACAAACAAACAAAAAAAAAACCTCAAAAGCAAAAAACAGGGTCTCATGTATCCCAGGGTGACTGTGAACTCCTCATTTAGCCAAGAGTTATCTTAAACTTCCTGTCCTCCTGCCTCCACTTCCAAAGTGTTGGGATTACAGATATGCTCTACCATGCCTAGTGTGTGCATTGTTGGGGAAACTGAGCCCAAGGGCATCATGCATGCTAAGAAGGCATTCTACCAAGTGTACTTCCCATTCTGAGCCCCAGTGACTTCTTTGTAATGAGGGAGTGAGACTCCAGGGTATGTGCCCTGCTTAGTATCTAGCATGACTATGCACTCCATATACCTGATACATTGATTCTGCTTTGGCTGAGAACCTGTGGCATCACTCCCAAATGAAGTCATGTTACAATTAATGCCTGCATGTTTGTTAGGAAAATGTCCTTTGGATAAACTCGCTCAGGGAGTTATTGACTGAGAAATCATTTGATCTCTTCACAGTCTTCAGATTTGTCTTAGGGAAATATACAATTATTAGAGATAAAATGAGAGAGAGAATGGAAGACGGCAGAAAGCTCCCAGGGGTAAGTGGGATGGAGGAAGATGAGTGGGAGGGGGAGGAGGCAGCAGCGGGAGCAATAGTAGGTTGGGATGGACCTGATGGGGAGGAGAAAAGAGGACCAGCAAAGTGGGAAGGGGAAGGACAGAGGCTGGACAGGGACATGGTTCAAATTCAGAACCCATTCTCCTACCTCTCTTCCTTCTTAGCACATCCTCTGTTTATACATTGGATTCCACAAATAAGTGGCATCTTTCTCAAGTCAAACTAGCTACCCTGTCTCCATGATTAACTGGGTGAGTGAATGGCATGGCTTGGAACAGTGGCTCCAAGGCCCAGAAGTCATTCAGGGGGATAGTCTTTCTACCTAGTCATTTCTCCATGTGATTCTCTTTTCTTCAGTGGTGGCGACATGGGGCACTGGAGAGGAGAAGGTCCAGCCTGGATGCGAGTATTGAGTCTCTTGAGTACCCATGAAGAGGTGACTGCAAATTGCAGACCTTTTTTCTTTCTTTTTTTAACCTTTGGGTGTGAAGCATGGTGTAACTGCCCTCTGGGGTCCTTGAATACAAAGTCATTTGGCATAAGGGAGGCTGGGGAGCTGTGTGCACTGCAGTCAGTGCCCATCTGTCTAACCCAAGTTCAGGTCTTCAGTGCTGAATACTCATTGCATTGCTAAAAGTTCTTAGTGTGGCAGGCAGGTGTGTGCAGGCAAGTAGACTCTGCAGGGCCTAGCTCCAGGAGCCACCAGGATCAGGAATGAGCCATGAGTGATTTCATCAGATCTTTTAAATGATTATCTGCAGCCTGCCTTGGTGCCTTTAACAAGCCTCTCCTTTCCAAGTCAACTGCGTGAATACTCTTTACTGCAACTAAAACAAAGCAGAGAACAGAGAGGCAAGGAACCCTGCTTGGCCAGTCCATGTTTGGGCTACTGTATTATCTGTTTCTCCCTCACATGGCCCTTGAGGCTAGCACAGCTGTGTTCTAGAGGGCAGCAGCAGAAGTTGCTGAAGTTAGGTGATGTGTCCAACACGAGAGGGCAAGTGAGTCTGTGACAGGAACTCACAGCTACCTGGCCTCTTCTCAAACGTGCTGTTCTCTTCCTGGCTCATAAGCTTCTCCAGAGCCACAGTGGCACTTTGAGAGCATGACAGTTCTGACTCAGAAATCATCATCTTCTGTGATATCTAGACTTGTAGAATCTAAAGTGTCCTTTTCTGAGCTGTTTGCTCAAGGTATCTTCTGAAAGGGACACAAAGCACAATTATTAATAGCAACTTAGCACACAGTGTAAAATAGAGGAGGCTGACAAGGGACATGGTGAGAATGCAGACCAACACCTTCACCTGTTTGTGTGCGTGACTAAGAGGTGGCTGACAGAAGCCGCTGTAGCCTTGATCTAAAACTTAATGTTTCCCAAGAAGTAGTTCTTGGAAACCTAGCAACCAGTGACATAGGTTGTAAGGTTGGGCAGAGAGCTGTCTGGGAATTTGGGGAGGTCAGGAATGCTGTGAGGACCCCCCTCAGAAATGACAAAGGGAAGTAAGGGATTCTGAAAGCAAAGAGGACCCCAGGTCAGGCCGGAGCTCTCTTCCTCTATCTTAGAAGATTCTCCTACTTTGGCAGCAGACTGGAGAAGGCAGCCCCGCACAGGGCTTGGGGGCGGTAGGAGAGGGACATTCAACACTGTGTGGATTCTGTAGGAATTAAGATATGTTTCCTTCAGCATGCCAGTGCCGCATGCCAACATTTTCATCAGCTTGTGGAAAAATGGGAGAAACATGAGAGAATTTTTACATAAGCTGAATTTATTCATTTTAAATACGATTGTCTTTTTTTTTTTTCTCCCCAGGGCTGTGGCTTCTCTCCTTTCTAGGTGTGAAAATACTCTTTCCCCTTTGAGGAGCGACAGTGATTGTAAACGAACAGAGTTCTTGAGTATCTGTTCTTGGCAGTCTGTAAAACAGGTGACTTGAATCCCCAGTCTTCTCTTTAAAATTTTTGCTGAATCACAAAATTCCCAAATCTGAGGAAGGTGGGGTTGTACAATATTTGTATCAGCTCCCTGCTCAGTCTTGGGACAATATTCTTTTCTAGTTAGCACAGACAGCTTTTGAAATTCAAATACCTCAACCTTATTCTTAAATTTAATAACCTCTCTTTATGTCCGCAGAGTAACAGGCATTATAGTCTCCATACCTAGTAATTTAAAGGAGGGAGTCATTTCTTTCAGGGGGGCACATCCCTTTGCCTTTCTGCATCTGTGACACTTGGTATGAAGCATGCTTGGGCCTATACATACAAGACCTCGTATAATGATGCCAGATGATCCTCTAGGCTAGGAAGGGCCAGGTAAAGAAAAGGATGTATCTTGGTCTGAGCCAGATACTATGGCAAATCACCTTAGTCTTTCTCAATTACTGAAACCCAAAATGAATGGAGTTTGGAAGTCTGAAAGCAGGGAACTGGCTGTTCACACATCTGCTATCTTTGTGTGAATTTGCATACTAGGAAGTGCTAGTTAGCCCCATGGCTTCTTCTTTTAGTATGTGTGCATGGGCTTCTACTTGTGTAAGCAGGGTGTGTGTGTGTGTGTGTGTTTGTGGGTCAGAGGTCAACTGTATTATCCCTCAAGATGACTCTTACCTTGTTTGCACATGTGTATGTGATGTCATGTATGTTTATGCAAACTTGTACTGGAACACACGTGCATTTGTGTCCATGCTCATGTGTAACTATGTTCATGTGGAAGCCAGGGATTGGTGTTTCTTGTCTTCTTCAATTGCTCCCTGTGTTATTTTTTAAGATAGGCCCACTCATTGAACCTGGAGCTCATTAATTTAGCTAGGCTGGCTGGCAAGTAAGTGCCAGAAGCCTGCCAGTCTCTACTTCCTCATTTCTACACAGCAAACTCTTTACAGACTAGGAACTCTCTCCCGGTTCTCTTTGGCCTCTTCAAATAAGGGACTGAGCCCTTTCATAATGACTACCCCTCAAAGGGCCATATTTCCAAATACTGTCATGCAGGGATTAGGGTTTCAGCACATGAATTGGTAGGGGACACAAACACTCAGCCCCTGGTAGTAGAAGGATAAAGGGGTGAAGAGAAAGATGATGAGTCCCATGAAGCACCTCAGATCCAGCAAGAGCTAGGATCTTAGGCAAGAGGTTGCCAAGTTCCTAGAGGTCAATGCAGAAGATTTAATATAAAGGGTGCAGAGGAGAAGACTTATTAGGATATCAATAGTGCTATACCCTCAACTACAGGGGATGCAGTGGGAAGAGAGGTGTGTTGGGAATTCAGTTACAGTGGTTAATGGTGTGGAAAGGTAGCTTGCATGGTCAGTGAAGCAAGGGCAGAAGCCCGGGAGCAGAGAGCAGTGTCCTGTGTCATAACAAATGTTTGGCTCTGCTCTTCCTTCGGATAGAACAGAAATGGAACAGAATGACTGATTCTTGCTATGGTGGCTAATCTAAATTGGGCACTTAATGAGATCTGTAGTCACCTATGAGACATGTCTCTGGGTGTGTTTATGGGGTATTATGTTGGTTAGGCTAATTAAAGTGGAAAAGCAAGCCTACCACGGGTGGCACCAGTCTCTGCACTGGGATCCTGGACTGTGGGGAGGGGGGAGAGTGAGTAGTGGACAAGCATTTATTGCTTTCTGTTTCTTGACTGTGATCAGCTGCCTCAAGCTCCTGCCACTGTGACTACCCTTTCATAGTAGACTGTAGCCTCCAACTGTGAGCCAAAGGGATCCTTTCTTTCCTTAAATTGGTTTTATCAGGGTATTTGATTATAGCAGCAAGAGAAGCAATCAACATACTTTCTTTGTCCTGGTACTATCAGGAGAGGCAAGTTACATTTTGTTATGGGGGTGAACTTTAGCTTCTCTTCCAGAACCTTCTCTGTTCCTCCCTTTTATGTCCCCCTACAAGGAAAGAGTGGCTATAGCATGATAGGTGGAATTCTTGACTCTAGTGGGAAGGTGAGGGTGAAGATGGAATTTTTGACTCTAGTGGGAAGGTGAGGGTGAACAGAGACTCAGTACCCATGTGTAGCATCATCCCCTGCAGTAACAAAGCATCATCTGATAATAGGCTGAGCATCAGTCAGCAACATTCTAGAGCTGGGAAGTCCAAGAGCAACTTGCTGGTTGGTTTGGTTCCTGACCTACAAATAGCACCTACCAGCTGTGTGTGTGTGTGTGTGTGTGTGTGTGTGTGTACGTGCACATGTGAGTGCACAAGTGTTCATACATATATGAAAGTAGAGGAAAGTGAGATCACTAGCTCTCTGGTGCTTTTTATTATAAAGTCAAGAGATCAGTATCACCAGGGCCCTGTCCTCAGAATGCTACTTAGTCTAAATTCTTCCTATGTTTCATCCCCAAGTCAAACATTGGAAGGATACTATGTTAGGGGACACGACGCAATGCCTAGCCACGCTCACAGACACACCAGGAAACCCTTCATCTTCGTTCCCCAGCAGGTGGGAAAACTGACAAGGTAAGCTCTAAGGAGGAGGACCTGGTCACTTCCTCAGGCTGAGGCGGGAAGCTGACAGAGGCCGACTCTCAGTCTCTAGAAGGAGCTAGGAGGAAACAGGTTGTAGCCAGTTTCTGTGCTTAGCTATTCCAGCAACACCAGTACTGAGACCACTGGAGGTAGTCACAGGTAGTCACAATGTTCTCAGGTGTCATGGATTTAGATTCCGTCTCTGCACCATGGCATTTTATTTTTACTCAAGTTCTGGAGTGGTGTATGCATCCTTAAAAAAAAATATTTATTTTTCAAAAAGTTTTTTCCCATACCCACCACTGCTCCCCCTCCCTCCCCTCCTCCCAGTCCTGCCTCAGCTTCACTCCCCCCCCCCCCCACGCACTCCCCATCCATTCCCCAGGAAGGGCAAGGAATCCCAAAGTGAGTCATTTGGGTCTGGTGTATCCAGCTGAGGTAGGTCTGAGTCCCTCCCTCCAAGATTCAAGGCTGAGCAAAGTGTTCCTCTGTAGGGAATGGGCTTCAAGAAGCCAGTTCATGCACCAGGAGTAAACTTCAAGAGGCTCCACGAACTGCCCACACTTTTTGACTGTTGCTACATTTGGAGGGTTTAGTTCTTTTCTGTGAAGATGCCTCAGGTGTCATTTCAGAATTGGTGAGCTCCCATAGCTTGGGTCAGCCACCTCTGTTTTGGGTTTTCAGCCATTCTTTTAGCCTTGCTTCAGGCTGCTGGCCTTGTCCTTACAGATTTGCATGGCCTATAGAGTTTCATCTTGGGAAATGGCAAGTCCATTTGCTTGAGCTAAACCCCTAATGCCATTTCTGATTCCCATCCCTCCCAGAACATAGTATGTCATCAGGCTGTGTTATTCAGAACCCAAGTACATACCCTTTCCCTGATACACGCTCTGGCCTGAGGCCACATCACATCTTGCATTGTGAGTCACTGGTGAACTTCCTTGTGGGTCTCCCTAATCTCCCTTTTCTCTGTCTATCCTCACACCCATGCCAGGCCTTTCCTTGACTCAATGACCCTGTTAATAAGAAGGCTGAGATGTATCATTCATTGTCCAAAGCCTTACAGTGGTTTACCTTCTCTGTGGAACACACACACATGTGACATAAAAACAAAACTCTATGTTGTGACTCTAATTTTATGAATCTGGAGAGACAGAAAGCATGTGGTGGTGTCCCTGGGATGAAGGTGGGAAGTGGACTAACTATTGGCAAAGGCTCTTACTGGATCCAAGCATTCAAATACTCTAACAGTGGATTATTGGCGATGGTTGTCCATGGTGGATTTATTTACATTGTTAGATGTAATTCTTAAACACTTACAATGGGTGAATTTGTTGTGTTCATTACATTTCAATCAGGTCATTTAAGAAGTTCCTGAGTGAAGACATCTCATAGCTTTTGCTCAGAGATCCCAGAGAAGTGCAGTGGGGTGCAGGGAGAATCCAGGGGCCTCTGCTCCCTTCCTTCTGACTGCCAACATGGACAAAGGTACCTCTCTGTTCCCACAGTCAATGCAGCTTAGCTCATACCCCTGGCTATGGATGTGAGCTCCAGCATGGAGACCTATCAGGGTCAGTCCTGCATGGCTCATAGAGAGGAAGGAAAGGTGACATGGAAGGTAGCCAGAAACAGGCGGGTGGCTGAAGACAGGCAGGTGCCCGGGAAGGAAGATGTGAAATCAGCAAAGGCTTCTGGGAGGCAGAAGGGCAGCCAAGGAGGAAAAAAAATGCAGGCTGTGCAGAGCCTTGGGCCCACCAGAGGGAATAAGAAGGGCATTTTACAAATACATCAGGGGAGGAGAGGTACTTGAAAGCTGCCTGGCCTATTAATAAATGAGAAGGGAAATAAAATTAATGATGATGATAAAAATGGCCGAGCCGCTGAAGTGCTTTGTAAAATTGGTCTTTAACAAGGAAAAGAAGAAAAAAAATTCAAGGGATGGGTAATTGGAAATGGACAAAATCCTTGTCTATAGAGCTGATGAAAGGTAAGGGGTGAATATTTAGAACAATTGGGTTATGTCTGTGGGCTTCAAACCACCCTGGCTGGATGTAGACCTTGGATCTGGAGAGAATTAGCTGATGAAGTTATTAAATCCTTGGCAAATATTTTAACTATATGTATTTTGGGGATGGATGTGGAGTATCAAGGCCTTGAAGATAAAACAAAGAGCATATAGAATCTACGCTGAGGTCCTGGATTGGGTCTGGCACCAAATTGAGTGCCTTACATGCCCTCTAGCTTTTGGGGGATTCCAACAGAACTGCACAGGGTCATGATAGCCTATTTTACAGGCAAGAATTTGGAGAATCACGGAGTTCGTGTGACCCGACATTGACCCGAGGTTTGGGGAAGGGGTTCATAGTTTACCCACTGAGGAGAAAGAAACGGGGGTGGAGGCCGAGCAGTAATGAATCAGTTCTGGGGCAGGGGAGGGACAGGAAAGAGGCACACTTTGTCCCACTTACCCCCACTGCGGGTGTCCAAAGTCTGGCCTTACCCTGATCGTCAGCCTTAGTAGCTCTGCCTGTGTGCTGCAGCTGGGCAGTTAAGGGAGTTAAGGAAGATGTTGCTGGGCAAGGATGAATTGGGATACAGTGTGTAGACTTGCACACTTTACTTTTGATCCTGTCCCACCGGAAGCATCACCACTCCGGGGTCCTGCGTAATAGGAACCCACATGGTCAGTCACAATTCTGGTCCTGGTTCTCAGCACCTTCCTGCTCCCCTCCCTGCTGTGCTGTGTGAGGACTTGACTTCTTTCCTCCTGTTTCCTTGAGACTCATTTAAGTCAACAATATATTAACAAGGTCATATAAAGGGCAGAACTTGGCTTTATGTGGCCAGGCATCCCTTCTTGTACTTTTTCACTGCTCTGTGATGCACATCCTAGCTAGCCCACCATTTGGATTGGAGAAGAGTAACCCCACTGACCCCACCCTTTAGAGCAGTGGTTCTCAACCTTCTTAATGTCAAGACCCTTTCATACAGTTCCTCATGTTTTGGTGACCCCTAACCATAAAATTACATTTTACAGCTAATTTACATTTGTAATTTTACTACTATTAAGAATTATAATGCAAATATCTGATATGCAGATGGACATAGGTGACCCCTATGAAAAGGTCATTTGACTCCAAGTGGTAATGACCTATAGGTTGAAAACCACTGCTTTAGTGGAAACATAGCCCCTTAACTACTGTGGCTCAAAGGATAATGGTCCAGGTGAATTTAGATTAGCTCAAAATGAGCTTGATTGAATACTTTTGATACCAACTACTTATTGATACATGGTACTGAGGTTTTGTGGTTGTTTATTATGTAGCAGTAGACAGCTAATATCCAGTCATAGACATAGTGTGTCTTCACAGCTCATCAGGTCTTATCCAGAATCCCTTTCTCTTCGAGTTCATTAAAACTGAAAACAAATGATCAGGCACCTAATGAGCATCCCTTCCCATGTGAGGCAGGATATGTACAGACATTTGGATGTCTGTCTTTGAGGAGCTATGTCTGGGGAGACAGGGACGCAAACATGGTTTCATGTTGCTGAAGGCACTCCGAAGGGAAAGCCTTGGAGGAGGTACAAGCAACCAACACAGTAAGTACAGCATGGATAGGCCTGGGAGCACCAAGTAGGGGGTGGTGTGCTGGGACAGAGCCCAGGATTAGCCTTGACATTTTGAAAGACCCTGACCAAATGTTGTTTGTTTTTCTAAAGGCATCGACCATGGCACTCGATGACCAGGGACACTCCATTAAATGGAAAAGTGGCACAAGATGTGATAAAATTCAAAGAAACTGAAGGGAATTGAAGACTCTTGGTGTTCCTGCCGATGCAATCAACAGCTTAATCCAGGCCCGCCAAGGCGCAAAGGTAATTACACACCCACACCTGCTCCTGAAGTCAGGCCAGGTCCAGAGTGTGCAGCACCCCCCCCCCCCCACCCGCTCTGAGTTGGTAGAGATGCACAGTGGAAAGGGCCTCCTCTTTGTTCCCCTCTGCCTGGCACAGCACTTACCCCACCGTCCCTGGCACATCCCAACACACAGACCTCATGGCGACTGCCACTGCCTATTCCTACTGCTGTTCACTTTCAATGGGAGGAGGGTTGGGGGAATGGGGGGGGGTAGGCGAGAAATAAAGGTAGCATTGAGACTTTATGGTGGGCACCATGGCCATCTCTCAGAGCTCACCTCTTTCTTCCCTGACTTCCCCCTCTAGGAGTGAGGTGCCTAGCCCCAGTGTGTGTGATTTCAGAGTTAATCTGTCTGCACTAATTAAATATTGATGACTGTTAAATATTCATGGGGCGTTTTAGCTGGCAGGTTTGATGTCTCCAGGCCGTGCCGGTGCTGGCTGCAGCTCCGAGGCTGGAATATTTTTTTGGCTGGTCACTCTGTATGTCCCTCCTGCCCCCACTGTTGCTAGCCACGGCATGGGCCTCTCTTGTCATGTTCATTTTTTTTGGTTCCCAGACATCTTGTCTGCCTCCTTGCATCTCAGGAAATTACTTTTCAAGCTCTGGGGTTCTTCATCTGGCCCCTTGTGTACAAACTGAGGGGCTTCAGCTTTGCTTGTAGGATGGCTCAGGATCTACACAGAGGGAATGTAGCCTGGGGTAAAGAAGGTTCAAAGGTTTCAGAGATATGAGCGACTGGGTATGTAGGGCTTTGGGAGATGAAGCCAGATGCAGCTACATCCTCAAGGTGAAGATTCTGGGGAACAACCATAAAGGGACTGAGGCACAGTGTGACAGAGATCCCAAGACAGCTTCTCAGGTCACCATTTCAGGCAAGCTTCTCAGCAAGTACTGGGCATTAGCTGAGTCAGTAGAAAGCACTTGCATAAAAGAGCTCTGTCAAGGAATCAGCATGAGTGGGTACCTGGACTGGGGGTGGGGGGTGGCTCCACGATCTCCGGCATTGTCAATATCCTGAAGAAGATACTGATAGAATTGTCAGTCATCTCCCAGGAATTGAGATCGAAGCTGGAATTCAAGTCCACTTCTGGGAGCAGAGTTTGCAAATACTTCTCTCTACCCTTGCCCTCTTTTATAAGACTTTCTGTGATTCTGTTGTCTGGCTTGAATGACAGAGACTGCTCATGATGGATACTGCTTGCATGAGAGCCTGTGGGCTCACAGCACAGTCCTCTTTGGTGGACTAGAATTTCCTAGTGTTCTCTCTTCTTTTTCCACAAACATGTACTGTGGACCAGAGTCAGACAAATTGGATGAAAATCTCGCCCATTCCCTTTGACTACCCACTGGGGAACTAAGAAAAGCAATGAATGAGAGGGAAATATATGTACCCTCCCTTCACTCACCCACCTATGCATCTACCCACCCATCTATATGCATCTACCCATTCATCCATCTGTATATCTACCCATCCTTCTGTCCAGCTATGTATACACTCATATATTTATGTACATCTATTTACCTATCTGTCCATGTATCCATCCATGTATCCATCCATGTATCCATCCATCCATCCACCCATCCATCCATCCACCCATCCATCCATCCATCCATCCATCCATCCATCCATCCATCCACCCACCCACCCACCCATCCATCCATCCATCCACCCACCCACCCACCCATCCATCCATCCATCCATCCACCCACCCACCCACCCACCCATCCATCCATCCATCCATCCATCCATCCATCCATCCATCCATCTATCCATTTATCTTGATATAACTACTATGAGGAAGAAGATGAAGCCAAGTAGGAGAGAAGTGTAGTCAGGCAGCTCAGGAAGGCCTTGCGGATGAGTTCTTGTGTATTTGGACTATGAGATTCAGGAAGTAAGAATGAGGGCTGGAGAGAGGTAAATGGAGTAGAGGGTATTGAGAAAAGACGGAAGGTATTCTGTTCTGTGAGACATGAGGCCATGAAATAAGTACTTTGCCCTGACTGGAAATGAGGAGGACAGAGTAGATGGGGCTGGGGTACCTGGGGAAGAGAGAGAGGTAGAGGTGGTGGCTTATGAGGCTCTGTGCTCTTATGAGTTCTCTGACATCTATGGAGAAAAGATGGCAGCCTTTGGTGGCTTTTGGAGAAGAAGGATAGAAAGACCCAACTGTCATTGTTTAACAGTGTTGTCCTGGCTGTGGCGAGCCTGGATGGAGGACCATTATGGAAGCCAGAATCAGGCAGAACTTGGGTCCTCATTGGAGCCAGCATAGTGCTTTATGGCAGGCTTTGTCTGTCCTCTAGTGGTCATAATTAGGAGTGCACTTCGGGGAGCTTTTCAGATTTTTTTTTTTTTTTTAGGGCCATTTTATAGATTCATTCAGCAGTATGTGCTGGCTACTGGCCAGTACAGAAAACAATAAAACACTCTCTCAAAATTCATTACCTAGTGGAAGGGAAGACATGCCACCACAACGTTAAGACAGCAGTCCTTATCTGCGGTGGTCTGAGGAATCCAGGAGACCTTATCTGTTAACTGAGGAGTTGGGGTGGACTAGCTAACTACACTTAGTGCATAGAGGTCTGAATGCATCAGGACATACCCTGGCATAGAAAATCAACACACAAAATCTGCAGTCTCGTCGTGGATGTCAGTGAGTGCAGAGGATGAGGAGGCCTGTACCGGGCTATAGGGAAAGTAATAAAGAAAACATTGGGAGTGGAGTTGTTGAGATTGACTGCAAGATACGGAGGATCCCTTTCAAGAGAATGTGGCTCTCAGTCTGCTGTGCAAGGAGAGAAGGGATTTTCCAGGTTGAGAAAGAACAAATAGAACCAAGTAATAGAACCGGCTTGGCTGGCTGAATGAGGGTTCCCAGGATGTCTGCATGGGTGTGCCTGAGGCAGCCGGGTATACACACACGGTGTCCATGTAATGAGTCACTGAGTCTTCTCTGCATCATGCCCCAGTTAGGCATAACAGAGTTAGGGCTTGTCTAGGCCCAGGAGCTCAGTGCGATTGGAGTGAGGGAGGTGGAGAAGGTGGTGAGGGCAGAGTGTAGCTGGGTGTCATTGTGGGGAGATCAGGGTTCACTGGCAGTTCCCAGCAGGATTCTCTCTCAAGAACAAGAGCAGAGGGGGGCAGTAATTACTGAGTGGAAGTGTCCCTTCCTGCAGGTTACTGAGGACTCCAGACTTGGGTCAATGTAGGAGAGGAGACTCAGGGCTCCAGGCAATGGTGAAGAGAGATGTGAATTCTTCCTACTCAGGCCAGGAGCACTGAGAAGTGGTTTGTCCCCCAATATTGGATAGGCCTTTCTACAGCCAGAATGAGTAACTGGGTTATGTGCATGATGGGGAGGTAAATTGAGGGTTAGCTTGAACTCGGCTGTCTAGCTGTCCGTGGACCAGCTGCCTTCACTTTCTCTGGCTCTGGCTTCTCTTTGTATCCTCAAAGCACATGGGACAGATTGTCTCTAAGGCACTGCAAAGTCTTAACTTCTATTCTTGATCTGCTCTGAGAAGTGAATCCTGCCTCCAGGGAGACCCTAGGAGGGACCAGCTACTGGCAGCTACTTTTAGGATGATGCTTATCTATCCTCTTGTAAAAGACAGTCCTTTAGTACAAGAACCATTGAGACTGGAGAACCCCTGTGACATAGTACCCTCAGAAAGCTCTGCTCTGGGGTCCCTGCATGCTGGGCTGAATATCTGGAAAGTGGGAAGCAGTATGTGTGCAGAGACAGAAAGGGCAGAGCCCAGAGCCATCAGGGAACTGCTGCCCTGCTATTTAACTGATGTGGCTGGAGATGACCTCAGGTAGGACGAGACAGGACACCGAGAGAGGGGACTCCTAACAAGACAACCTCCCAGCTGTGTGCGGTGATTCTTAGCTCCAAAAGTGGGTCCCCACGGGTATGGAAGAGTGCCTATTGTTCCCAACAAGGGATTGAGGGCCAAGCAGTAGGTTCATTTGGCAAGGAAGCACTTTGTAGTAGAATAGGTACTGTTACAAACAGCTTCCTGGGCATCTTGTCTGAGAGACTTTCTTCCTATCTGCAGGAGGATGGTGGGGTTCCAAGAGACATGTGATTCAAACTAGCTGCTACAGGGAATATCTGGGATCAGGTTTGATTGCCTCCTGTTTTCTGATGAGCAGAAGGGAGTTACACTCTCTCATCTGCCCTTTATTTCAGAAGTTGTCTGTGGGTCCCTTTCCACATCTACCACCAGCAACAAACACTGTTGTATTTAAGCAGCACTAAGAGAGAATTTGATATGGCCTGGCCAATGAAGCATTTGCCTCCAAGCATGAGGGCCCAACTTAGGTCCCCAGCACCCTGGCTGTGGCATCACATGCTTCAAATCCCTACTCTGGGGAGGCAGAAACAGTATGTGCTGGCCAATCCATCTAGCTATATTGGCAAACTCCAGGTCAGCGAGAGACCCTGACTCCAAATGTCCCAAGATGACTCATGCAGAGAAGCACTCATGGTTGTCCCATCCCCTGTCCTTCTCACATGCACGAGCATATGTGCACCCACAACTATACACACATGTGCATTGTATGCATATGAGCACATACTCATGTGGGAATACACACACACACACACAGACCCCACACCACATACACACAAATCATGCTACATCTACAGTCCCTACTTGCTTGCACCTCACAGCACAAACACACAAACCACACCACACACACATACACACACCCCATACACCACACACACACACAAACAACAGTACATATATACATACACACATACCCCACACTACAAACCACACTACACACCACACTATACACACCCATACACCACACATACACACACAGATACACACACACTAATTATACACACAAACCACACTATACCACTATACCACACACACACACACACACACACACACACACACACACACACACGTGTGGAGGAAATGGCTTAGAAAGCAAAACAAGGAGTGGAAAGTGAAACTACCCTGCTCTCCAGATGCTTGTTTTGGGGTGCATTCCCTGCTGTGGTTTGTCCTGTGTGTAATTCTTTCCTTCCTTTCTCACACAGCCCAGTTTATACTGACTGTACAGTTTCACACCTTGCTTTCACTCACACTGTCACGAGTGTATTCCATGTTACACACTTCATAAACACTGTGCTGAAGGCAGCAAGGCAAGCTTGGCGGCTGTACATTTAGATTCTCTGCAATTTCTCCTTGCTCTACATGCCGCCTCCGCCTCAGAAAACAGCTTCATGGAGGTGCTCCCGTGCCTAGCTCAGTTTCCTTGCTGGGACAGCAGGAGATTGCGATGTCCTGTACAGAGGGTCTGTGGTTGGCTTACCCATGGTGGACCCAGCTGTGGGGCCCCTAGGGAGAGGGCCTCGCATCCTTCCTCAAAGACACTGCACCCGGGCTTGTGTGTGTGTGGCATATGTGCCTGCATATGTACACATGTGTGGCATAAGAGAACAAACACGCACATGTATATGTATGCAGCATATATGCAAGCATGTGTACATATATATGTGTGTGGCATATGTGCATGTATGTGTGCAGGAAGTAAGAGGAGGATGTCTGGTGTCCTTCTCCATCACTCTCTCACTGAACCTGAAGCTATGCTTGTGGCCTGCAAGTCCTGGGGATCCTCTTGACTTGGGCCCCAAAGCACCAAGGTAGCAGTAGTGTGTGCAACCTTGTCTGGAATTTTTACATGGGTGCCGAGACTTGAACTCAGGCCTTCATGTTTATGTCGCAAACACCATTTACCCACTGGTCCATCCTTCTGGCCACCCCTGTTTGCTTCCTATTTTCACTATGCCTTCATGGTTCATGTGTTATTTCCTAAGATCCTCACCATTAAAGCCTGTCATTCTAGCCAGGACACTACATTGATCAAGAGTGGAATTTACTAGTTCAGCAAACAGAAAAGCCCCTGGCTTCAGGAAAAGCTGTATTTAAGAGTTTCACTAGTGTAATCCTGGACCATGACAGTCTCTCTGCTCTGTCTGTTGATGACTCTGTCCCGAGACCCACACATCAGCAAGAGGACTACAGAACCTTGTCAGCTTGCCTGCTGCAGACCCTCAGACAAAAGCCAGATGAAGTCCAGAGCTCACTCTGATTGCATTAACTCAAGTTGCTTGCTTATACCTTCTGTAATCACTGTCCCCAGAGTCAGAGCCTGCCATTAAGATTAGGGGACAGGGGTTAGCTTCATTTGACCCAGCCCCTGCAGGTTAGAAGAGGCAGTCCCTGGGAAGTGTGTGTAAATGGAAAATGTATTACAAGAAATGGGAGTGGCTATGCTTATTGGGAGGAGGGCTAACAGAATTGTAAATACTGCTGGATCTTAGAAAAGAATCTTTCTTCTTTTGGAGGTGAATTCTTACTATGTAGCTCAGGATGGCCTTTAACCCATGATCCATCTGCTTTAACCTCCCAAGTTCTGGGATTACAGACATGTACCTCCATGGTCAGCTCTTGGGAAGCAAATCCCATTTCAGATGATTAGCCTCTGCTGCCCCAAACGAGTTCCCTTGACAGTCTGCCTAAGTAAAGCTGCCCTTCACCTGTCCCATTCTCAAGACAGGTATCTTACCACCATCTAGGCAAGCCCACTCCACCCTGGCCAGCCCACTCTACCCAAGCAAGCCCACTTGTCCCTAGTCAGCCTACTCCACCCTGGTCATCCCGTTCCAGCCTGGCCAGCCTGCTCTACCTAGATCAGCTCATTTCACCCTGGGCATCTGTAGTTATAAAGATCAGGTTTTTTTTGTTGTTGTTGTTTTTGTTTTTTGAGTCTGCACCTCTCTACCTCTAATCACACCCCAGGCTCTGTCCTTCCATGGACACCTCAGACCAGAGTCCCAGGCCCAGCATATTCTTCTCCATTTGAGGCAGCCCCAGGCTGCACGAAAAACCACCAGATTAGCTCCCTTCCCCTCAGTGGTTCTCACTAGATACACTCCCATGACCAGCTTAAAGCCAGGAACTGACCAATGCTGGAGGCTGATGCAAAGACATAAATTCACAGTTTTTCCAAAAGATTGTAGAAGGCTGCCTGAGCTTCCTCTCTTAAAAAGCTGCCCTGAAGTGTAGAGATAGATTTTGGTTTAGTTTCTAAATTGTTCTCTCCCCAGGGGCTCGTGTGAATTGCTCTCTTAAACAATTTCAGGCCCTGGAAACAAAATAGCAAGTCCAGTCATATGTTATGTAACAGAAGGTTTGCCACCCCTCCCTAAAGGGAACTCTCTCCAGAAAAGTTCTAAACACTAGCCACAGGGTTAATAGCACAGCTATCAGGTTGGCTGTCCCCGTCTCTGTCTGTCATTATTGCCTGTCATTCAAGGCTAGCCCTATATCCTCATGACAGTACCTAGTCCTTCATGGAGCCCAGCAATCACAGCTCAGGTAGATCATGGATAACTGTTTATATCTTGGTGTCCTCACAGCATTATATGTCACCCTGCATTTCTTTACTGTAGCCCTAAGAAGCCACTATTCAAGATGATAGTCATCAACTTTCCTAGCTGGGCAGCCTTAAAAAGACTATATTACCATCTCTGATAGCTACAAGTAAGAGACAGGTTGTTAAAAATCATCCTTAGACTGAACTCCATCAGAGTCAAAGGCAGGTAGCTGCTGGTTAAACTCTGCCAGTTGGGTGAGTTTGGGGCAATATTTGCTGCTATAACAGATAAGGCCAGTGCAGGGCTTCAGATATCATGGAGGTTCATATACTGTCTCTGTGCAGATGTCAGGTTGCCAGGAGGCAGCCTTCATGTTCTTCTTATACCTCAGGCTACCGGATGCTCTGCCACCTCTAACTGGGGGTTTCCCATGGTGATGTTGGAAGGATGATCTGTACCGGAGTCATCAGAGAAGAACAGGAGCAGAGCGGAGAGCAGAGGGAAGCAAGGACAGGCTATTTGTCCATCTTTTTATGGTACCAGGACAGAACTTAACAACATGGCTGCATGTGGCTCCAAGAGGGGCTGGGGAACACAGGCCAGCCACTTACCCAGCATGAAGAGAAAAAAGGAGGTATGGGAGAGCAGAGGGCAGTGTGTTACACCATCCCAACCCAGAAATCCAACTCAGGAAGTAGGGCTATTCCGAGGGAACCAGAGGAAGTAAAGTGTGCATCTGGGACAAACGTGGAGGCCTGGGGTAAGAAGGCAATCAGGGTCAGGGAAGACATCCCTGTGTGCACTGTCCCGTGGACATTCCTCTCCTGCCATCCCCAGGGAACCAGGGGCCTTTTTCTGACTCCAAAAACTATCTGCAGGGTGGCAAAGGTCTTGAGAATCTGCAGGCCTGTGCACTTCCGTGTTTGTATCTTAGTGACAAAGCCCATGCCTTGAAGCCCTCTCTGTAGAATTAGCCAGAGAAACCCTGGAACATTAACCAGATTGTCTGGGAGGTTGAAAGAGAGGCTCTGATGTCTAACTCAGACACACATGGAAGGAAGCACAGGATGGATTTCTGATAGTGTGTTGATTCCCACAGAGCATCTCTGACTTGTTAGCAGCACTTTATCTGCCACTCCACATCACACTCTGCTCAAAAGGCCCATCTCAGACTCAAGGACCCTTTCAGGCCCTCAGCCCATTCTGTTGGCTGCAATTAGCGCTTTGTTGCTCTTGGTGAAGCAGCACTTTCTGCCTTGCGTCAATCTGCTGGAGATCAATCCTCTCAGGACAGCTGCCTCTTACTCCTGACCCTGGTCCTCACTACCCCCAACCACCCTTCTTCTAGGGAAGCATTGTTGCTTTCCAGCCTCAGATGTTCCTGTGAAACCTTTTCCTCGACTCTGTGTCTTCTGACCTCCTCCCCCAGAAGTCCTGGTTTTTGGAGAGGGACAGGAACAAAGGACTGTGTCCAGCTGAGCATTTTATTTGTTCTTGGTTATGTGTAGTGATTTAGGGAGTGGGATTGCCCTCTCTGTCCTCACCCCTCCCTCCCATTTCTGTCCCCCCATCCTTCTCTTCCTTTTTTTATGTGGATACTTGGAGGGCAGAGGCCGACCTTGGTTGTCATTCCTTAGAAGCCATCCACCTTATTTTTTTGAGACAGAGTCTCTCACTGGAGTGTGGGACTGTTGATTAGATGAGGTGACCTCAAGCCCCAGGGATCTGTCTGTAAGCACATGCCACAATACCTGGCATTTTATATGGGTTCTCATGCTTGTACAGCAGGCACCTATTGATAGCTCTCTCCCCAGCAACAACAGAGGACAGCTTTTCAAAGAGTACCGTACTGCTATGGTGGCAGGCATGATTCTTTTCCAAGTATGTTCCTGGTCTTGATAACATGGCTTCCATCTCCTTTTCCTCATAAAAGCTCCCTGGTTTTACCCTCATGTACCTTGTAAAACCAAACAATTTCACGAATTCTAACAACACCCCTCCTCCAGCTTTTAAACATAAGCTCTGTGGCTTTTTGCTGTCATGACTTCTCAACTCTGACACGTGGCTCACCACATACCTGTGCATGTCGCTCCAATCCAGGGTCCTGTGTCCCTGAATCCCATTGGCTCCACTCTATTTAATGAACAAGTCACCAAATCCAGCAATTTCATGGAGCTAGTAACAGATTCCATGTCTTCTCTTGATATGATTGGATCTGATCCTAGCATCCTTGTAAGAAAGAACATTTCTCAGCAAGCAGACCCTATAAAGTAACAAGAATTCTTTCCCACTTGAGATGGCCTTAGGCTGCAACCCACCACAGTGTAGTTACCTAGGACAGACAGCCCTGAAGGACCTCAGTGGAGTTGAGTGTTTTAGATGTGTGGGAGGGGTGAGGTGGGGGTGACTGAAAGTGACCGACATAGTGGGCTCCAGGGTAGTGGCCAGTAGGTGCTGGGTCCCCTGAAAGAAATACCCATATATTCTTTAGGTTCTCTAGATCTGTTGGGATGGAGAACACACACACACATACACACACACACACACACACACACACACACACACATACACACACA
This sequence comes from Phyllotis vaccarum, assembly GCA_033318265.1. Classification (NCBI taxonomy): domain Eukaryota; kingdom Metazoa; phylum Chordata; class Mammalia; order Rodentia; family Cricetidae; genus Phyllotis; species Phyllotis vaccarum. The sequence continues at coordinate 816,610 of JARWLC010000003.1, forward strand.
CACACACACACACACACACACACACACACACCTCTCATACACACATCTTGCACAGATACACTCTTAATCTATATGACTAGTTTATGCTGCCTGCCTGCCTAGAATGGTGTGTGTGTGTGTGTGTGTGTGTGTGTGTGTGTGTGTGTGTGTGTGTCTGCCTGTCTGTCTCTATACTACTACAAGGGTCTGGAAGATAGGAAGCCTTTATTTTTCATTATAATGTTTTCATAGTCTATGGCAGATAATCAATACTCAATGAATCTTGAATGAATGACTAAAATTAACACACAACTTAATGTAAAATCTTAATGAATGTTAAAAATTGAAGTGAGTTATAGTTCTGCCTATGTCTCTTCCTTATCAATATCCAGGAAGGCCTCTGTTCTGCAGCTAATGATGACCATGAATATTTCATAGGAATACTTGGAGAGCCACCACGCCCCACATCAGCCATGTTTAATGGCCCGTGTTATTCCACCGCTTTAATATGTCTCACTCAGCTAGGTCCGGCTCCACTTCTCGTCTTCTGGCTGCTGGCAATTTCTGGTTATTATAGGTATCATGCTGCTACCAACATGCTTTTCTTACTTTGGGGCTAATATCAGAGTTTTTCTTTCTTACCAAAGAAGGAATTACAGGGTCAGAGTTCCGGCAGCCCTCACGTTACCTGATTGTGAGTAGAAATTGGTGCAGTGTCTCTGCAGAGCTAGGCTGAAGAATGGCTTTTTGTTTGCTGTCCATCTTGAGTTTTATCATATTTATTTCTGGGGCTATAATGGACACATAACTGGACTTGAAAGTTGCTGGGATCTGAATTTTATTTCCTCACTGACGAGGCCGCACCTCTCTCCATGCCATGATTTACCAGCTTCATTTCCCGGTGTGATCTTGTTCCTTCCCTTTGACTACTTATCGGGGAAATACATCTTGGTCCATCCATTATCAGTTTGGGGCAATATGCAGGTCTGGAAGGAGACCACGTCAGACATAATGGATGTCACAGCTTTCCCTTCGATATTTATTTTTATTACATTGTGGTGCAAAAATGTTCATTTTGATGTATTTGAAGCCATCCGTCAGAGCCCTGATGGTATCTGTTTCTTCAATAGCTGGGAATTTATCTTCCTATCTGCAGCGGGGGTAAGAGTGCTGGTTTCTTGTCTCCAGGTCGGTCACAGATTAACGTTCAGTTACAGCTGAACTTGACGGGCATGCTGTATGGATGTAAATGAAGGCTCCATGGCCTGTTTGCCACCCAGCAATGTTTATTAAACAGCCATCTCCTTTTCCCTATGTGAACGTGAATCTTTGCTGGCCCAACGTTGGTTTTGTTCAGTTCAAATCCATCGTGAGCTTCTCTTTCGGAAACCTCTGCTGTTTTCAGATTCGGCATAGGATGGTTTCCATGACTGGCTGTTTCCATCTTAATCACTCAGAAGGGACTGGTGATCATGGCTATTAAAAGACAAATTCTTTGGCTGGGTTTTACCTGAAAGAACCAGCTGCAGACTGTCAGATTCTATTAGAGGACTTAGGAGGATTTATGTTGAGATTACCTTCACTCTATATATTGACTTTGGGACACAGCATATGTACTTGGGGATTGCAATTAGACCAGGCCTGGGAAGCCCCCTAAAGAGCTCAGGACTTCAGAAAAAGGAACATGTATTTTCCTTTAATGGAGCATAAGTCTCAAAGGGCCATTGGGTCATAGAATCTTCTGAATACTGCCATTTTCTCCAGTCTTCCCGCCACTAGCCCAGACACACAGGTTAAAAGCCAAAGAGGGACTCTGCCATGGCCTTATGTCCCAGGGTAGAGATGGCAGTGGACGAATGGCAAGCAGGGGATGGTATGGAGGATTCACACTCTCCCCATCAGCCTGAGCCCAACAAAACAAGATGCCTGTCAAATTGGTGACAACATCTGTAAGGCCTCTGCCTGTTCTGTGTCTCTCAGATGACTTCTGGAAGACCTGAGCTACTCTAGCCATGCCTCAGTCGCTGGGATGGCTAAGTACTAGGCAAAGACAACACAACTGTGGATGTTGGTGGTGACAAGGCTGAGTGCCGCTGGCGTTCTGCTGTGATTCCAAGCTTTATGATCTCTCCTCACTCTGCCTTTTCTCATTTCTACACATTGGTCCGTGGAGGCGGACCTAGCTGAGTGAGACATGGTCTGTCTTCTAGAGTCCATGTGGTCTTGTTTCTTTGTGTGTTCCCTTTCTCTGGGCCCCTCCGTATCAGGATGTGATTATCCTCTACAGCCCCCATTATCAAAAAGCCCCTTCCTTGGTGACATGACCACTTCTCACCCCTTTTGTTTCCCTCCCCCAAGCTTGTTCATACTCTCCATCTCATTCCTCTGGATCCGTTAACTCATCATCTCTGGGTGGGAACATGGCCCTGTCCCAACACAAGCTGTGCTTGTCAGTAGAGCATGTGGTATCCTGATGTCAAAATCTAGCAGTTCCTGCAGAATCCTTGACTTTTCTCACTCACCATTTTCTCTTATTACACATACATTTCTCTCTGACCCGAGGAGCTGACATCATAGCCTCTTCTCTGGCCACTCTTTCCCAGGCTCAGTGCTCTTGGGTTCCTTCCATTCATGGTCTTGGTCTTCCCTATTTGACACTGTTCTCTGCCTGTCACCTTCATGACTGTGGCCTCCCTGACTGTGTAGCCATGGGAATAACCTGCCACTACAACATCTTTAGGCTCAGGACTACTCTTTCCTGGTGTGGAGATCTCCATTTCCCTAATGTGCACTCTGGAACCCAAATGTCTGTGTTCAACAACACTCTTGTCGCTTGGTGGCTTTGTGACCTTGAATGAGTGTTTCACATATCTGAGCCAAGACTTTCTCCCCCGCCCCCCAGGTATTGGTTATTGTTAAGGCATAGCTGGCTGCTGGCTAGACCTCTCCTTCAGGTGGTCTGTAGCATGCGACCTGCTCAGATCTAACCTGCTATCTCCTTCCCGCAAATGCAACCTCCCATATTCTCACGTGCTTCTTTCATTAGAAGGATAATGGGTAATGTTGCTCAAGCCCTTGACTCCCCCGACTGACTTCCCTTTGCTCTCCCTTCTGTTCCCACTCTCTACATCTCTCTCTCCTCCACCTCTATCTCTTCTTGCCCTGTCCCTTCTCCAACCCTCTTCCAGAAGGGGCTAATGCTCAGTGCTGCCCACTCTCTGACCCCTTCTGTGGTTCCTGCCACAGCAAAGCTTATGCCCCTCGGCACAGCTCACATGCTTCTCTTTTTCTCTCCTGCTGTCCTTCACCCATAGCTGTCTCCCCGTGACACCCTGCAGTGTGTGTTCTTCCCTTGAACTCAGTGATTTCTGCCATTTTACCCAGTGCACCCCCTGAACAGTCTTTTCCTGCCTCTTCATGTTGCCAGCTCCCCCTTTTTTGGTAGCCTCATGTTAAAAGCAGCCTCTCCCAAGCAGCTTCTCCACACAACCAACACATGACTCTGTTCCCTAACGCTCCCTGGCACTTCTTGTAGAGGGAGCATGCCTTTCTTGCCCATTTCCTGGGACACACAGTAGGTGTTTCATAGTAGCTTCTGAAGAAACATGCCGTTCCACATCTGTGATGATGGAGTATGATCTCCTTAACCCCAGGAGCAAGACATCTAATGGCCCCCATTTTCTTGTCCCCACTCTTCATTCTTGACATTCAGAATCTCAACAAACTTTATAAGAGTAACCAGCTATCCCCTGGTCTGTTCATCAAGATGAAACACACTTCCAGTACTGCAAATCTGACTAAGAACTCAAGCCCGGGGAGCTCATAGACCCAGAGGTGAACCTATTGCTGTTATTTTATTAATTGGAGATAGCATCAATTACCCTATAAATCTCTATCTCCCTCCTTATATATTCGTTTCACTCTCAGACCCCATCAGAGACACTTCTTTGTGTAGTGGAGAGCAGGTAATGCAGAAGCTCAGAGATGAACAAAGTACAGAGAATAAGTGTCTGTGGGATGCTCAGATACAATGCGACATCTACATCACATCTTCCCTCAGAGGTCAGAAACCATCAAGGAACAAGGATAGAAAGATTGTAAGAACCAGAGGTTGGGGAAGGCTGGACTGATGTTGTGTCTTCTGGACATGGCAGGGCTGTGGAACTAATGAACTCATGGCTGCTGTTGTCACCTACACGAGATGAAGCCACTCTACATCCTAGCATGCAGTGTGAAAAGATTCATGAGCCCTTCTACCTACTGCAGGAACTGTGGGCAGCTGATGGTTCCTGAGGGAGGGAGTCAGTCTTCTTTAAGGGTGTGGCTCCTGGTAGGCTGCCAATGCTCCAGTGGATGGCCCCAGGACTATACAGACAGCAAAAATTATAATTGATAAGTTGTTGCAAAAAAAGAAACAGAGGACATAGAGTTGGGGGATGTGGGATCATGGGGTAGACCTGGGAGGAGTTGGAGCAGGGAATTGGGGTGAATATGATTAAAGCACATTGTATGAGGTTCTTTAAAACAGGCTGAGTGCAGTTGTGGATATGGATAAGAGTTGACCTGTGTGCTCAGTCATCTAGGTGTGGGATGCAACAGAAGATCCCTCCTGAGGAACTGACTCTGAGCTGAGGGTGAGCTGGATATGGGGAAGAAGGCAAGGGATGATGTGTATATAGAAATGTTCGTGTTCTTCTGCTTGCCAAACAGTACTCATACTTGTGCTATTGAGGCTTCCACCTCACAGCAGCCCGGTTTCACAGAAAGGCTGTGCAGTACACCCAGGATGTTGAACACCTCACTTCCTTGCACAACTTCTTCCCTATCTTCCCTCATCTGAACAGCCTGTGACTCCTTGAGGGCACAGTCCATAGAACAGATGCTGTGAGATCAAATGTCGGGAGCCCTGTCTTCATTCATGGTTTCCCCAGGCAAGATGTTGGACTCGAAGGAGCTGAGTCACGTGTCTAAGGTCTCACAGAGCTAACTACGGGCACCTCCGAGGATGACCTCTTCTCATTCAGAGCTGGTGCCTTCTACACATGAAAGGTGGTTTTTCTGATGGGACTGGAGTACAGAGTAATAGCATGTAAACCTTGAATTTGACCATTTGGCCTTCGTGGATAGATTCTTCATCAAAAACATCACCACTGGGGCACAGAGATGCTTATACAATAGGAAAAGACAGACACATTCTGCTTCACTTCTAGCCCTACAGTTAAAGGAAGTTAAGTGATAAATCACACAGACAATGAGGGGCCGTTCAGTCACAAAGAAGTTAGAAGTGTTCCCAAAGAAAGCTCTGAGAAGGGAGGAGATTCAGAAGGAAGTATTTAAAGAACAAAGATGTAAACACAGCATATCATATAAATTTATGGGATGCTGCCACGCTGGTACTTAAAAGAAAAAGTATTGCTGGTGATGGCCTCTATTAGTGAGAAAGAAAGAAATCGGGAAATTAAGTCTCTGCTTAAATAACCTCAAAGGCACACAAATTATAACGTGAAAGCGAGGTGGAAAGAGTAATAAACCCAAAAGCAGAAATGAGTAAACAAGAGCATAAAACTGAATTTGAAGGGCTGAATCAGTACCTCTCACATACAGCCATGAATCAGGATTAACCAGAATCCTTGTTTGACCCATCTGAGCCAGACTCTGAGAGATCTGGACCCTGGAATCTGTGTTTCTGGCAAGCATATTACTGTCCTGCACCCAGCAGCACCTCTGGGTGTGTCTGGATGGAATCCTGTGACCAGGAGACATGAGTGATCATGACATGTTTTTTTTTTTTTTTTTTTTTTAAGGGATCCAACATCCAATTGCTTATATGGGACCTGGTAGAGCTTCCTCTCTCTGTCAAGATAACTGTCAGCATTTCAGATGGCTGTTCTACTGGCTTGGAGCTAGGATTTGTAGCCGGAAGTTTCTGATCTTCTGGGCCTGCAGTCCTGCAGTTGCTTATAAAATAATTATTCAGAGGTGTATATTAATTATAACCAGGCTCATTACCAACCAGCTCTTACAGCTTAACTTAACTCATTTTTATTAATCTGTGCGTTGTCATGTGGCTCCATGGTTTTACCTGTGTTTCATTACATCTTGCTTTCTGATTTCCCCTAAGGAGACAAAAGGGGTCCTTGGCCAGCATCACTTTGGGTGACTCATCTCCTTTCTTCCCTCTGTGGGTGAAGGTTCTGGGACCCTGGTCTCTGAGTAGAAGAACCTATCCTGAGAATGAACACTTACTCCTGGCTAGGCATGTGCATCCCTGTAGATTTGGGACCTGGAGGGATGTAAAGCCTCCTTCTTTATGTCTGATTGTTATCCAAGACTTCTTGGTACTATATTTCCCAGACCGTGGGTTGGAAGAGAGAGCTTGCTGGATAGGTTTTTGTCAAATGGAGTGATTTGGGATGAAAGAACCTTAGCTGAGAAAATGTTTCCAAAGGATTGGCTTGTAGTGAATTTCCTTGACTGATGATTTATGTGGGAGGTCCTAGCACACTGGGTGGTGCCACCCCTGGAAAGGTGGTTCTGGATGTTATAACAAAATAGACAGAGAAAGCCATGAGGAGCGAGCCAGTAAGCAGTTTTCTTCCATGGCCTTTGTATCAGCTCCTACCTCCATATTCCTGCCCTGTTTGAGTTCCTGCCCTGAACTTCCTTCAGTGATGGACAGTGATGTGGAGATGTAAGCTGAATCAAACATTTTTCTTCCCATGTTGCTTTTGTTCACGGTATTTTTTCACAGTAGTAGAAACTCTTAAGTAAGACAGTGGGGTAGGCTGTTCTTCAGAGAGAAAAGGTTAAGGCATCCTATAGATGGAAACAGAGGGGCAGACTGAAGGAAGTCCTAGCATCCTTTGAGCCTCTGCTTCCTTTTGTTCCTAAGAGCTGGCTGCTTCTGCGCCCTTTGTTTCCTGGATATGCTCACGTGTGTGTACATTTTCAAGGCATTGTACTTTTCTTGGCAGGGCTCCCGTTCCATGTACCAGTAGAGCCTACAAACACATGGTTTTACCAGGTTCTTTTCTTTACAAGTCCAAGCTTCCAGTATCCCCATCTACACAGACACCTTTGAAGTGGCGTAGGAAGAACCCAGTGACAGTTGTCTTGCCTCCATGCCTGGGTCACAGTGAGGCTTTCTGCATCCTTGTATGGTAAGTCTATTCTAAGTCAGACTCAGCTTTGTTCTTTGCAACACACCTTCCTCAAGTTTAAGGTCAAATCTGGTCACGTGGCCTGATAACCATGGGGATGGGTACAAAATACTTGTCTTTTGGAAAGTTGTGGAATAAATTGTGAATCACAAAAAGAACTTACATTAATAACATTTTACACTTGCCATCACTGTGGCTGTGAGCAAATGCTTGAGTAACATAAAGATGAATCTTTAATCCAGACTGGGGACAGTGTTAATTCTGGGCATTCAGAGATAAGTAGAACATTGTCACCATTCCACACATGAGACACATATGAGAAAACAGAAATGACAAAATGTAGGGTCCAACAGGCAAAGCAAGAAGCTTATTGAGATAAGGATGCACCTCTAGTTGGTAGGAGTCCGGGAGGCTGCCTCGAAGCAGGAGCTGCTCTTCCTAGGTCTGAGACAGAACCATAGGCCAATCAGGTAGTGAGAACCCATGGAACTCAGATGTCAGGGTCATGAAAGACATGGGGGCCTGTGCAAGGGCTGTGGAGAGGAAGGCTAGAAGAAGCAGGCAGAGGCTGCCTTTGGAGGGTCTCTGCGACCTGTCTGAAGCCCAGACTTCATTTGCTGATCTTGGCAGATGCACCGTATCTTATGATAATTATTTCTAGCTTTCCATTCTGGGCCCAGGGTAGGACATTTCTTGACTTCCTTGTGTCTGGATGGAATCCTGTGACCAGGAGACATGAGTGATTATGACATGTTTTTTTTTTTTTTTTTTTTTAAGGGATCCAACATCCAATTGCTTATATGGGACCTGGTAGAGCTTCCCCTCTCTGTCAAGATAACTGTCAGCATTTCAGATGGCTGTTCTACTGGCTTGGAGCTAGGATTTGTAGCCGGAAGTTTCTGATCTTCTGGGCCTGCAGTCCTGCAGCTGCTTATAAAATAATTATTCAGAGGTTTATATTAATTATAAACTGGCCTGTGGCTCAGGATCATTACCAACCAGCTCTTACAACTTAACTCAACTCATTTTTATTAATCTGTGCATTGCCATGTGGCTCCATGGCTTTACCTGTGTTTCACTACATCTTGCTTTCTGGGTTGCAGCCAGTAACATCTCCCTAATTCTGCCCTCCTTCATCTTTATCTCAGCTTGGATTTCCCAATTGCCTCTAAGATGCCTTGCCATAGGCCAAAACAGTTTCTTTATTAACAAATGATAATGAAGTATATTCGCAGCATACAGAAAGATATCCAATATCAGGAGTGGGTAAGATCCTGACACCTACTGCTGGACATATGTCAGGAATATGCCACAGGTTATTATTTGGAAGGAGACACTGAGATTTGGGCTTACTTGGTACCAGAGCACATGGCAGCCTGTTCTTGCAGACATTACAGACTGACCACTCATCTCTCACATGTGGAAAGGTGCTGGGATGCTGGCAGAGGTACTGAAGAGAGATGTGAACAGCTGGAGACCTGGGGCCCCTCCCGCAGACAGCCCTGAGACTCCATTGGTATCTCAGTACTCACATGACCAGGATCCTTGCTTGTCCCCACCTAAGCTCCCCTCATCCATGCTTCCCTCTGAAGAGGCTGGAAAATGTGAATTGTGACAGCCATTAAAAGTAAGAACCCAGAGACATGACACGTTAAAATAACCTCAAGTTGAAAGCAGACATGTGAACTTTGAAAATGCAAATCTCCCTCCAGCTAAGTAAATAGAACCAGTCCAAGAAATGGCACACAGGAATTTTGAAAAGTGGTATTGAAGAAAAAGGCTCCAAGGAAACAAACCTGTAATGGAAAGGCAGGAAAAACATGGGGGGGAGGCACGGAGTTCAAAGTCAGACCTGCCTTTACATCCATCCTGTTTGTGATATTTACAACATAGCCTCCAAGTAGTCTCCCATCCTTCCATGCTGGGAGTAGAAACTACTCACTGAGTGCTCAAGCACCATGTGTGGTCCCAGGGCCCATGCCACTGGACCATCCTGTCTCCTTGGAGCTTCTGGTTTAGAGGAGCACACAGACAAGAAAGCAGCTCATAAACTTAGTAGGCCAGATTGCTGTATGAATTTCACCTAAGAGCCACCTGATTGTGCACACAGCAGCCTGCAGATGCTGAACATATGTAATAAAGATTATTGCATTTCCAGAGACCTGGGATGGACCACAGGATATCATAGAAAACAGATCTCCTGTTCAATAATCATTGGAGAGGCATGCATTATTTAAAGTCTACAAGGAGGCAATTTGTCACGTTCGCAGTCACAGCAGAAAAGAAAAGGAAATGACTGTTTCCTACACCTGAGCCCAACATTTCCTCCTGAGTCCATGCTGGGAAGACTGAAAGGACCGTGGTAGTTTACATGATCCCCATAACACAGAGTGGACAGGAAGGCAAGGAAGGAGAGAGGTGAGGAAGCTCAGCTGGGGACTGTCCTCTGATTTCTGTCCTGGAACAACTGGGTCACTCTGCCTGGAGCTTGCCTCCCCTCCCTCTCCGCATACAGTAACGTGCATGTTGGTGGTTTTTAGAAGACATACTGCTGGAAATAAACCTGGCACACTTATGCTTATGTTTTGCTTTTATGTCATATGAATTCCAGTTGGTCTTGATAATAAAAACCCAAAGTCAGATATTAGGGTGAATGCTAAAAGATTAGAGAAGTAAAGGAACCACCCACAAAAATGACTTTTTACCTTTACCCAATCCTCAAGCTGAAGGGGACAAACTTCCTGTCCACCTCCCTAGTGCTGGGATTAAAGGTGTGAGCCTCCACCTCCTGGCTCTGTTTCTCTTTTAGATTGGATCAATCTCATGTAGCTCAGGGTGGCCTTGAACTGCTGATCTTCCTGCGTCCTCCCAATTTTATTAAGATCAATTAGAGTTTGGGCTACACTTTTAGGCAAGGAAATGTGGGTTTGAGTTATAAGCATTGGGACTCAAGTTTAATTCCCTCATCTAGTTGTGTTTCAAGGTTGTATAAATGTATTTGTGTTCTAGACTCACATATGCATGTAGATATATTCATATACGGTTATATAATTATATCTATGTACATAGGAACATTTACATAGATTTCCATGCATGTATTCACATATATACATGGTTATACATTCATACATACACATACATACACAAATACACACACAAACACACACACACACACACACACACAGAGAGAGAGAGAGAGAGAGAGAGAGAGAGAGAGAGAGAGAGAGAGAGAGAGAGAGAGAGAGCCTGGCATAACCACTGTTATATCTTAGGAAGCTTTGATATCCTGTCCATGGTTAAGGCCCCCAGATGCATTGGCTTAGGGTAGGCACTAAGGATCTGTGTGATCTTAGGAATAGTATGTGGTAGGGCTCTAGACCACCACCCCACCCAAGTCCTTTCTCGGTACTAGACCACTTCCAAATGCCACTGTACCTGGTGCTAAGTAAAAAAGCACAATCAGGCAGCTGACCACAGATGTCATTCTAGGCCAGTGAAAAGGTCAGCTGTTATTTAAAGTGACCCTAGAGTCATCATGGTTCCAGGCCTGACAGAGGTGACATCTTTGAACACTGTCTCTCCTTGGTTTCTGAAAATGTTTAGACTTTTTCATTTTTCTTTTGTTTTTTTTTTCTTTTTTTTTTCAATAAATGTGAACCTGCCCGTTTGAAACAAAACTCTCCATTTTACTATCAAGGTGACCAGGATCTAGCTATGTGTCTAGAGAGAAGCAAATGGCAGAGGGTTCTCTCCTAGGGCATCTGTTAAGATGCTAATTCACAAGCCATGCTGTGCATTGCATGGGACTTAGAGAGTGTGTGTAAGGCCAGAAGCACCTGTCATCTGGCCATAGTGCTAATGCTCCTGGTAGAGACAGCAGATGCCTCTGCTGAGCAATAGGGCAATGCTCCTGTGTATGAGCATGTGTGGGTCTCTGGATGGTCTCCCAGTGTGGACTGCTGCCTGACCCTTGCCCATTTTCTTTCTCTATAGAGTTGGACCCTACTCTTCAGGACTTGATCCCAACACCATCCGACACTCTCCTCCTCTCCCCCCTCTCTTAGACTGATTGACTGCCCAGGTTGTACTGGGTGCAGGGCTCCCACTTATGGATCAGCTTTAATCCTGGACACACAGTGTAGCTTTGTATGTGAGGCTTCGGGATGAGAATGCTGGGAAAGGAGAGAGTCTGAATGATCGGTTTTCAGGGCCACATATGAATCCAAATTTCTGGTCATATGACTCCTTTTTTGCTAGGCACCATAAGTGACAGAGAAAATGAGCTGAAATGAGTACTCTGCCAGCTTTGGGAAGGGGCATTAGGTCTGGGGGCTGGGAGTACTCAGTAGGATTTTGTACTAAGTCAAGCAAGATGTCAGTTTGCCTCACGTGTTTTCACAGTTCTCCTCTTGGGTAAACCATAGCTTCAGGCTCTCAAATTGGAAAATCCCAAATCTAAAATTCTTTGAGATTGGCATGGTGGCAAGTGGAAAAATTTTACACCTGATCTCATGTCAGCTGGTCAAAGTCAGAGCAGAGGTACCCAATGCCGGGCGTCACATACCTATAACCTTAATGCATTCTGGGGGCTTAGGCAGGAAGGTTGGAAGTTCAAGATGAGTCTGGGCTATTTGAGAGACTGTTCTAAGAAATAAAATAATATAATAAACAACAAATAACACACTAAAAGGACTCATGATACAACCCTCAGTCTATGTTGATTAGTGGATGTGAACCTCCTGGGTACCAGCCCTATGATGGTTCATAGTGTACAAATTTCCTAAAACCCAACAACAACCCTCATCTTCTAAATAAAACATAAACAAAATATAAAATCCCGAGCCTGAAACACTTATGACCTCAAGCATCTTGGACAAGAAAGAGTCAACCAGAGTATTAGTTCTTCATGTTTCAGAGTCTGAGTGATATGAGGAGAGAAGGAATATGTTCCTGTCATTCCAGGCAGCCTGCTGCTGAACCTCTGGTGCCTCCTAACCAAGGTATCTAACCTTCAGGGCAGAGAAGTAGCAGAGAAGGGGATTTAATGACATTGGAAATTGAGAGTTTCCAGGACCTGTTAACTGATGAGATGGGTCTGTGATGGACAGGAAGGAGTCTGTGTTTGTACAGCAGTGTATAGATGCTTTAGCTTTCTTTATGTTTGTTGGGCAAATCACTTGGACCAAAATCAATTTAGGACAGGAAAGGGTTTATTTGGCTTATACTTCCAGGTCACAATCCATCACCAAAGGAAGTCCTGGGAGGGACTCAAGTAGAAACCCAAGACGGAACCATGGAAGCATGCTTCTTACTGGCTCATGCTCAGCTCCCTTCTGTGCACAGACCTTCATGTCTAGGGCTGGCACTGCCCACATTGGGCTGGGCTCTCCCATGCCAATCATTAGTTGTGCCAGTTTCTCACAGACATGGGTACAGGCCAGTCTGATCTGGAAAATTCCACAATTAAGGTTTCCTTTTCTCAGGTGACACAACCTTGTCAAGTTGACAGTAGAAATGAGCCAGCACAGATGGAGAGGAGGCTGATGAGCTAGAGAGAGCTGTTGCAGTCAGTAGGTGGCATACTGATGCAGAAATGCTAGTGTTACCACCATGACAATGCAGTGGGGACTCAGGGTAACTATCACCTGTCCACCTACTTCAAGTATGATTATTCAGTGCTTAATTTAACATCTTTGTGCCAGTCACTGACACAGGCTAGAGCCTGCTCCCAAGGGGGCCACTCCTTTTGGCATTTTTAATTTGGATATCTTCTTTGCAATTATCTGCTTCCTTCCTCCGAAATTTCCATTGATATCAGTCATCAGTTATCAATCACAGACCACAGAGCCTGTGACTGAAATGGCATTTCCAGTAAAGCCAAGGAAGGCTAAGTGACAGCATGTAGTGGGCACCTTTATGCCAACTCAAGGTCTCTCTGTCATAGAAGTACAGTTGGGGGAAACTGGGAAATTCTTGTGCCTTTGCTCATCTTTTCCTCCCATCCAGCATATGCCATATCCTGTGGTGCAGATGTGACATAGTGCTGCTGATCTTGGCCTGGGTAAGGGGGGTGTCACACGCTATATCCTGTGGTGCAGATGTGGCACAGTGCTGATCGTGGCCTGGATAAGAGGGGAGTTAACACACCATAAGGGGAGGAAGTGTGCCTTCTTGTGCAGAGGAGAGGTGTGAGACTGAAGGAGAAGAACAGCCCTCTGAAACCACTGATCTTGTGTCTGACTGTGGCTATCAGTGGTAACCATCAGCGTGTGGGAAGGAGGCAGCCATACCCACCAGATTTGTGATGCCTGGATGTCACTTCACATCTCTGAGCCTCATTTCCTTATCTGTAAAAAAAAACAATGGGTAACCTGTTGCCTGCTTCTTTATAAAAACAACATGGGAAATCCTACAGGAGGCCTGCTATGAAATGCTTGGTACATCATAGGTCCTTTCTCCTGTCAATCATTCTGTAGTCCTTGACTGTCAATTGCTTCCCATTCCAGTGATGCTCTGGAGTTCATCTGTCCTTCAGAAAGTGTCCGTGGAGATGCGTGGCTTTGTATATTTCGATATAAGAATGATATATCTCCCTAAGGCTTCAGACGCATTTTTTTTAAAAAAATAAAAGAACAGAATTTCATGGTATGCATTTAGTTTTTAAACTAATGCTCAATATAGTCCTACTCTTCAATATTTCTTATTTGTTTGGAAAGACTATAGCTTCAGAGAAAGTCTCAAACCTACCCATGTTTCCCTGAGCACAGCTCCCCGGATCTCCCCATCTTGTTTATACAGACTCAGTGCAATAGAAGCCCTCCATAACTTTTGGGGTCTCTTCACTGCTGTGTTCAGTACTAGCATTGTGTGTGTGTGCGCGCGCGTGCGTGCGCGCGTGTTTCACACCTTTATTATTATTGTTAGGGCTCATGTGTGTAGATATAGAGATAGGTCAGAGGACACCTTTCCTGTTGTTCCTTTGGAGCCATCCATCTTACTTTTTGAGATGAGGTCTTTCACTGGGATCTGGGGCTGGGCTGGCTGACTGGAAAACCCACAGGATCTTTTTATCTCCACCTCTTCAGTGCTGGCTGAGATTCTAAACATGTGCCTCATGCCAAGCTTTTTACATGGATGCTGGGACTGAACTCTGATCCTCTTGATTGTGTAAACTAAATTGATAGGTTCTCAAAGACTTATCATATTCTATTACTTTTCTGTTCAGTTAAAAAAACAACCTTTTCCCATTAACACTCAACATTTGATTCTTTCTGGATAAGATGAAGTCTTAGGATGGGATCTTTGCTCCGACAGCTCCCGTGCCCTTTCAGAACTCTCAGAGGAAGCAATGGATCATGCAATGGAACTCATTCTCATTTTAAGCTCTCTGCCAAACATCAGAATTCGATTTCAAGACTTTGTAATTTCTTCCTCTCTAGATTACGTGGGTGGACTTTCCCATTTTTAAAAGCAAAAGCAGCAGCCTAAATGGGTTGCTTCTGCACTACATCGGGAGAAAAATTACCACAATTTACTAATAGAAAAGAGCAGTTAAAAAGAGTGCCATTCAAAAATAATTCAAATAACCAACAGTGTCCATGGTTAGCAGGTGCTCTTCTAAATTCACATTTTCACAATCTCCCGAGACTCAAGGATAGTTGCTACCCATGTGTAGCCAAAGGGAAGGTTACAGATCAGAGATGTTAAGTGACGTAGTCAAGTTTATGACACCAGGAGGTGACTGATGGTCCTACTCCAGAGCCCGAGTCTAGGGTAAAACCCATTATACTTTGGGTATTCTGGAAAGTTCACACGTCTGAGCATCAGTGTCTTGCTTGTGGAACGGTAGTGATGACTCCTGTGAAGGACAGAGGTGAGACTTGAGCAAAGTGGCATATGTGACATGAGGTGGTTCTCAGAAACAGTTAAGGACTCTTTCTCCTGCCCTCACAGCATTCAGTTCCCAGCTCTCAACAAATTCTGACCTCGAAAAGAAACATTCCTACTGAAATGTTTGTGTTCCATAATTAGATTAGTGTTTTGACTAGTGAGTTTATTATTCCTGGGAATACAGGCTCCCCCTTGAGGCATTGGTGCTGAAGAGAGGCCAGAGGCACTTGTCTTAACTCCATTTGTGAAAGACCTCAGGAGTCAGAAAACACCAAAACAACTTAACCCTTTGCTGCTTGGGTAGGCAGAAGAAATACTTCTTGCCAAATCAGGATGTGTTGCAGAATATTGCTGAACAGTGTGTGAAAATGTATTGTAGTGGTTGGTATAATAAAAAGCTGAATGCCCAATAACTAGGCAGGAGGTATAGAAGGAATTTCTGAGCAAAGAGATGAATAGATGTAGGTGCAGGAGAATTGCCAGCCAGATGCAGAGAAAGCAGGACAACTAAAAGTCACTAGCCACATAGTTGAATAGAAATGTGTTGATTAAAGTTAGAACTAGTTAGAAACAAGCCTAAGCTAAGGTCGGGCCTTCATCATTAATAAGTATCTGTGTTGCCATGATTTGGGGGTTGTCATTACAAGAAAAGCATGATATAGGACAGGGGAGAGAGAGAGAGAGAGAGAGAGAGAGAGAGAGAGAGAGAGAGAGAGAGAGAGAGAGAGAGAGAGAGAGAGAGAGAGAGAGAGAGAGAGAGAGAGAGATCTGTCTTATTCTCATTCTCATCTAGTTCTGGAAGATACCTGTCTCCCAGGGCCACTGTAAATTGTTCCCAAGGGGAGAGAAATGTCAGAAGTCTAAAATGCCCCTCTGTGTGTTGTGCCTTTTTATCTAGGCTACCTCCTGCTTAGGACAAAGCCAGGACCATTTCCTACTCTACCCCAGAGTTCTGAACAGCACCGCACGCCCTCCGCCAGTTTCTCCCAGTTTCTGTCTTTTCTGTCTAACTCTGTTGGCTTCTAAAGAGCTGATCTTTTGAAGGAGCTAAGCAGTCTCAGGAGCTTGGAATCTGGACTGGAAATGAGACCTGAAAAGTCACCTATAACTTTCTATCCTTGTACCTTTTGACATCTTGTGTATTTATCTCATTGCACAGGACCTCAGTCTTTCAAATGGACTAGTTTGTGCATATATGTGTGTCTGCTTCAGTAAATGAGAGGGAATTAAGACAGATATCACTTGTGTTTGTTCCTGGAATCACTGAGACATTTTGTGCAAGCACTACATGTCACATGTCCCCAGAGTCTTCAGTGCTGGTGGTGTTGGTGGTAACGATGGAGACAAATTCAAAGGTTTTCACATTGGTGGATGCTCTATGACCACCACATCATTGACCCTAAGTAATTATTTTGTTGTGTATGTGTTAGTGAATATGCTTGTTTAGGTGCATGTACATGCATGTGTGCATGCGTGTGGGTAGTTCCTTGGATGTCATGCTTCAGGAGCTGTCCACCTTATATTTTGAGGCTGAGTGTTCATTGGCCAGGAACTTAACTGATTAGGTTGATTAGGTGATACCCACTGACTGGTGAACCCCAAAGATCCACCTGAATTTGCCTCTCCAGTGCGGAGATTACAAGAACGTGCATTCAAACATGCCCAGATTGTTTTTAAACCCGTGTTCTGGGGACTGAACTCAGGTCCCCATGATTGCACAATTGACACTTCACTAACAGAGCCATCCTCCCAGCCCAGCCCTTAATCATCAAGTTATCCTGTGAAGATTCCCACTTAATATACTCTAATGGCTATGAAAGGGATGGTGCTGGTTTATGTGGTGGGCAAAGAGCTGTCAGTTACAGGAGTGTATGATAGTGTGAGCTGGACTCTGCTTTCTACAGAGCAGTTGGGGCAGCGTTGGCATAATGACTCAGGCATAGATCCACTCAGACCTTTACGGTCTCATCAAAGCAGTGGCACCCAGGTTAATGAAAGCTACTGTCCTTCTTTTAACCAGTATCAGCTTAGTGGGTCCCTTCTAGAAGTCACAGCATAGCTTATTTGCAATTTGCCTCCCCTTCTCTGGTCCCAGAGTGCCACTGGAGATGGGAGTCTGGGGAAAGAGCTGCCATCAAAGAATGGAGCTCAACCTGGAGAGGAAGCCATGGCACCTGGCAAGGGACACAGATCACATCTCTCTGTAAGGCTAAGCTACAATTACCCTTCCCTCTGGATCACAAAGCAACAAGTCTTCAAGGACAATTTTAAAGTGCATGTGTTAAATCTCAAGGTTATTATATAATTAAGAAGTTTAATATCTTAAACAATAAAAATCTTATATTACTTAAGTACTTTCCCCTATAAAGTGTGGGGGAGGGAGTTCAGGAGAGAAAAGAAAGGGGGCAAAGATGGAGATAGAAACAGAGGGTGTTCAAATATCATTTAATGCCTAAATGTCACAGGCTTAAAAAATTCAACAGAATTCTCATGCATTCTTTCCCACAGGGGGCTACCCTTTAAACAATGACCTTTAAGAAAAAAAAAAAACCCAAGCAAACAAACAGCTCCAATGCTGGTGACACATGTCCTTTATCAGTTTGGACATTTCACTGCCCACAGCAGTGATGAATCTAATATCAGCCCAAATGGCCAGTATTTTGAACAATGGCTCTTGGATATCTCTCAGACTCTTGAGGACCATTTCTGGGGGGGGGGGGGATTGATTCAGTTCTGGGTTCTTCCGTGATGAGATAGTTTCAATAATTGCCATTTCCTGTGGTTGTAAAACATTCCATTTTGACCTTCTAGCTGTCGTAAATGGTTTCTCGACTCTGGAGGGAGGCAGGACTGCTGTGCAGAGCAATCTATAGGAGCAGATATCAACTGAAGCACAGGTGCTCATTCCCTGAAGATCACAAGGCGGGGATCAGAAGTTGGCACCACCTGGTGGAAAGGGCATGGGGCCTGAAGACTAGAGACACAGAGTTGTGCCTCAAGGGCCATAATAAACTCTCAGAGGAAGCCATGGGACCAGAGAAAGAAGTGATAGCAAACAAAGTATGTGTTTTGTGGGTTTGGGGGAGGAGCCAGATTTCTCCGGAGAGCCTCAAGGAGGAAGTTACTTTTGTAACTTCCACCAGCTCCAACAGGACAAACTGAAAAATTCCTGTCATTATTTTTAAGCATTATAGGCATATGCAAATGACCTTCCCAGCCTAGTACAGTGTAGGGTCTGGATAGCTGGGATTGTTTTGACAGCATTTCCATGTGTGGTGCCTTGCCAAAGACAGCGGGTCACTAATTGTTGAGGGGGAGAAACCAGAAATTCATTATCAGAATGCTGCTGAGTCTTGGATAATCGTAAAGGGCCCATTTCCAGTCCTTTGTCTGTCTTTGGAGACTTAGGGGTAACAGCCCATTCAGGCATTAAGGAAAGGGTGACCTGCAGGTCCGTCCATGTTTGTACTGGCTGCCTCTGGTGCTTTCCTTTACGCTGTCTCTAATATACTGTAATAACTCTTACACAGGTGACCGGTGACCACTGACAAACCCAGTGGGCCACCTTCAGTTCTTATGTACTCATCAGAGCTTGGCTCACACAGCCATTCCTTTCTTTCCCCGTAATTACTTCCTTCCCTTGGCTGCTAGAACCCTTGGCAGTTTCTTTGGGTGTATATATGTTTGTGTAAATGCACACACACACACACACACACACACACACACACATGAGGAAGCTAGACATCAATGTTAGGTGTCTTTCTCAGTGGCTTCTCCATCCTTATTTTATTTTTTCTATTTTCAGACAGTGTCTTCCCCATACTCTGTCTTTCACTGAACCCAAAGCTCACCAATTGGTTGGAATGATTCATTCAACAATCTTGTCCTTCTTCCCCAGCTCAAGGATTATAAGGACCAATACCACACACAGCTTTTTACATGTGTGCTGAGGATCTGCACTCAGCTTTCTATTCTTGTGGGGTAGGCACGTTAGTGGTCAAGCCATCTCTTTAGCTCCTAGGATACAGTATTTTCCCAGTGTCCCTGAAACCTACCATTATTTCTTCTTAGTGTTTTTCCCTGTTTTCTCTTGAAGTTTTAACAATGGAATTTTCAATATTTAGCTTAATGTTTATATTCCAGTGTAAAGTGATTGATACTCATAATCCCAGCTGTCAGGATGCTATAGTAGGTGGACGGTGAATTCCAAGCTAGGTTGGGCTACACCTGAAGACCTTACTTCAGTATTATTGTTATGAAAGATTGTGTGTGTTCTTTACCTCATCCAACCCTTGGCAACTCCATGTAATATAGGTGACACCAGAAGAACTCACCATCTTGTTTGCTGAAATGGTTAGATAAGCATTCTTTCATATGGTTAACCTAAAGGCTTCCAAGTTCTGACTTCGATAAACTCTACTGCCCATCCACCCAATATTTTTCTCTTGAATGCCTAAGTATGTAGCTTGACCACAGCCAATGTGACAGTCCCTTGCCATTCCCATTCTAAGAACCAGATCCATTCTACCTATATGCTGGCTCATTTCAGTCAGTAGTGACTCAACTGATTTTGATGTTCGGCTACAAAATCCTTGGTATTGTTCTTAACTCCTCTGTCCTCTGGTACCAGCATGCAACCCATCCTTAAATTCAGAACACATCTGATGCTGATGACATTGTCTTTGGCATTTCCCAAAGTGTCTTTCTCTGTTTTTTTTTTTTTTTTCTGTCCTTGACCCTAAGACAGCCAGCAGACTCTCACTAAAAGAGTTTAACTCGTCAGTTTTTGCTGAGAACTCCCTTGGCTGCAGGCACACGGCCACCTTGTTTTCCATGTGTACTTCTGCATCATGGTTGGTTTTGCACAGATTGACTTCTCTGCATGGAGAACCCCTCCTCTGCATGGCTGCGTGACCTTCTTCTCTTCGATGTTGCTTCAAAATCACTTTCTAATGAGCCTCCTCTGGTCACCATTATCAAATGGCAAACCTCTCTTTGACCTTGTGTTCTTTCTCGTGTCTCCCTGGACTGCCAATGGGGAGTCTAGACACTTGATGTAGCTCACTGTCTGGCACACAGTGATGCTCAACTAATCCTAGCTGAATGAATAATGAGATACTAGGACCAGGTCTGTTTGTGGGAGCACTAATGTAGCTCAAAGATGTCCAGGGTTTCTTAGGAGAAAACAAAGACTGTAGCAGTTACCAGGGGATGCAACTGGGTTTCAAGGTGGCTACGCTGTACTCTGAGACTAGGACCTCCTGCAACCTCAACTGGGCTCTCCCTGAGTGGGTAGGTGAGTTCCCAGAGAGCAGGACCCCACATTCGGTGCAAGTTATCTCGGAAAATTCACTAGCAATATATCATATACAGGATTAGTATTTATTGAGGGGTATATGAACACTCACATACAAATTGAACCTTAGGACAATTCTTGGAGATAGGAGCTGTCCCACAACCAGCTGTTGATTCAGTCTCTGAGAACATGAAACAAAACAGGGAAGAGCTTAGTGTCCTGGTGTGTCTTAATGGGGTCTGGCCATGCCCAATTCAGGCTCCCAATACTCCAGAGACATGCCTCCAAGCTTTGTCAACTAATACCCGAATCCCACTACATCTACTCATGTTTTTGGACCGACTATTCCTGTCACCCCACACCAGATTCCTTACTACATGCTGTGGATGCACAAAAGCTGGTTCTTGTCCTCCTGGATTTTGTGCTTCATGTCTGTGGAGACTGACATGAGTCAAATGGTCAAAGGAGCAAATTGAAAAGTAGACTCACATAAGTGCTGAGAGAGTGAGGGCTTTAGGAGAAAGCTTCTAGTGGGAAGTGATATCCAAGCTAGGATGGATGCAGGATGGACTCTTGCCTTGGTTATTGATACATGTAATCATAGTAATGATGGGAGAATCTTCAGAAGGCTGGTATTCACTGGACTCCGAAGCCACATGACTCATTATATCACATGACTTTACGTAAATAACCCTCTGTTCCTGGTTTTTTTTTTTTTTCAATCTGGAATATGTGAAAATTGGATTCCAAACTCTTTGATATTCAAGATTCTGATGATTAAGCTCTGAATTAGAGACTGGACCTGGACCTCTGGCTGTTTTCTTTTTCTTTTTTTCCTGTGGATGGAACAATCTCCCTGTCTTCTCTCTTCCTCCTTGATACTTGGTCATATTTTGCCTTGTGACTGTGTTTTCACTAAGATTCCTGAAGCAGACATTTGGTTTTCTTTATATCAAAATTTCACTTAGCTTCTAGTGTAGGCCTTGGACACAATGTGTTTAGTGAGCATTTGCTGAGTTGGTGGCATGTTGTGTCCCGGGATGGATACTAGGTTCTGGAGAAGGTATGTATGTGAATTTGTCATACTCGTCCTCTGTAAGACAAATCCATCAACACCATTCTCCTGTGTGGATGAGGGGAATGCAGTGGGTTCTGTGTGAAGAGTGGGCAGTAAAGGCAGATGGAGCCCATTATTAGCTAGGCAGCCTTTGCCCCACTAATAACATTTTTTGACCTTTAGTTTCTTTTCAGGTAGTTGTCACTCAGCTCATCAGGGCAGCAGAAGTGTCTAGATGGAGCAATTCACACCAGGCTCACACCACAGACCCTGTTATACCTTGACACATCCTATTGGGGAAAATGGGAGACTCCAGGATTGGGTACTAGAGGTTTCTTGTTTTATCCAAAAGAGACTTTAAGGTCATGGGTGACCCTTTGAATCAGCCTTTCTGCTGTGACATTGACCTCAGCAACTTCCTCTCCCCTCCTTACATTTATTCTCTCCTCACAATCATCTCTGTATATACCACGAAACAGAAACTGCCATGTTTAAGGCCACATGGACTCAAGACCACAGGTATAGGTATGCTCTGAATCACCACATTTCCTGCTGCTAGGACATCTACCCTTGGTGTGTGTGTGTGTGTGTGTGTGTGTGTGTGTGTGTGTGTGTGTGTGTGTATGTGTGTGTGTGTAGGGGCAGACTGAGGCATTCCACTAGTGCATCATGGGCCTGGTGCTCACTGAGAACAGCCCCCAGGGTAGACTAGAAAACTACATGCCCAGACCAAGGCCAGCTAGTGAGTTCAACTGCAAGGCAGTCCCTGGGAATTAGTGCAAACCAGGAAGGGACAAAGAAGAGTGATCACTATGCATTGATTGGAGACAGCAGGCTTCAAAGCATAACTTTTGTCTTGTAGCTCTTGGGTCTAATATTCATCCTGTCAGTGACCAACCACATGGCTTTAACAAACCAATTGTCTTCTTTATCTGGCATTTCTCCTCTGTCAGTGGGAGCCAGAGCAGTTATCTGAATTGTTGATTAAACAGCCTTCACACTGGCACATTACAGCCACTGTATTTCTGACCCAGATGCTCACTGAGGGAGATTATACCATGCCACTTCAGAGATGAGAAAACGTCATCTCAGGAAGGTGAGGCCTTCATCTTCATGGGTGTCAGACTGTCCCAGATCTTAATGGCCTCCAGTCACTGCTGGACCTAGTGGAATCTCAGAGAATGGGCCTCCATGGAACACCCTATGCCTATCTTGACCTGCAACATGCACTATGGCAAGCACCAGGGGGAGGCCAAGCCCCACCCATAAGGAGCTTCTCTTCTTGAACTACTGTTAACTTTGGTCTCTGTGGCCTGGTCATCCTCAATCAGTGGGACATCCTGTTGCAGTGGGCACTTTCTCAGGGCCTGGGCTGGTTGGTCTTCTCAGCTTCCTTGCCTCTAGAGCCCCCCATGGCTCTCTTTTCTAACTGCTCCATCCACCCTAGCTTACCATCCTAGGTTTCCACCTCGGAAAGGCCCTTCTGTCTAAATGCTTATCAACTTCCTGTGGTTAATTTGGGAAGGTTCGTCGAGCACATCTGAGTCATCATCCCCTCCTTGGATCCCACTGACTTGGTGTTTAGACTTTTTGTGATTCCCTTCTACCCTGGCGAGCTGCTCCTATTCCATTCTGACCACCTGACTCCTTTGCCAGCTGCTCTGAGCCTGTTGGAGGGCAACATTCACTCCAAACTCCCTCTGAGCACTTGCAGAACCAAGTGCCTTTGCGAGGACTTCCAAATGCTCATATCCCTGTGTAGAAATTATTAGTTCTCTTTTCAGGGAGGTCAAGGTCCTGGCAAAGCTTCACCTCGCCCATTTCTATACCAGGGGGGGTCGGACTTCAGAAACTCAGTGTAAAGATGGTGAAAGAGATCAGCTGTGGCAGACTGGACAAGGGTTAAAGTGGATGCAAGAAAAGAGGGTCCCGGGGTGCTTGGAAGAAGGCTCTCGGGAAGAAAGAGCAGGACTTCTTTCTCTCAAGGTCACTAGAACTACACTGTGTGTGAAGGTTAGCAAGTTCTGGTGAAGACAGAATCGTGGAGAGATTGGAGGCTTTGGAGCCCTTAAGTTTACGAGGCTTGAGTGTTTATTTCGGAGTCTCAAGGATAGCTCCCTTTCCTGCTGGGGACTGCATCTTTGGGTCAGAGTTATGGGCACTGCTGTAGTTTGAACCTGACCTTTAAGAGTGAGTGTTTGTGTTGGCCAAGGTGAGGGCTGGCTGTTTGGCTTTTCTCCATTGTGACTGGTTTTAGGTTCTGGCCCTTGTGCTCTGCCTCTGGGTCCACTGGGTTGTGACCATCCTCATCCACAATGCTCCCACTGCTGAGAGCTGCCGCACACCTGCCTTCCCTGCCATCTCTGACTGCAAGCCTCTGAAACCATGAATGGAGTTACTCTTCTTAAGTTCTTTCTGTTCATTTTACGGTCACAGCGAGGCAAGGTAACCAATACAACCCCTGTCTCATTTTACTTTTGCAGGACACTCTTTCTTCTGATACCTATTTTAGACTTGTAGAGGGGCTGAAACTAAATTGGGGAGGGGAAAGTTATGAGACCTACCCAGAATCATTCTCCTGATACTTAGTCATCAGGGATTTGCTCCTTCCCCAAGGAGAGCTAGTTCTCCTGCCCAGGCCTCTAGAGACTCATTTGCTTTTTCAGGTGAAACAGCCCCTCCCCCTGGAATATTTCCTTATTGGGAGTTTGTTAATGTGTTCCCTAGGTGCCAATCAAGGAGGCACACATGGAAGAGCTTTGCTAAGTTGCTGGAGGAAATTAACATACGTTTCATGTGCGGCCAATACAGAAGATTAGATAGATGTTATCGGAAATGTTGAGGTTTCTTTGATGAGCTCAGTAATCTAGTTGTTTAAAGTTAGAATTTGGCTTTCTCGTTAAAAGGACCAAGTTTTCTTGGGGTATAGTTTTGCCTTGAAGGTTTTGCTTTTAATTTATCTTTTAACTAACTGACCTCAAAAACAAAAGATGATACATTCTGTATAGACCATTCCATGGCATCTGGTTGACTTTTATTAGATCTGATTATTTTAAGAAATGTCAATTTTTATTAAAACAGCTAAGTTTTTTTTTTTTCCTTGAAACTATACAACTGTCTCTATTTGCCTTCAAAATCTACAAGCATTTTGGTGCTGTTTTTCAGGAACCCGTGATCAGATCTAATCAAGTGTTTAAAATCTTTTGACATTTTTGACAACTCTCGAACATCAATGTCTAAATTAAGTCTTAAGAAAAAAAAACCTCCAAAACCTCAAATTAACTTTGAGAGTTTCTAGAAATGTCCCTGAAATATCTCAAAAGAACTTTTCTTCTCACATTATCGAAAGGGAGATATTTAAGCCAACAGGGCTTCTTCTGTGGTCTGTACTACTCAGTAGGCATGGTCAGAGTGTGTGTGCTGTCCAGTCTCCTGTAGATAGTATTAATGTTTGATGTGTGTGCCTTGATATACAAACTTTGTTGAAGACTGACATGTCCTAGAATAATGTTGTCATTCACCATGTTAATTAATATATGAAATGTCTGTCATCCAGATAATCAAATCTCCTTGCTGGTGAATGGTGCATGCAAGCTGGAAAGAGATCATGAGAAAGATTCTGACAAATTCTGATTATTTTTAGATCATGCTATTGGATTGGGTCAGAATTTCTGAGAATCTTATGGATAACTAGTGTGTTGATACAACCTTTGGCCAAATAGTAAACAAAACAAAACCTTAAAGATGAATGGAACCGAGTTCACTGATGAGAACAGTTCTTTTTTTATTTTTTTATTTTTTGATTCTTAGAAACTGGAAATGTTGTTGGTTCTTTAGTGTTTTATTTCTGAGATTTGTTTCTATTACATATACCTGGGTATCCTACCTTTTTGCAGATGCCTGAGGAAGCTAACAGAGGGCATCAGATCCCCTGGAGTTACAGGTGATAGATACAAGCCACCCAGCAAGGATGCTGGGAACCAAACTCTGGTCCACTGAAAGAGCAGCAAGCCCTCTTTACATTGAGTCAGCAAAAAAAAAAAAAAAATAAAAATAAAAAAAAAAAATAAAAAAAAAAATGCACGTTTGTTTGTTTGCTTTGTTTTAAAAGAAAAATGGAGTGCTCATCTCCATTGAATGCTTGATCATTACTCTTTTAACTTAACCACTGAAAACCCAGAAATACTTCTCATACCCTTACAGTCCACGAGAATCTTCCTCTTGCACAAGGACACAACACTGTAAGTCACATCAGTAACAGCTCTAAAAAATTAATGTTGTCTAATAAAGCCCTTTGGATCCTTTCAAAGCTCTGGCTACCATACTTTAAAATACACAAAGAATGACTGTTGTCATGAAAGTGCTACAAGTATTGGGGATAAATGTAATGAAACTATATTTTTAAAAGGAAACTTAGCAAGAAGGGGCTGGAGAGCTGGCTCAGCATTATTAAGCACACTCCCTGCCCTTTCAAAACACCAGAGTTTGCTTCCTAGCACCCATGTCAAGTGGTTCATGACTGCCTGTAATTTTTGCTCCAAGGGTCTGACTCTTTTCTGCCCTTTGCAGGTGCTCCTCACTACACCACACACACACACACACACACACACACACACAGAGAGAGAGAGAGAGAGAGAGAGAGAGAGAGAGAGAGAGAGAGAGAGAGAGAGAGATAGTTGAGAAAGGGATGGCGGGAATAAATCTTTAACAATTTTAACCATGATTATGCTTGAAAAAATAAGTTAGGACTCTAAAAGTCTGAATTAATACAGAACATAGTACAGTCACTGCTCTATTATATAATATGAAATAAGTATATGTGTATATAATTTGATTGAAAGCTAATTTTCTCTAGTTTCACTAAAACTTGAAACTATCCCCTTCCCTAAGTTCCCTAACCCTGAAACTGGATGGCTTTAAATGTCAACAAATATTTGGCACAATAGATCGTGCATGAGCAGCCATCATGCCTGTTGAGATACACATCACCCACAGAATTTACCAGAGCACCTGGTGATAAAGCCAAAGGTCCTCAATGGCCATTGCCACCCTTCATCCAAACAGTTTTGAAATCATCTCACAACCTAAGACTGCTGTCTGCTCCACATTTTGAATGTATTTTTCTTTCTGTTTTTCTGAGAATGATACTTTGAACTTTCTTCAAGCAATGAAAGTCGGCTGCGGTAGTACCATCAAACAGAAATGCCTGTACTTTAATCCACAAACACATCTCTATGTTAGTTAATCAAGCATTGTTGCCTCGAAGTTGAAGGCGAATTTCCATCAGATAGGCCCTGCTTCTTCTCTTGCTTAGAAATGGCCCCAGGGATTCCTGCTCTGGGTAGTTTCATCTCTGACTATTGCTCTTCCCGCCATTTGCACTTATCTCTAAGGATGCTGTGTGGTCCTAGGGGTTCCCACAACTTCACAGCAGCCTCTCTTCTATTACATGATTTCCACCAGGACTGGAGACGCTGGACCACTCAGGAACCAGCCACCCAAGCCCAAGATGACTGACTGTGAGGCCTCACATCCCAAGGCAGAGCTCAGTGAGGCCACCATGAATCTGAGATTATTCTAGAAAGTATGCCGGTAACCAAGCGTAGCTGTACTGTTTGCCCACACTCTCAGACACCTGGGAAGAGGAAGGAAAGAAGGTTAGGAGAACCAGACTAAAAGACTCCCTGAGCAGACACAACTCTTGGATTTTGAAGTAAGGCATTCTGCTTGAATTGTGAACACAAGCAAGACTTCAATTGGGTTATTTCATGTAAAGACTTAAAGTCAGAAACAAAAATTGACCTCAGCTTACTGTAGGCATCTGAGGCACATGTGATTATTTGGCTGGGGCTTGAAACAATGGGAGCCAAAGAAGGCAATCTTGTAACAGCGGTCGCTCAAGTAATTTTACATTTACCTCTGTTTTTCCCATCACCACTTGCCTCAGATGCTTTATCATTGAAGCACTAAACCACTTTTGTTGGTTTAATTACTTCTTAATCAGATCTTTTAAAATCTGCCTATGAGATAGTTTGTTATTTTTATCAAGTAGTGAACAGTCTGTGTTCAAGCTGGGCTGTTCCATTTATTCTTCAATATAACCTAGATATATATGTCCAGACGTACACATACCCCAACCAATGCATGCTTAGTAAAGCATCTGTGATGAGCCTCAAGTAAATATATTTTCCTGTGTGTGTGTGTGTGTGTGTGTGTGTGATTTGAGGAACACACATAGAAGCCTGTACCCCAGCAGAGAGATTGTCCTAGGATCAGACAGAAGTGTGCATCTAAACATGTCATAGTAGAAATGTATATTCACAGGCACACAGGTTTATATTTATTGTGTAAGCTTTCTGTAATAAAATATTTTTGTAATATAATAATTACATGAGATAATTAGCTTATAGACAGAAGAACTTGATTGTGTGATCTGTCACATTAACTTTTCCTGGGGATATGAATTAATGTCTAATCACCCCAGGTGGTCACTGACGACAGATCACAGTATGATTTCACCAAAGTCCAACTTGGTAAGACTGGTGAGTTTATTGGGGTTGCTTATAGATCATGATGGGGAGTTCCTTATAGAAGTGTAGCTGATCCTTCAGCCACAGCATCACCATAAAGCTCCGCCTCATCAAGGGTGGACGCTGCACTGTAGTGTCACATTTTCAACTAACCTTCTGCTTCCCATATAGACTAGAATTTTCCAAGATTACTTGCAGCTGGGGGAAGAAATGATGAGGCGATAGTTGGAGTCTCCTGGTTCTCCCTTCCTTCATTTACTAACGAGAAGTAATAGCTCTATTACTGTTACTGTAGACCTGGCTACCACCGTATTTCTGCTTTAGTTACCATGGCTACTGGAACAATTTCAAGATGGCATCTTGTTAAGAACAGAGGCTTTCATCCAAAAGGCTTACACTTTGGAGGTTCTGGACCATGATTGCCTGATTTCATTGCTTTGAGTAAGACATAGAGTGGGGGGTGGCTGTGTCCTGTGGTCTCCTTCAAGAACATTCCTCAAACCCCATAATGATCTAAAGAACTCCCAGTGAGCCTCACCTCTTAAAATCCCCACTCCTACCCCCAGTACTGCCTCTCTGGACCGTGTCTCCAACACATGGACTTTTGGGAGATATTTAAGATGCATGCAGTAGCTCCGATTGAAAATGGATTTTCTTTGCAGTGCATTTTGGTCAGCTTTATCTTTGGAAAAATTGGACCCGAGATTTCCAGAAAGAAAACTTAAGCCAATAATGGAATGCAGTTGCGTGCTCATTCAGTTATCAGAAGACAAGGAGAATAATAATGCCATAGCTGGGGCTCTAATGTGTAAGTCAAGGTCTGAACAGGGCCAGTCCATGGTCCACTTTTGTGTGTTCCAGCGATCAGGGGTGGGCTCGTGCTTTCCTTTGAACATTCTTCTCCTTCCAGAAAGTTAATTTAAAGAAAACTATCACAAGTAGAAAATGAGACTTAGGAAAAAGCAGTCATAACAGTGTTCTTTGGAAATAACCAGCTAAATGTCTATAATTAGACACATAAATATCTAATACCCAGCGTCTAAACAGCCAGCTAAGTATCTATAATTAGATTTTGTCAGTCCCATTTGATGAAATATCTTTCAGTCATCACCATGGCAATTATGGAAATTAAGGAGCATCGCAGAAAACATTTACGATACAGCAGTGAAAAAATTAGCACAGGAATCAGTTCAGGGTGATGGGGGGCAGCGGCTCCTCCAAAGAACTAAGCCATTGAAGGTGAGAATCGGTTCTTTCATGTCCTGTCACAAGTGTTGATTTTCCATTTGCATTTTCTTTCATGTTATCATGAAAATCTCCAACTCCAAAGGCCATTTCAGTGGTAATTCAGCCCGGAGCCAGCCTGCTTACTCTGCTAGAGTTTGACCCACCTGACAGATGTGGAGGTGCAACCTCCAGTGTGTGAAGAGCTGTCTAGACATTTACTATAATGTACACCCTTGACATTGTGAGCTTCTCAGACTTAGCCAGCAAAACTGTGGGGGGGGGGAGGAAGAGGGAGAGGGAGGGAAGGAGAGAGAGGGGGAGGGAGGAGAGAGAGAATGTGGAGGTCTAAGATGAACTTCAGTGCCTTTCCTTGGTCTCTCCCTACCTTATGTTTTGGGTATCTCACTGAATCACTGAAGCTGGTGCTTATTGATTTGGTTTGGCTAGCCAACAGGTTCCAGAGATTCACCTGTCTCTGGCATTCCCTATGCTGGATTACAGAATCATGCCACAATGCCTGACTTTTTTATATGGATGCTGATGATCCAAACTTAGGTCCTGATGCTTGCATGGGCAGACAATTTACCAAGTGAACTGTCTTCCAGCTCCTGTTTGCAAGTCTTAAATGACGAACTACACAATAGTAACTGTGTGGCAGGCCAGGGCCTCTGCTCAGTTAGTCATCTAAGTGCCAATGTAGACTATTTCCAGATAATTTCTATTTCTCCATCTTCTGCCCCCAAGAATGATTCTTTCCAGAAACAAGATCATCTCCTAGAAGCTGAAATGCTGGACTTGTTTGTCACTGAACTATTGCTGTGATCTTTGGACCCCAAATATTTGCTACTTGTGGAGATCTTAGTGCACAGTACTATACCAGTGAACTTAGTACATGGTACTAGACCAGTGAACTCAAAGTTTGAAAACAGAGGAACAGATGAGGTACCATTTATAAAGAGACGGTGGATCCCTGACCCCAGGTTCATGACTCAGTAGTTCCCAAGACCAACTTTGTGTTTCTGTCTGATTCCCAAGAGCTGCTGTGGCTGCTGGCCTGGCAGGTACACCCACTGCTCCACCAATGTGATCTCATTGCTCACAGCATCTCTGAAAGTACAGTGTCCCCAGTTCTCCTTAACTCAAAGTTCAGAGCATTAGTGTGGGTTAACAGGTTGCTTATCCATTTTGTTTCATTGTCCAGGAGAGGAGTGATAAGATGATGTTATGTTTTAAAAACTAGAGGAGTAAATGGTTGGAAAGGAACAATCCAGATGCTGTAAAGGCTGCAGTCACCTGTACACTTGCACACACATGCAGGGGTTGGGGTGGGGGCAGTGGGGAAGGGCTATGTGATCACCTCCATCTTAGAAGATGAAAGGTCTCTGGAAGTCAGAGGAAGGCCCTCTGCCTGGGTCTTTTCAGCCGGGGTGGGGGGAGAGAGAGCGATGGTCATTTTGGTCACACACACACACACACACACACACACACACACACACACACACAGAGAGAGAGAGAGAGAGAGAGAGAGAGAGAGAGAGAGAGAGAGAGAGAGAGAGAGAGAGCTACCTCAGGTGAAATCTGAGTGGCTTCTACTGTTAACAGGAACATTCAGCAAAGTGACAGACATATACCAGAAAGCAATCTGCAGACACATTAGGACACATCAGCCTCAGCTTATTACTATCATGTGAAGTGTGCATGGCCCTTCCGGGGAACAAGAGGCTTCCAGAGGAGTGAGAGGAAACCCCAGTGTTTGATGAGGTCTTTTGCAACCTCCTCCTCTTTCTTGTGGGGCCCTGAGGGCGGAGTGACTCAGCATCTTATGGCTGAGGCTGTGGAAACCTAGGTTGTATGATGTGGGAACCACAGGAGCTCCGAAGCCACACTTGAATCCCAGAACTGCTCCTTTGCTTCCCTGGCAGCTCCCCAAGGTTTCCTCATCTGTAGTAGGACATGGAAGAGACTATTGACCTTCATGGGGCAGTCACAAGGACTCAGTAAGCTAATACTGCTTAGAGCATAGCTTGGTACCTATCAGATTTTTGTGGAATGACTTGAGGTGGCTCATTTTGATTTCTAAAAGGAGTGAAAAGAGCCAGGAACATTTCTGATGAGAAAAGCTAAAGGGAGTGTTTTAGATCACCAGACGCTAACTTGTTCTGAGATGTGGGTACAAACCAGATGAGCTAGCCAACGAAATGCACTAGAACAAAGTAAAGTCCAGCAGCAGCAGCAGAGCCATACTATACCAGGGTGCAGCTGGGGGCTGGGCTGTTCCTCAGAGCCACAGAGGGACCATTCAAAACCTGGCAAAACAGTGATCCATGTAAATAAGGGTCAAATCATGTCCTTATATTAATGCAGAAGTACACACACACACACACACACACACACACACACACACACACACACACACGCTTATACCTGTCTGGATGTGGGGAAATGGCCCAGTGCATAAAGATACCTACTCCATAAGCATGAAGACCTGAGTTGGGGAATCTCAGCATCCCTCAAAAAGCTGAGCATGGCTGTTCATGTGTTTGCAACCCTGGTGCTATAGGTAGAACAAGAAAGTCACTGGGTTTGTCAGTTGTCAGCCTAGTTCCACGTTCAGAGACCCCATTTTAATAAGTTAAAGGGTGACAAGGAAGAACACAAAGTCCTCCTTTTCTGGCCTCAACATCAGTGTATTTACAGGCACACATCTCCACATACACACACATGCTAACATACCCCCCACTCACACATGCTAACATACCCCCCCCACATGCTAACATACCCCCCCACACATATGCTAACATACCCCACACACATATGCTAACATACCCCCCCACATGCTAACATACCCCCCCACATGCTAACATACCCCCCCACACATATGTTAACATACCCCCCCACACACATATGCTAACATACCCCACACACATATGCTAACATACCCCCCCACACATGCTAACATACCCCCCACACACATGCTAACATACCCCCACACACACATATGCTAACATACCCCCCCCACACATGCTAACATACCCCCCCACACATGCTAACATACCCCCCACACACATGCTAACATACCCCCCCACACATGCTAACATACCCCCCACACATGCTAACATACCCCCCACACATGCTAACATACCCCCCCACACACATGCTAACATACCCCCCACACATGCTAACATACCCCCCCCACACATGCTAACATACCCCCCCCCACACACACACATGCTAACATATATTAGTTTGGAGATGAATGTTTTAACCTAGTGCTTACTTCTTGTTGTTCTTTTAATATCGGCCTTCTCACCAAGGCTGGCCTCATACCCTGTAAGTAGCAGAGAATGGCCTTGAACTCCCAATTCTAAGTTCTCTTGCTCCCACCTTCTAAGTTCTAAGATTATAGGTGGACCCCACCGTACCTGGTGCATGCAGTGCTGCTGACCTAACCCAGAGCCTCCTGCATGCTAGGCAGGCACTCAGCCAACTGACTGAGCTACATAATCGGACCTCAGCCTTGCATCTTTAAATAAGACACATGTTTTGAGTTAGCAGGAAGGGCAGACATGTGTGTTAAGATAATGTGTTCTCTCTTTCAACCTGAAACACATCATAGATGAGAGAGTGTTCACATGTCCTAACAGGATTAGTGTGTGAGCACAACAAAAACCAAACCTACCGTGGGAGGCCGTGTTCTCCTCTGAGATGATTCAGACTTTCCTTTTCTACACCGCTGGCTTTGGGTACAGCTAGTAGAACCCTGCCAGGTACTGCCTGTGTCATGTCCCAGTAGAAGCTTTACCAGCATTCCAAGTTTCTGCCCATCCCCTTTCTCACTGAACTTCTTGGAGAATCTATCGTAAACAAAAAATTACCATTGCAGCTTGGGGCCAGGAACTAGACAGACATGAGGCAAGAGCCTGACCATATTCACAGCCTGGAACTTGGGTAGAATATTTGCTCATAGACTTGACTGCAAAAAAAGGAAATGCTTATTGTTATAAACTATGGGTATTTTAGATTGCCTGTTACTGAAGTCAAACCATACTATGTAGAAATGAATGCCTAGAAGAAGGTATTGCTGTAACCAAAGAAGAGGACACCTACCTAACGTTGAGCACCAGACAGCAGGATATTTTTAGATTTTTAGATCTCTACAGGTAGAAAGGACAGTGCATGTAATGCGCTGTGAAAGACTTGATAAAAACTGTCACATTTATAAGTGATAAGGTAAAAAATGAAATGAAACAAAGTGGTGGATTTGTGGACTTGAGAGAAGAAGGTTTGGGACAGAGTTGGGAAGGTGAATTGGTTGTGGCTAGCCGTGGGGACAGAGATACTACACAGAGGAGATGGCGCCAAGAACCAGCACTTTTGCAAACAGAATTGAGGGACAATTGAAGATCAAGAAAGTCTAGGTCATATAGGGTTTAGAGATTCAGTCTCCTCACCTTCTTATCACAACAACCATAACAAAATGAAGTTTTAGGGCACAGAGTCAGTCCAGGTCATGGCCATTAACACTCTGCTTGGTGGCCAAGACAAAATCATTCTATTTTCTAAGACCTCTGATGAGACTCAGAGGCTCTGGGGGATGCAATGCTATTTCTACAGGCCCTTTAAAAATCACCTGCAGTCTAGTCTAACCGCATCTTAGTCTTTGGTTGCAGCAATGCTTACATCTAGGCGTTCATTTCTGCATAGTGTTGTGCGATAGTTTGATTTTTTCCTGACAAATGAAAGGTTGATTGAAGTCTGAGGGCAGAGCTGGCCACTAGCTGACCATAGAGGTTTGGAGGCCCATAGATAGAGAAGAGACAGGAAGTAGTAAGGCGGGGCTGAGAGAGGATCTATGGAAAAGCAGACCACAAGGGAAAGTGACTGACTACCAAACTTTGCTAAGACGAGGTGGGACAGTTCTTTAAAAATTCTGCTTTGCAGAAAAGTTTGTCAGATATTCGGACTGCAGGCTGAAGGTAGATGTCCCAACATTACAGAGGAACCTTGAGTGACTGTCTAGGAAGCCAGATGTTTCTGTCATTTCTTACTTTTGGAAGTTGTTTTGCTCTGTGCTTCTTATTTACTCGGGTCTCTGATGGATGGAGTTGAAGACTTGTTCCCAAATTCAGAAAAGAAACTCACAAAAGAGGGTAAAGTATATGAGGTTGAGAGACACAAAAGGGTAGTTTTAGATTGGTGATACTAGTTAGGATAAAAGTGAATTAGGTGCAACACTATGGACTTTCCGAAAGGATAAATAATGGAGTGTCTTATCTGAATTTTTATTTGCAAATGGAATGGACATTGTTAATGTAATTCTTGTATATATATGTATGTATACAGTTATTGTACTTGTATATACTTTTACTAGGTTAGTTAAAACCCCCTCTTTTTATTTAAACAGAAAGGGGGAAATGTGTATTATTTTGATTGTGTTCTGACAAGTAAAGCTTGCTTAGAGTCAGAGGTTAGAGCTAGCCACTGGCTGACCATCTAGGTTTGGAAAACTGTGGACAGGGAGGAGACAGAACGTAGCAAGGCAGGACTAAGAGAGGATCTCTGCCCTTCTGAATGGAGGAACAGAAGAGGTAGGAAGCAACTGGCAGCTGCTCCCTGATCTCTGATCCTTAGGGTTCTTACCCCAATAAAATGAATTAGACTAACGCCTTACAGTGTGGTTTCACTACAGTGCTGGGCAATCTAACACACCTGTAGTTTATAACAATAAGCGTTCCTTTGCGCCAGCCAGTCTGTCAGACTTTGGCACCCGTGCTCCAGGCTGTGGTGGGTTCAGATCCTTGCTTCATGTCTGTCTGGTTCCTAACCCAGGCTACAATGGCAGACTCTGTTTAGGATAGATACTGCCCCAAGATCAGATGCTGAAGTGTTTATCTAGCATTCATGAAGCTCCAAGTTTGATATTCAGCACTGTGTGAACTGTATGTGCTTGCACACACTCTAAGTTCAGCTCTCATCACTGGAGAGGCAAAAGTTGAAAGATCAAAAGTTCGAGCTCATCTTTTGCCGCATAGAAAGCTCCTGACCAGCCTGAGATACATGGTATTTTGATTAAAATTAAAACAAACAATAATCACAGCAACAACAAAAACACTCATTCAGAAAAAAAAAATACAGAAAAGGGGTCTCCCATGGAGTTTGCCAGACACAGTGGCTCATGGAAAGGACAGTTGTCACAAAGCTGATGCCAGGCCCCGAATTGCATCTAGAGAGAGTTGGTAGGTAAAGGCTTGGCCCTGATGCTTCAGAACTAGCCTACCAGAGAGAAACTTTCAGTTCAGTCATTTTTGCTTAGTTCTTTTCTTTTCTTTCTTTCTTTCCTTTTTTCTTTCTTTCTTTCTTTCTTTCTTTCTTTCTTTCTTTCTTTCTTTCTTTCTTTCTTTCTTTCTTTCTTTCTTTCTTTCTTTCTTTCTTTCTTTCTTTCTTTCTTTCTTTCTTTCTTTCTTTCTTTCTTTCTTTCTTTCTTTCTTTCTTTCCTTCTTTCTTTTTTTTTTTTTGAGACAAGGTTTTTCTGTGTAACAGCCCTGGCTGTCCTGAAATTCACTCTGTGGACCAGGCTGGCCTGGAATTCATAGAGATCCAGCTGCCTCTGCCTCTAGAGTGCTGGGATTGAGGGTGAGTGCCACCACGCCCAACTG
Organism: Phyllotis vaccarum; assembly: GCA_033318265.1. Classification (NCBI taxonomy): domain Eukaryota; kingdom Metazoa; phylum Chordata; class Mammalia; order Rodentia; family Cricetidae; genus Phyllotis; species Phyllotis vaccarum. The sequence continues at coordinate 852,405 of JARWLC010000003.1, forward strand.
AAACTTTCAGTTTCTGAAGTGCTGCCCATTTTGACTCAAGGAGATTGACACTTTTCTGTGTTAAACCTTCTTGATCCCTTGAGTTTGACAGACAGGAAGTGGCTGGCAATGCAGATAAGCAGAAATACTCAAGAGACTTGTGACATTAAGCAGGCCTGGAAGTACACAGAAAGGGACACATTCAGGGCTGAGAGACAGAACTATTGTTGAGCAATGAATGCCCTGACTAGATCACCTCCTGGTAGAAGCAAGCATGAGTACAGAGAACGCTTAGTTCTTACAGCCAATGAGAATCTGAAAAAACAGAAATGCTCATAGATAGATGAGCCAGTGTTCACCAGTGGGATATACTGCATTTCAAAAAAGGAGCTTTTGCAGTGCCCAGTAACACAATTATATATATATATATATATATATATATATATATATATATATATATATATATATATATATATATAAAATTGGTACCCATGCTCCATTATATTATATATAATTTATATATGTAAAACAAAGTGCTTCGAAGCAAAAAACCAAAAAACCCAAAATAAGCAATTCCATATAATAAGCAGCATGACACTATTTATTTATTTATTTACAGACAAGGCCCTGAAACATCATGCAGCCAAGGATGGCCTTAAACTCATTCTGCCTGCCTCAGCTTCCTGAGAGCAGAAGGACCACACTACCATGGCAGTCTATTCATCCCTTCCCCTCTTTCTTTTATTTTTTTCTTTTTATAAAAACAAGGTTAAAGACAATAAGTGTAAAAATGTATGTAGTTAGCCGTTTATATCTAGGGGTTCTGTAGCTATGGACTTATCCAACCACAGATTTCATAGAAAATGCCTCTGCATTAAATATGTACAAATATGTTCAACAAGATCCCATGTACAATACAGAATAGCCACTGTCTGCATGTTTACTTTGTATTAGGCATTACAAGTATTCTAGGTATGTTCAAAAGCAGAAGAGAAGATGAACAGGGGTTACATGCAAACACTGTGGGACTTGAGCATTCTCCAGTGTGAGCATCCACAGGGGACTTGGTGCTAGTCCCTCAGGCATGCCACAGGACAACTTGGAATATTGTGTTATGCATATAGGAGAATTAAAGCAAAGGGCTTTGGGGGGTAAATAGGAAGAAGGGCAAATGCAGTCAGATGTAGGTGCTTTTCAAGGTCTTAGAATTTGTTCTGAGTCATGAGTCACATGGGCTTGTGGCATTATTAAGAATAGCCACAACTTTAAAGAGAGAATGTTAGAGCTTTTTAAGTCTGTGGACCTCTGGAGCTGAAGGGGGTCCTTAGACATTAGCTCATTCTGCTCTAAGATTCCACAGGAGAAACCGGAAGCCCAAATCTGGAAAGTCAGTTGCCCAAAAGGTGAGTGGTACAGCCCGTCCTGGAGACCAAAGATGTCAAACTTGTTCATCTCTCACCTATCATGACCAAGCCAGACTCTGCCTTTCCATTATCACGTCTCCAAATCTAGTTTCCCGTATACTTCTGCCAAGGTATTGCAATACACCCACACAAGCACAGGCGTTATGCCAGATGATGTCACTGGCACCCCCCCTTGGACTTCTGTTTGTGTGTATTTGGTTCTCCGTTCTCTCTTGTTCTCCAAAATAATTATTTTGTCCTAAAAATTCTGCCTCTGTACAGTTGAAAGAGCAATCTTACCTAAAAAAAAGAAAAAAGAAAAGAAAGAGAAGGAAGAAAATGAATTGAGTCCACATCCTGAGTGGGTGTATAATACAAAAATGAAATTCAATGCACCCCATCCCAGCTTTTACAGCGTTCTTCACAGGAGCTGGTTCCCACTACCCTCTCAGACTTCATTTCTCATAGTTAGCCCCCCACCCCGACTTTATAGTCTGCTTTCACTGACTTTTCTTCTGGAACATTCCAGGAAGGTCCCCATGGGTAGGAGATGCTGCCAGTCCTAGCTCATGGCACTCATTTTATTTTGTGTACAACTAATTGCCTTCATCTACTGAAGACTGTTCTGTCCCTGAGGAGGACCAGCCAGGAGTGCCAGAGAGTTCCTTATGATTGGAAGGATCTGGAGTAAAACCGTCCAGGTCCTCTCCTCTGGATGAGATAACTCAGGTGTGTGCCCACAGTGGGGCTGCCCACATAGCATACCCCTGTAGCGGCTGCTTCCCTAACTCATCTCCTATAGCCCTCACATGAAGAGTTTCATGCAATTCAGTGTCTAAGAATCTTATTCAGGGCATGGCATAAACTAAGATTCTTTTGGCTTTTGTGCTTGTGACTCTTGTTGCCTAGACTATTCAGCCCTCCATTTTCCTAGCTTCTTGTCATTCAGCTCAGATGCAAGCTTTCTAATCTCCCCTCTAGACATATCCTTTTGCTCTGCTTCCCTCATTGACTCAGCCAATTGGAAATAATCTCATTTCTACATTTGCTTGCTTGAAAAATTAAGCCTTTTGCACAGGTGTAAGCTCTGAGGACAAGCGTCCAGGGCATCTGGGTCCCCAGCACATAGTGGGTATCCAGTAACTACCCGCTGCCTTAATTAATGAGGGGATCTTGTTGGGAGAGATGTCAGATTCTGCCTTGGGACTGAGATTTATAGGAACCTCCTGAGTATCTGCATTTCTAATCAGCACAGCAATTGCCAGCGTGTAAATGGATACTGTTTTGTGTTTTTGACTGGCTGATTCTCTTTAGTGGGTTTAATCTGCCTCCAAGTACTTTAAAGTGCTCAGAATTGCTTGGCTAATTACAAAGCCCGATAAACTCTCCATTAAGGCATATCTTCTAAGTACTTTCAGCTGATAATACTGCTACCAGGAATTACATATGACTAAAGTAAGAGAAACACATTTATTTAATAACAGTCTTAAATTATTTCAGTTGATGTGCCTGAAAGAGAATGGGAAGTTGACAAGCACCCACCGACTTACAGACTGTAAGAAGCTGGCAGAGGGTTAAACCTTATTTTATGAGGTGGGCTTGACCCTCCCTGTGCCCATTTAGCATAGATCTGCTCCATCCTGGGGCTAGCAGTCTTTTGGATTTGCAAGGCTGGGGTGGGGAATAGGAATCTGTATACGTAGTAACAAGGTCAGGTCCAGTCTGATGGGCTTCCAAGAGAGTCATCTCCCAGCTGTGTGTTAGGCTTGGGTTTGATTCTTTGCTCATGACTTTGGGTGGGGGCTTGTGTGCCTCACTAATCTTCCTCATCTACAAAGTAGATTTATAATAACTCTTCTATATATCGTCCAGAGGCTCAATGTTAGAAACTAGTAACTGTACAAAAGAGAACAAGGAACCCACAAATTTCTGGGGACATTGAGACGATTCCTGGCCTTTTTTGCTTGCTTGATGAGCCTTCTCTGTTGGGACTCTGATCGTAACTCCTGAGCCCTAAGAAACAAACTAAATCTTGTGGAAAAAATGCGAAAGGCATCCTCATGGAACTGGGAGTGACCCTATGGTAGGATGCCTTGCTCAGCCTTGATACAAGGAGTAAGGGATGGGTCCTGCATCAACTTGATATGTTAGCCTGTGTTCACTGCTCAGGGGAGGCCTTACCCCCTTTCAGAAGTAGCTGGAGGGTGGGGATGGGGAAGGGGGGAGTGGAAAAAGGGGAGGAAAGGGGAACAGTGGCGAGTATATAAAAGGAATTTTATTAATAATGAATTTTTTTTAAAAAAAAAGAATTGAGAATAGCGTGATGGAGAGGAGGCAGGATTTTGAAACCTGAAGACTTATGTAGATGAGGGGCATGGATGGAAGAGGGTGAATGTTTGCATGTGTGTATATGTGTGTGTGTGTGTGTGGTTAGGGATGGTCCAGTGTATATGTGTATGATCCTAAGGAATGTGTGTATATGGATGAGGAAGTGTCTCCATGTGAGTGAGAAGCTTCTTGGCTTATGTAGTTTCTTTTTGTTATAACCTCAGGTATAGCAACTAAATCCCTAGGCTTTGGGTCACTGACAAAATGAACAGCTCTGGTCAGTGCTGTATGAGACACAGACCTCAGAGACTAGCCAGGTAGGTAGGCAAGGGAGTGGGTAAATTGTCCTGTTAAGCCAGATGCATATCTGAAGAGGGAATGGAAAACGGTATCTGGTTCTCAGAGTTGGGGGATGGACGGAAGATGGAGATGGCCCCAGGGAAGAGGCAGTTTTGCCAAGGGGTTGAGTGGCAGCTTGTCAGGCTGAAATGAGGTAAAGACTGTCCCACTTGGGTCATCTCCATAGGCAGGAGTCTATGACAAAACAGCTATGTCTGGCAAAAGGGTGGGGAATTCACCCAGGGTGTGTACATGATGTCACAGGTGGTATAGGATGTGGCTTGATTAGGAAATATCCATATCCAGGCTTCCTGCCTGGGCAATGTGTGAAGCAAGTTAGCCGAAAACAGGCCAGAATACCTCAGAACTAGTACCTACACACAGCTTGAACTGGTGTCCATCTCCCCAGTGTCGGCCTTAGTAACTGTGGATGCTTTTCCTTATCTATACAAGGGGCTGAGAATAACACATTTCTGGGGCTGTTAGGAGTTGTGGGTATGTTGACACATGAGAAATGCTCTGACACCTGGAAACATTCACTAGTATTAGCTGTTGGCTACTAAAACCATAGGTGCTTGGAGGACATTAAGAGTAAGCAATAGGCAAAGAACAAGAAGCCTCTACCAAGACTCCACGCAACAGAGGTTGGCGGGAAACCAGAAAAGCTATGGGCCATGGAACTCATGGCCGGGGACTATTTCTGGAAGGAGGTGGGCAAGAGCGCCAAGGGTGATGAATGACTGGGCAAGACAATAGCCAGAGGCGCCTTGGATTTACAAAACAAGGGAGTCACTGGGGTCCGTGACCACTGTCATTTTGGCAACACAAAGGGAGCATAGTGATAGTAACACACTGAAAGAGAGAAGGATATGAGAGGGAACAGGAGGGAGTGGAAGAAGATGGAGTCTGGGAGGGGGATGGGAAGAGTGGGGGGATGGGAGGTCAAACTGTTTCAGCGGTTTGGCTGAGAAGAGGTCAGGGAAGGGCCATGGAGGCACAGGAATGCTGAAAGGAAGCATCTAGCCATGGTTTTTGAGGAACATACCCCTCTGTCAGTGAGTGGGAATCCATCCCTTACCGATGAGAACACGGTTGTATTCAAAGTCAACTATGTCAGATCTGGGACAAAAGCCAGGCTACTCATGGCTCCTTTCTTTCTCAGGTGCCAAGATGTCCACAGACACCAGTGAATGAGCAAGAGAGACACTGGAAGCCCTCTCCTACTTAACATACCTGAATAACAAAGGACCATCCCATCCACTGATAGTAGCCTGGAAGAAGAGAGTATGGATTACAGATCTCTTCCATTGGTAACTAACCTCTGCCATGCTAGGTTTGCAACATTATGATATCAGATCCAGGTGGGAGGAGACATCTTTGGTGGATATTAGCTTCAGCTGAAACAAGTGGGCAGAGCAGAGCTTGGGCCAGCAGAACAGATACTGTGCTGCACACAACAGCTTTTCTCCACAATCTTGACTCAGCCCTTAGCCCAGCCTGTCTGACAGAAGCTCAGGCCTTTGACTCCGCTGGAGGAAGAGAGCTAGGAGAGTATGATTCATATGCCACGTGTGGGAAGAGAAATGTATCCCTCTGTCTCAGCAAGTGTCTTAATGTCAAGGACTTTGAAAGGATAAGACCGTAATGGTGGGATTTTGGAAAGTCAGTTTCCAAGGTGGGGAGAGGGAACATGGAATCTATAGCAGGGAATCCCAGGGAGCAGCTTTTAGGGAAGGGTGGGATGAATGGCACCCAAAAGGAGGCAAAAAAAAAAAAAAACCAGAAAAAAAGCCTCACAGTATACAACCTGTATGTCTCCAATGTCACAGCCTTGCAATGCTTAATTTTTGAACAGCGTATTGGGCAGTCACTGCCATTTTGCACTGGATTCTGAAAACCCACCTCACTCAGGGGTGAAGGGTTGGTAGGACACACAGACTACAGCCACAGATCATGGCAGAATATGGAAGTCAATAAATAGCCCTGAATTCTGGTTCTCCCATATGGATTTGGCCTCTGGTTCTTGTCTGCTACTTGGGAAGTGTGGCTTGCTCATGGTAGCTGAGATCCTGCAGATCTCCGATTGGCTTTTGAGAACAGCTAGGGAGGTGCTGCCAACAAAGTGAGCATGGTAGGACTAGATAGGACAGGCGTGCCAGCCTCCAGCTGGGGCCTGTGCTAGATGCTTTGGAAAAACTCTTGCATCATTTCCTGGGCAGAGGCCCTATTAACCTAGTGCGCCCAAGATGACACAGACATCCAGGCAGAGTAGACAACAGCTGTTAGGGAGCAGCAATCTGGATTTAAATACTGTGATAGGTCCTGGGGTTGGGGATGAAGCTAATGGTAGAGTGCTTGCCTAACATGAGCAAAAGTCATTGGCATGAGAACACAAAACAGTATAATTTAGTGAGGGAACCTATGTTCAGTGCTCCCTGTACCCCATCAGAGTGAGGAGTGGAGCCTGGGAGACTGAGTGATGGGTACTGACCTGGACAGTGACTCTGAACACTGAGCTCTCAGGGAAGTTCTTGTGGTCAGCTGAGCTCACCCCAGAGCTCTGGTGTCTCAGCCCTGCTTATAGAACTTCTCTAGGAATAGGCATGGCTGGTGGACATCTGTGTGTCTTTCCTGGGATCCCCTGGAACACCGGGTATAGAACATATTGAGAAATGAGCTGTGGGCTGTGTTATGTCCTAGTCTGTTTCACCTGCTACCCCAGGCAGGGATGGGACTTTCCCAAGCTCTTGGGCCTGTCCCTTCAACTAAAGGTGGCCTTGCTGGTTTCAGTGGGCACACTGGAGTCACTGATGCCACTTCCTGTCCCCACGTTCATGCTTTGTGGCTTGGAAATGCTCAAGATGTTTTCTCTACTCCCTGCAAAGATGGGCCCTGCATTCTGGTCTCTGGATGGCAGTGGGCATCTGCAGTACCTTTGCATCCAGTGGGATCCATCCCCACCTACCCTTTCCCCCCCTCTGTCCACAGCCAGTCTCTGCAGACATCAACATAAAGTCATAACCCATGAGGGGTTGAGCGGTCAGGCACTGTTTGAGTTCCATCACCGAGTCCTCATGTCCTTGTTTTAGCCTTAAGCAGTGCCATAAGCAGGTTCACTCAGCTCTTCTTTGGACTCTTCCTGGCCCATAGGAATGGGCTCCAGAAGGAAAAAGAACCAAGCCTATATATTCAGAGTATGTGAAGCCTCAGGGATACCTTGAGTCCACAGGGACTTTGCAGGGCGAGTTCACATTGGAACCCTGCTCCCAGGCACCCTGGGGTTCCTAATGTCCTGTGTACTGCTGTCAAGGTCTTCTTCTCCAGGAGTGGAGGGTTCTATATGCCCAGGGCCCAGGGGCAGCCCTGTCAGGCCTCGAATGGGAAGGGGCATATCTGGAGACTCCCAGCATGGGTGCTAACAGTGCTGGTGCCAACTTCTGATTTTAGAAAAGACAAGGGTGGTTGATACCTTAGTCAGAAATAAGGGCACAGGGACCTTCCCTTTCCTGGAGACCCAGAGAGCAGTTCAGTGCCCAGCTGGGGAGGATGTTTGTCATCCATAATATGGATCCAGAGTACTCAGGTGTCTAACAGGTTCAAGCCCTGACTTTTGATCAAAGTTTCCCAGATGGTCCCATCATTAATTAAACTTCTGGGGTGCAATAGTGATCATGTAGGCCAATCTCTCTGCCTCCCCCTCCACTATTTTTTTAGGTCAGGAAATTGAGAGAAGTGACTTGTCTAAGGTCCTGGAAGATTCCTGATTCTCATTTCGTTTTATCTCTAGAGACCAACCCCCCTTCATTTCCTGCTAAATGCTTCCAACTGCACCCCCCACCCCGCACCCGTTGCCTTCTCTCCTGTCCTTAGCCTTTAGCCTGGGCCTCCAAGTCTACCCACAAATTCAAGGATGCCTTGCCTTGAGCAAATGAGTGACAGTCAACAAGGATGAAGGAGGAGTCTTGTAAACATAGTCTTGTATTAGCAGACTCTGACCTCCTCCCTTTTCAGTTTTAGAACCTGCCTCCATATCTGGGCCTTGACCTCATTGCTCCCATTTTCCTTGAGAACGTTGCCAGCCACTGTTCTGAGTTCCTACCTTCAACAGCACACTGAAATTCTAAGCAGGGAGTATTCACATTCCCTTTAGAGATGAGCTCAGGGCCTTAGCAGACCCATGAGTAACATTTAGAGAAGCCTGGGATGGCAGCCTACAGATTGGTCCAAAACCCATTTGACCTATCATGGCAGATCCTCACCCTCTTTCTCTCTGGGCATATCCCAATCGCATCCTTCCAGGCCCAGGCGAAATATCACACTGCTACATAAGAAGGTCTTAGCCTTTGGACCACATATTGTTGATAGCCTGTACCCAGCTGTTGATTTGTGGGTGTTCTTTCCTTCACATCTGGCCCTGGAGTACCTATCTTTGCTACAACCTTGCCTCAGGAACCAGACAGGACCTAGTAAACAGCGGGCCCTCAGAAGATGTCTGCAGAGAGAATAGAGCAGCACCTAACTAAACCACGGCTGCCACAGGAGTTTCACACATGATATACTGTCCACACAGAAACTGCAAGGTCTCCATCAGTGGCACACAGTGTAAACAGACACAGGTTTGGACCCCTGCTCCTTATGATTTCACAGCTGGCTACCTGTGTAACTTCTGCCTGTTTCCTAAGGCTTGAGGCTTCCGTAGATACAAACTTCTTCTCACCCCGTAGTTACCATATCCCACGTGAGATAAGACCCAGGCAGAAAGTGGTCTGTCTAGCACAGAGGGCCTAGAGCCCCAGAGAATCAAGAGAGTGTGAAGAGTCTGCAGTGGCTGGCTCTGGGCAGGAGATTGGGGTGGCACAGCCTGCAAGGAGTTGGTCATGTGAAGCTACGCAGAGAGAAGGTCTGGACATCTGAAGACTCCAGTGACTTGGGTCATCACTTTGCACTTTGTAAGTGCAGCCAAGACCTTTGTACTTCACCCTGAGCACAGCGGGCTGGGTTTTCAGGCTCATAAAGAACTAGGGATGGTCATGTTGTGACAACTTCAGACACCCCTCTGCCTGCCTATTGTAGTGAGAGACACTTTTGTCTCCTTTGTGCAGCCATTGATCATTGACAGGAAGGTTCTTCTGTAAAGAACAAAAGAGGTAAACAGCTGAAAACCACGGAGACAGTAAAAGAGACGGGGCTTAGGATTCTGTGGTATGTGGATGCTGTGAGTGGACTTAGGGTTACCTGAAGCAGCTGTGTTGGGACAAATGTTGAGGATCGAAAAGGATACTGTGTCCACACTATTAAGGACATAATAATAATAATAATAATAATAATAATAATAATAACAATAATAAGGACGGAGAAAGGAAGACTGGGAAGTGGAGCCCTGTTTGGGAGATGGTGATGCTTCTTGGCCTTACCCATTGGCCCATCCGAGCAGTCCCAGATCCAGGGCAGAGGGGACTCAGTTTTAAGGGTGAAGCCAGTGAATTCTGTAGGCCTCGGGACACTGTCTCCTCTGGAACACTTCCCTTACTTGAGCCCCCCCCCCCATCTATCTCTGCATAAGCAGTGAATCACATGAGATTCACTTGGTTCCCTTGTATCTGCCCCGTGTTAGGTGTTCATAGTTTCCAGTGATGCAATTTTCCTTTCCTTTAATCTTCTATCTCAGGGAACATTTCCAACAACTCACAATTAGACTAAGAATTAGAAAGTTTATTTTGAAAGCAATGAAGAGACTTGTATTAGGTTCAAGGGGACTACAGATCAGAAAGTCTGTGATACCTGCCTGAGGGGAAGTGAGATATGACGTAGTTATTACAGTGGTTATATCTGGCTTTAGGTACTACCCTCTTCCTCCCCCTGAAGGGATGAAGGGAGGACCCCACCCTAGAAATGGACCAAGCCACCTCTGCAGTTCTATCTTGCTGAACAAGTGCCAAGGGGCTGTCTACAACCTGGCCTTGAAGGGCCAGCTGATCTATAACTAAATAGCATGCATAGGCAAGGCTGGGCTGAACGCCTCCATGGGCAGAGCCAGGTTAATTCCACCTTGACTGAGTGTCACCTGGTCCCTGTCCTTCCTCAGTGGATACCTGGTCAATGAAGATGAGTGACAAGCATTCATCTAGAAGCAACAAAGAGATTTTCTTGTGTGGGTCATAGCAATGACCCCTGGGATCACTTCCTTGTTTGGCAATTCATCATGGGTCATTCTGTTCCTACTTTCTCAATTCTGCTGTGATTTTGTTTAGCTATTACTTGGTCTGGCTTGTGGGCCCTGGCAGCTGTGTTGGAGTACACATGTGTAACCTGACGTTGACGGATAATAAGAGCCTACCTTTGGCTAGTTCTTTCCAGGTGCTGGGAGAGCTTGGGAACGGAAGCCATAACAAAGTATTGATGAGCCCCCAATTTTTGCTTGGGAATTGGCAGTGGCCATAGCAAAAGGAAGGATGGGAAGTGAGTTGCTGGAGGGACAGCCCCAGGAACAAGAGAAGAACTAGGAATTTTCTGGGCATCTGTGTGGCCCCTTCTTCATTGCCCAAGTCTGAAGAATCTGAAGTTGCATCTGGTCAGTTGACAGACACACACATCCCCTCTCTCCCAAGACCTCAGAGTAAAGGATCAAAACAGATCAGCCTCCAAAGACAAGGGCATGCCAGAGAGGCAGCAACGGAATAGTGATTTTGATGACTTTTTGGGTGGCAGGAAATAGTAGGGGATTGACTGGCATTGGTCCAGCAGTATGTATATCACTAGAGCTGATTCTGTTCTTAAGATACCCAGGGCTCAAGTCCTTGAATCCCACACCACCCCTGTTCTCAATATTGCATTGAGCCCATGACTTTCCCCTTCTGAAAGTCACTCACCCACCCACCCTCTCTACTGTTAAGATTTTATCTCCTGGTGCTTTGACAGTCACCTGGAGTTTGTTCTAAGGTGTACACGCTCTTGTGTTTTGATTCTGACTCTGAAATGGAGCCAAGACATTCCCAGTTTCAGAAAAGCTCCCTTAGGAATGTCAAGACATCATCACTAAAGGTCTTGCAAGCTTCTTCTACTCAGACATGCTACAGAAGCAGAAGGGGGGGCCAGTGGAGAGATTCAGGAAGATAAGGACTTCATATTACCACCCAGACACAGGGGCTTCAAGAGAGGCTGAGATCTGCTTGTAGGGGTTGGCAAATGCCTTTTGTTGGAGAAAGGTTTGAAATGAGCAGACTGGGCACACAGGGAGCTGGTAAGGAGAGTACTTCAGATAGATGTTGCTGGAGATAGGAAAGCTGATGGCAGAAGGGATGACTGGTATGTGACCATTTGGGATATAACAGGAAGAGCTGTAACTGTCCAGTGGGCTGTACTGTGCTCAACTGGCAACAGGCAAACACTGAAGGCTTTTCAATAGCAAAGTCTAAGATGGAATTAGATTAGCCTAACTGACCCTCTGTGTATAGGCCTCATGATTCCCATGCATGGGTTTGGTTGCTTACTCCAAGTATCATACATTGCCAAATTGTTTTCACCTAACTGCACAACCCCATCTCCAATTACACACCAAGGTCTAGCCTTCCCTGCTGACTCAGAGTGAAGTGTGTTTCTTCCTCTACCTAGCATGCTGTCCTCAGAGCAGCCTGAAGGACACGGTGCTTACAGAGCACTGCCCTGGAGAGGTTCTCTGACGATACTGGGTGCCCCCCAAATTCTCCTGTGCTCTCCACATGACATATCTGCCTTTACCGAGTAGTCCTAGTGTTGGATGGTGTTCTATGGTTTGCCTATAAGTTGAATACATTGGCAATTGTGTTCCCAAGGACCTGGGACAGAGTAAGCTGTGAAAGGATTAGGGCCAGAGATAAAAATAGGAAATAGCAAATATATTGGCTAGGCATTTGACAGAGAGTATGTTATTTCAACGTGTGTGTGTGTGTATGTGTGTGTGTTTGAAAGTGCATATTCATGTGTGCCTGTGTGCATGTGGACTACTTTGTTTTTTGAGATAAGGTCTCTCATTGTCCTAGAACTCTCCAAGTAGGCTAGGCTAGCCAAGATGCCAATTCCAGGGATCTGCCAGTCAGCCTCTCCAGTTCTGGGGTTACAAAAGCATGTTACTACCCCCACTTTTTATGTGAGTTCTGAGGATCAAACTCTGTTCCTTACACTCACATAGCAAAGACTTTGATGATGGAGCCATCTCACCCACGTTTAAGATATGGACTGGTTCCATTTTTGCAGGGATGTGATACTTAGATCAATGTGAGCACTTGCTGATTGGCAGAGCTGAGATCCAAATACAAGCTTACTTTGATGCTGCTTGGGACTCCAGTGCTCTTTCCAACTACGGGACCAGTAGAAGTTCTGAATGGAATAATGTGGGCTGAGTGAGCTGTACACAGGCCACTTCCTCTCTTTCACCTTCTTGACATTCCGCTTAGCCAGGACTCCTACATATTTTGTTAATGTGAAGATTGCTATCTGCTTTTGCACTTGGGGAACTTCCCAAGGCCACTAGGCACCCAAATATACCTCTAATACCACCCAAGAGAGGCGAGGAAGGACTTTTCCATGTGGCCACTGGGTATGAGTTTCTTCTCCCTGGGCCGCCCACATCTTCTCCATGGTCTGGGAAAACACCCCGGGCCATCTGATAAAAGCTCAGTACAAGATGAGGCAGAGGAGAGCTCTTGGCTTCACCAGACTTTTGGTGGTTGCTCCAGAGAAGCCCAAACCAGAAACTCATCACCATGAAACTCATCACCATGACCCTGATGTGCCTGCTGCTGGCTGCAATGTGGCCACAAGATGTGGACAGCAAGAGCAGTGAGTAGTGGGATCTTTGTGCTTGGGGCCAGGGAACGGGGAGCACAGACAGGTGCTCTGGGCATGGAACAGAGCTCATCTAGACCTCACTGGCTCCATTTCTGATTCTGCCTGGAAAGGAGAAATGGAGTGCATGAATGGGCTGGAGACAGTGGGGATGGAGGAGAATTATGAGCTAGAGGCAGTCATTTACTGATTTGTGGGGGAGCTCAGACATAAAATCTATTTACCTAAATTGTTTTCTAATCCCTGAACTAAGTGGCTGCAGAGACAGAGCTTGACCAGGGTCCTCTGAATGTACTTCTAAGACTGGTCCTGTCCTGGGAGGGACTTTTTCTTTTGAGAACTGAGCTGACTTCAGTGTGGAAGATAATGTTGATTCTTACTCTGTACACAGTTGGAAGGGGCAAAAAGAATTGTTTTAAGCAAGTTGGGAGCCCTGGAGTCCAGGAAAGGGACTAGGTCAGTTTTCCACAGTGTGACAAGTGACAGGCAGGGACTGAAGGAAGATGAACCATAGGAGCTAATAGCTAGAAAAATAGTAGACCCCTCAGAAATATTTTCTGCATGGCTAAAGTGGAGTCTGTGTTCCATTCAGAGAACAGCGACCTAACAAGGTCTTGAGGGCTTCTGAGAATTGTGAGGCAGAAAGGAGCCAGGGCTAGGACATGGGGATGTTAAAGGTAGGATGTGAGGAGGGGAATATACAGACCTGCAGAGGTTGGTGCTATTGGGCTGTGAAAGAGGTGAGGACCAAGGAAGGGGATGTGGGAAATTGTGTAGGTTCATGAACTGGCTGCTTCTTGGGAACACTTTTCCCACTTCTGAGCTCTTGGGTCATCAGGTCCCATGTCTGTAAACCATGGACTGCAGTGTCCTGAATGTAGTGAGGTAACAGATTCTCTAAGATATGGATCTAGAGCCCCATAGCTTAAGTACTGGCACAGTTCAGACCTGGGCACTTGTGCTGGAAGATGAGAACAGAAGGGGCTATATACGTGGGATTTCACTGTATGGACAGGGGTATGTGCTGAGCTGCGGGCTCAAGCTGGCTTGTGGTTAGTAGCTCCACCATCTTTTGTGAGGTCGACCCCCTCAGTCTAATGAATGTTCTCCAGAGATGAGTACCTGCTGAGACAGGGCTGCACCATAGCGCTCTGGATATTATTTCCATGCCTGAGTCTGTCCTAGAAAGGGCTATGTGGATTTTACTTTTTAATCCTTGTGTGGGTGGGAGGCTAAAGTACAGGTACTAAGGATCTTATGTGCTTTTTTTCTTTTCTAGTGCATGTGCTCTCCTCCCGCTGCTGCTTCACGTTTCTGAAGAAAATGCCTCCCCAGAGCTTAATTCAGTGTTATAGAGCGGTCAACTCCAGTTGTTCCTACCCAGCTGTTGTGTGAGTGAATACCACCAGCCACTCGCCCAGGGAGGGATAACCCTGACTTGAATCAAAATAGTAGACACTAGGTGGCGCTGCTCTACAGGAATAAGAACTCTTAAGCACAGTCAGGCCGAAAGTGGTGCAGTGCCACGCTTGGCTGCTAGGGGGAGCCTAGGGCCTCCCCGGAGGGAGTCCTGATTTATTTGCTTGAACTCCAAAGTGCCATGATTATATCCTGTATTATATAGTCGGAAGAAAATGTCTAACAAAAGCGACAGGCAGGCTAGAGTGTTGGCTCAGTGGGTAGAGTGGCTGCCCAAGCTTGATAATCTGAGTTCATATTCCCTGCAAACATGGAGAATAGACGTTGAGCAGGGTGGTGTGAGATTGTAACTCCAGCTGGATGAGGCAGAGACAGGCATATCCTATGGGGTGGCTGAGTCTGGCTTATCTGAAACAGTTAGGTTCAAGAAATAGCGAGAGACCCTGCCTCAAAAAGCAAGATAGACAGACAATGAAATGAGGAAGATTTCATACTCCCTCAACCCCAGACCACCATACATGTCTGTATGCCATGAGCAACACACACACACACACACAAACACACACACACACACACACACACACACACACACACACACACACACACACACACACACACACACACACACACACACACACCATGAGCCCAGAGCAATGAGTGGGTCCCAGATGGACACACAAACATTCAAAACTGGAGCAGAGAGCTGTTGTAGGATGGGAGGTTCCATCCTAGCTACACATCAGGATGCTGACCAGCCCCTCCGCCCAGCCCTATAAAAGGAGCCCTAGTCCCCAGAGGAGGGTCCAGGAGTCCCCATTAATAACCTCCCAATGTGACACTAGCATGCTGGCTTCATTTACAGAAGGGGGAGCTCAGGGGCCTCTGGTCTCACAGAAGTAGAGACGAGTGTTCCCGGTTCCTAGTAAGTGACTCGGATCCTTGCCCATGTCCTCTATTCACAGATTCAGGCTGAGTAAAGGCCGAGAAGCCTGTGCCCTGAAGACAGTCAGCTGGGTTCAAAATTACCTGAAGAAAGTGAAACCCTGCCAGCTGAAGTGAAGATGAGCCCCATGGCAGCCCTGGAGACTGGAGCTTCACTTCAACAACCCTCCCCCCCCAACTATACCACTCTCGGCCGTCTCTTTCCGGCTCACAGATCTCAGTCATATGATAAGCTATCTTATGGTACTTTCTCAGTTTAAATTATGGAATCTCTAGTTCCTACTGCCTGTGTTTCTTGAATTTCATAATTCAGACGTGATTGACACTGGGGGTGGATGTAGGGACTGGAAATCTGGGGAGGGGCTGGACCTGGTGCTGAGGAGAACCTCTGTATAAGATAAATTTTGACTGTGCTATGGCCTCTCCTCCAGTTTTGGTCACTGAAGGAGCCTTAGTAAAAACAACCAATTGGCCCAGAGCTGGATTCACATTGGTATGAGAGTCCATGTGAAGGGAGGTCCTGCCTGCCCTGCCCCAAAGGCCTGGGATTTCGGGAATGGTAGCCTACACTCTAGGTGGAGGGGAGGGGGAGTCCTATGCTCACCTGCCTGTCAGACATTGCCAGCAGCCTTTTTTTTTTTTTTTTTTTTTTTTTTTTTTTTTTTTTTTTTTTAATCAATGAGATGATCAGGGTTAAAAAAGGACATAGAGATAATGTCAGGGCCACAAACTATGCTAGGGGACATCACGGGAGAGGTTTAGGGGTGTGCAGAAGAGCTAGGAAAACAATATTGGGCATGAGTGGGAGATCCTGACTGTAAAGGAGCAGCAGATGGCAGGAGCTGAGTATGAAGTGGAAGGGTTTCAAGCCAGGAAAGTAGATATTAGAGGCACTGTTCTGAGCACTCAGAAGAGCCCAAGTCGGCCACATAGACTCCGAACATCACATCCCCTCATGTACCCTGATGGTCTTAGTGCGCCGTCTAATGGCCAAGAGTTATTCCTGAAGAAAACTCAAATTTCAGCAATATGCCGGTGGTCCTCCTATTGCATCCACCCTCCTGCTAGCCACTTGGCAAACTTCACATTCATAACGAAGGCCCATCCCTGAGTTTTCCTGCACCTTTCCTTCAAGTGACAATTCAATCCTGCAAGCTGGAGAGAAACCCATTCAGGTTAGAGGGCGGGGCCTGGGGTTCAAGAGGTCGAGAACCAACTTTTTCTAGACCTTGCTTATAAAATAAAAATCGCTGGAGCTGAGGGTGTAATTTGAGGATGGAACATTTGTTCAGCAGGCACAAAGCACAGTATTGAAATCCCAGCATGATAAAAATACAATAAAAATAGATGATTGGTCATGTGGGAATATCTTTCTGTATGCTGTGAATATCAACCTTTAAATAAAGGAGCTGTTTTGGGCCATGACAGGCACCATAGAAAAAGTAGGTGGGGAAATCAGAGCATAGGTAGGAGAAGGGCAGAGTCAGAGGAAATCCAACCAGCCCCTCCAAGAAGAAACATGTAAGGAACACAGGTGAGCCACGGGCCACATAACAGACAGATTAATAAGAATAAGCTAAGTTAAAAAACAAACAAACAAACAAACTAGCTAACAATGTGCCTAAGCCATAGGCCAAACAACATAAAGTTAATATAAAAATCTAAATAATTTTTAAGAAACTAAACAATAACAAAAAACTAAAAGGTCTAAGACTACAAGTCTATAAGTCTAGACCTCTAGCCAGACAGAGTCAAAAAACCTTATTATAACAGATCAGTATTCACAAACACAGCCCAAACCCCTAAGAATTCAAGTAACAGTAACACTGAAGGCATGGTATGCTTTGCACCAAAACAAGTCAGGCTATTCCAGACTTTAGATGTGAAGGCTGGGAGAAGAAAAAACCTGCTACCTCTCATGTCCTTGCAGGGTCTAAGTGTGAGCAAGAGTGTGAAGGTCCCAGAGGGTGGACCTTCAGTCTAGGTGTGGCCTCAGACCCACTTCTGCTTGAGGTAGGCAGAGCTCTGTGTCTAACAGGCGTTAGGCGCTGTTAGCTGAGTGTAGCTATAGATAGAAAGACATATAGATAGACATCACCCTCTTGACGATGCCCCTAGAGCCCATTCACTCACTATACCTCTGCCTGGCACACCAGTGGCAGGCAAAGGGCTCCTGTCCTGGTGTATAGAAAGGAGGGACCTCTAGAGGCAGCTCTGGCTTTTCTAGATCATTTCATAGAGTCTTTCCTGGGTAGCTGATAAAATTAATGCCAGGGTGCCAAGAGACTGCAGCCACTAGGGTGCAGGGCACTTGTAGGAATGTCCCAGGCCTCTCTGAGCACTTTTGTACTATAGAACTTGGGAAGCTTTGATGCTATCCCTCGATCCTCAGACTCCAGTCCATCTGGATCTGTGTTCTAGGACAGAGCTTAGATAGGAGCATATAGTGATGGGGAAGCCTTTCTGAGAAAGGCTTTTCTACCCATGTGTCTTTCTATCCACACAACAGCCTCCTAGGGACAGATGGTTTTGCTGAGCTGACAGCTCTTCAGTTCTCTCAAAGGGATTTTCCTGCCAATATAAAGCAGGAAGTGTTCAGGATCTGGCCACAGTCAGAAACAAGACGAGAGAGAAAAGGCCCTAGGAGCATGCAGAGCTTCTTGATATGGCTATAACATCAAGGATCCATAGGGCAAGGCAAAACAGAGCACAATCATCTCTGAACCAACCTTGAATCTGGAGCTCCTGCCTTAGGCCCAGGTTTGGTAGGGTCTATTGGGGTGTCACTTGAGATCTCAATCTTTGCTCTTGGCTGTGTAATGGGGACATGTTTTTTGGCACCTGGCAGAGAGTGGTGCATGGCCAGTGGACAGGGCCTGGTATAGCCTCAGACGGCAGCAGTACTTCTGATGACCAGAGACACTGTAAAAGAGGCCCTGGTTTTGGAATTGGCAGCTTAGGTGCCAGTCTTGATCTGGGATGGTTTGCAGCCAGACAGGAGAGCTCCTTTTGTCTCCAGTCCAACTGCAGCCTTATAATTTTGGAATAAGATATTCAAGGCTCTGGTGAACCTTGTTCTTCTGATGGGCTTAGAAATGGGCTGTTGGTTTAGGAGTTTCTGAAAAGAAGGGGACAATATACAAGGGATGTCATGGAGGAGGAAGACAGACTAGCTTCTTCTGGTGGAGTCAGCTATAGAATACAGAGAGGGTGGCTGTGGTAAGCAGTAAGACAGGAGAGCTCCAGAGACCTCCACGTTACCTCTGTGTGGGTTAATCTCGGCCTCTTTTCTTTGACCTCTCTGCCTGTCTTTTGCAAGGAGTGCACATGGAAGACTCTCTGGAGACTTTCTCTCAGGCCAAGTCATAACCAAATCACAAGGTAGAGAGGTCTCCAAGTTCAGTGAGATGGTGTTGGGTGTCAAATAATACACCAGGAAATGCAAGAGGGAAGTCATGGGTTGCATGGCACAGGCCACTGATGCCTCATTGCCCAGTATGAGGAGCCAGAGGGGACAGAGAAGAAGGCTATGTCTCAAGAGCTCACTGCAGGCAGGCAGCCAGTCAAAGAGCTATGTGTTTTTTTCTTCTTCCAACATGAGAAAGAAAACCATAAAAGAAGGCTTTGCTCATGTTATGTACTTAGTTCTAAGGAGGCACACGCCTTTATCATGTCTATTTGATGGATGAGGAAACGGAAGAATCAGGAGATTAAATGACATACCCAAAGCTCTGAGGGAAGGAAGCTGTAGACAGAGGGCTAAGCCAGTCAGCTTCTACAGACTCCCTTCTGTTAGTGGGAGCAAAGTCCCAGCAAAGTTCAGCATGAAGATTCAGTGTTTGGGCAGATCACGTCAGGTTCTGATGGCAGGGGCTTTTCACACCGTTCAAAACATGTCACACTGTGAACCATTTCTGCTCTTAAGGCCCAGGCAGACACAGTTCCCTAGTTTTGGGAATAGCAGTGTTTAAAGCTCTGATGGGAGAGGGTCAAGTGGGCACTCTGTTCCTGTTTCTGAAACTGCCTTAGAGGAGAATGGACCAGGGATTGGTGAGGATGTGAAGCTGAGGCAGGTAGTATCACAGTGGCAGTGATGGGAGGGGGGGAAGGGTAAAAAGGGGAGGGGAAGCCTGGACAAGATCTTCTGCCTGAACATGTCTGTTGCAGCACATACCTGTTTCTGATTTTCCTCATTGTTGGACCTTCCTTCCCAGAATATTCTGGCACACCTATGCTCAAAAAATACGTCTTTCCATTCTGTCAAATAAAGCACAGTAAATGTAAAGGAGAGAGAGAGAGAGAGAGAGAGAGAGAGAGAGAGAGAGAGAGAGAGGGAGGGAGGGAGGGAGGGAGGGAGGGAGGGAGGGAGGGAGGGAGGGAGGGAGGGAGGGAGGGAGAGAGAGAGAGAGAGAGAGAGAGAGAGAGAGAGAGAGAGAGAGAGAGAGAGAGAGAGAGAGAGAAACGTCTACTAGAAACGGTAAGTTAGACCCAAAGCAAGGTAGTTTGGCAAGCCTTTTGCTAAACTAAAACTCCCTCAAGGGTGGAAAAAGGCTCAGATTACCACAGCTGGATGGAAAAGAAATGGTGTCATCCCAAGACCTGCAGACACCAAGAAGAAAATAAGAAGTGTGTGCCAATAAATTTATTTAGAAGAAATGGATGAGTTTTTTTTTTTTTTTAATGTAACCAGACTGCATAAAAGAGATGAAGAAAAAAGTAGTTCCAAAGCTGCTAAACAGAAGAATAAATAATTGAAATATTTCCACAACACATTCCTGGGACTCAGAGGGTTTTAACAGCTAATTCCTTCCAGCCTGGAGGGAATGGTCCATCCCCAGATTGCGCAAGCTCTTCCAGAGAATCACAGCTGGTGGTGAGCAGTTCAACTGAGTCTTACATACTTTACAGAAGAAAAAAAAAACTATCAAGAGCCAGTGTGAGGAAAGGAAACAGCAAGCTGTCTCTTCAGACACACGTGAGGACTCTATCAAGGACAGAGCTGGCCACTGGCTTCAAGCTGGGTGGTGGCTCCAGAGAGACTCTTGGAACTCTGAAGGAAGCGAGCTGTGATAGGCCTCCTCTTCAGGCTTTGCGTGTGCCTCAGCCAACAGTTTTAGTTTCATTCAAGTTGGCATGCTGTGGCTCTGTCCATGGAGGGGTGAAAGTTACTGGGGCTGTAGCTGCATTATTGCCTCAGACTTTCTCTGTTCTCATTTGCATCTTAAAGTCTTTATGCTTCTCAAATGTTTCCAATTTAAATGTCTCCCGTTTCTTCCTGGAGCCCCGAAAGACTTGAAATTGGAAGTAGTCCCAGGTCATACACTTCTCTCATGGGATTGGGTTGCTCATATGTTTGAGTGCACAGCAGAAAGGGTCACAGCTGTGGAAGATAAATAACCTCCAGGAAGAGCACAATGTGCTGCGTTTTAACCAGCCATTCATGAGGTCCTGATGGACCTGGTTGGCACCATCTCCCATCCCCCTGATTTCCCACAAAGTAGTGAAAGAGACCTTCCCTTATTTCACAACCTCATCAGGCCTCATTACCTCATCAGAGAATATCCAGATGCTTATAAGGTTCAGGGGTGAAATGTGATGGTTTGTGAGAATTGTCCATAGGCTTGTTATTTTAAACACTTGGTACTCACTGGATAGCACTATTTCGAGATGTTAGGGAACTGTTAAGAGGTGGAGACTTGTTGGAGGATGCGCATCACTGGAGGTGGGCTTTAAGAGTTTAGCCTTGCAGAACTTCCTTTTAATGCTTGTTGTATTTAGTTTCTGGCCCGGACTTTCGGGCATAGCCCAGAGATTTGGACCTGCTCTCAGCCCCACTGCTGCTTAGGCCCAAATATCACATAGATGCTTGTATTAATTTTATGCTGGTTGACCTAGGGCCTAGGCATATAATTTGCTAACTCTTTATTCTTAAACTAACCCATGCTTCTTATCCTTTTCAGCCATGTGACTCAGTACATTTTCTCAGAGCAGGATAGTTGTCCTCTGCATTTGCTGACTTCTCTGGAGTCTCTGTCTCTGCTCTTCCTGTTCCCAAAGTTTTCTTAGTCTGGTAGCCCCACCCACACTTCCGATCTGCCTTCAGCCAATCAGGTGGAACAATTATTTACAATGGGAACAGAACATAATCCCATTATACATGCTTTCTGCTTCTCATTTGTAGATGAAAATATGACTATCCAATTTATTGCTTTTACTACCATGCAATACTTTTCTCACCATAATGGACACTGTACTTCTGGAACCACAAAGCATAATAAACTCTTCACTAAGTTACTATTATGCCATCCTTTTCCACCATCATGAACATGTCCGTACAAAACCATAAGTCACAATAGACCTTTTCTTTATTAAGTTGCTTCTTCCCATGTTATTTTATTTTATCTCAGCAACAGAAATGCAGAGAAGGACATAAATTAGTATCAGAAGTGGGATTCAAATCTATGCTACTTGACCATTAACAACTCTGGGGTACCTGGAATTATACACCAAGTCTTAAATTTTACTGATTGAATTATACCTATAATTCTACCAGTCTGAAAACTCTAAAAATCCCCTTCTATATGTATGCCCCAAATTATTTGGAAATTGATTGGTAGAAGAGCTAATCACATACTTCTAGCTGTAAATTATCATTTTGGTACATTCCTCTGCTTCAGGATTTAGTATAACTCAGTTGTGCGTTGGATCAAGTTCTATAGTCACCATTTATTGGCTATGAACTTTGGAGACAATTACTCACTTTTTTGAGTCTCTAAGAGGAAACCAGTTACTAAACATTATGTTGTGGTGATGTTAGGTGAGTCATAGGATAATATACAGGAAATACTTCATACAGTGTCAATAATTTGCATTTTTAGTACATCTTCAAAGGATGCTTTTTGGCTAGGGGGATGGTCTTTAAGAGATGTACAGTTGTAATGAAAATGGGTTTCTTGATCTCAATGGGAGAAATTGATATACAGGTTGGGAAACAGCTATAGGCAAAAATGTATAACTTATTAATAAACTCACTCTGGTGAATCAGGATATATTCTTAGGTCTCCAAAGAACTTCCTGAATTGGAACATAAGTTGTATAGTAGTGTTCATTAAACCATCACAGAGAAGGTGAGTATTAGGACCTCAAGAAGCCATTGATTGGAGTGATAATCAGTGATTTGATGGAATATCTAGAAATGAAATATATAGGATACTTGCTACCTGACTTCAGAAAGAATGTTAGTGGGCATAAACCTGAATTCCACATATACCACTTGTTCAGTTATTAACTCTAAGAAGTTTAAGGTGGTACAGATGTTCATAGATGAGGAGATCAGGTAGCTTTGAGGAAAGCACCTGTAAGACTAGATTGCCAGATGGGAAGCAGAGCACCTAGTTAAATCTGCATCTTATATCACCAGGGTGTAATTTTTTCCCCCATATAGATAGGTCCTATAAAATATGTTTTCTGATCACTCATGAATACTGTAAATCTGCCTGGAATTATTTCACAGGGATACTGCCATCAAGCCCCAGGATGACCGAGGCTGGAGAAAGACTGAGGCCTTCCTTCTGGGATTATTGGGTGATGGTGTTGAGTGGGTAGAATTCTCTAGGGACATGAACATTCATCATAGTTCACTAAATGAAGTTTTCTGTATACTTAGCTGTTCTACAGTCTTATCATTATTGCATAACACACCTTTCTTATACTTACAACATCCCGTGTCCCTATGCTGTTGTAGCAGAATCCAGCACCGAAAAGTCCTGGCATCTGCTCTCGATAAAAGCAGGTGAAACCTTCAATACTCATTTAACTGCTCAGTGTTAGTAGGTTCATTATGGTATTTTCATGCATATGGATAATATACCTTTTTCATATTCACCCGATTGGTGTTGTGCTCAATTATTGTTATTCTTTATTATTAGCTGAATACATAAATTCCCCAAACTTGTTTTCCAATTTCTAATATTCCTTTCTTGGAGGTGGGTGGGGCAGACTAATCTACAGCAAACTTTAAGAATTTGACATATTGAGTTTTTCATTCCTGAGTTTTTTTCTGGCCTTTCTGAATCTCTTATATATGTCTCGAGTTAATGTTATCTCTTTATGTTTATTCTAATCCTCTCTGAAGCCATTGGTAGTTATTTTTTCATTCTTTTATATTTTCATATGCATAAAGCACGTAGTTCTTTGGTTAAAGCCCATCTGATGTGGGAATGTCTTTCTGTATGCTGTGAATATCAATCCTTAAATAAAGTACTATTTTGATCATGGCAGGGACCATAGGAGAAATAGGTGGGGAATCAGGATAGTTAGGAAAAGAAGGGGGAGTGAAAGACAGATTGAGCCAGATGCCCAAAGAAGAAACATGTAAGGAACACAGGTGAGCCACGGGTCACGTGGCAGACAGATTAATGAAAATGGGTTGAGTTAAGATGAAAAAGCTAGCTAGCAGTGTGCCTGAGCCACAGGCAAAACAGCATGAACTTAATATAAACTTCTGAGTCGTTTTGGGGCCCTAAGCAGCGGCAGGTGGCTAAGGGATCTGGGGCAGCAGGTCTGTGGTTCTGGACCTCTGGTACCCTGGGCCAAGAAACCTTATTGTAACAGATGGCATCCCAGGGTGGGACAAACACCCACCAAAAGCCTGAGAAAGATTAGAAAGGGTTCTGGTGCACAAAAGCTGAGCCAAAGCAGCTTTTAAATTGTATATATGAAGTGAGTCATTGTACAGAGATAGTGCGGCGTTCGGACCACATTCAAAATGGCGTTTGTGGCAGGGAGCATATGTTGCAACCAGGCCAGTTCCTGAAGTCTCACAGAAGATTCAGTAACATGTGATTGATTTAAGGTTTACATTGATATTGAACAAAAAGGAAATAGAGTCAAAGATGGCTTCTTAGTAGCAGCATTTCTTGGGTCTGGTCTGTTTGCTGGCGGCGACCAGAGACACAGTCCCTTTAAGAGAACATACTGATTTAGCTTTTTCTGCAAAAACTATGTCTCTCTTTAAGAGAGTGTAAGTATTTTAAAAGCTCTTCTGGTTGGAAGATGATTAAGGATTCGCAACAAAACAGATTCAGATGAAAAATTCCTGCAAATGGGTTACAATATGTATAAAATGTACATAGGTTTCAGAGAGAAAAGAAAGAAGGTAGAGAAAGTCTGTAAAAAAAGAAATAGAGTAACAAAAATATAATAAGCACGTAAAGATGGAAAATAAACACAGAATCTGGATTATGGTTATTATTGTGTTTTCTTTTAATTTTTTAACTGTTAATGAACTAACTGCAGAAAGACAATTGATTGCAAAGGCTACTAAGTTAAACAAGAATATATATTTTAAAGGTATCTTGACTTTGAAATTTGTGTATAAGGATTTATTGCTTTGGAAGAGTTCTGCTTTTGTTTCCACAGAAGATGAGAACCTGTGGATTGTTTCCAGGCAAATATGGTTTCATTAACCAAGACCACCTGAAAGTTCTCTGGTGGGAAGAGATGGTCACATCAGTGTCAGGGCTGCAGACTAAGATGCAGTCTCAAAAATCTGTAAGATTGCCATCATCCCTTAATCAACAGGAAGTAATAATGAAAAACTACACCCTGATTCCCAAAATATTGTTTATAAATGCTTGTTTTCATTATAAATGGTTGATGGTCATAGTTAATCTCTAAGAAGAAAAAGGGGATATGATATATAAGAGATTTAAAAAAGATTATTGAATTTACTTTAAAACTCAACTGTTAATCTCAAAATATTTTACAGTGGTATAGACTTTGATTTATTGATACAAATTTAAGGTCAATTTTGTTATGCTGTATGTAGTTTTCTACTCTTGTTTAAGGTATGATGTTCATGTGACTGATTTAAAATTGTAATGTATAATTAAGAAATGCAGATTAATAGTCACCCATGACAACCAAACCTACAGCAATGCTAGTTAGATTTTTAGGTATACAAAGATATATTTCAGTTAGATAGGTAATCTTCAAATGCTTCTAAGACCTGCATAATATGGCATTTAAAATATTTTAATAACTTAGACTTTTCTGGACAATGAGACAGATCTGCTCCTGGCAGCACCAATCTACTTCAAGAGAAAAATGAGCATTGAAGAAACTCCATATAAAGTCTACTTTCTTTGTGGCAGTGGTTAGCCATTGGACAAGAACCTGTTCTTGTATTGACTGCCTGACAGTATGCTGTTTAAACTGGACATGCAAGTTTCATATGAAGGTGACCTTAGAATTTTGGCAGAGCAAGCCAAGATGGTCATTCGGGTTCCTGCTTTGCAGAGAAAACTGTCAGACATTCTTCAGGACTCAAGGAGAAGCGACTGATGAACTATACCAGAATGAGCAGAGAAGATTTCCTGCTCCACTGAAATGAAAAGACCTGGGCCTGTAGGCTGAAGATGGATATCCCAAATTTGTAAAGGAACTTTGGGTGACTGTCCAGGCAGATAGGTGTCATTTCTGTCATTTCTAGGATTTGGAAGTTGCTTGCACTTCCGGTTTACTTGGGTAAATATTATATCCTTCTGTGGTCTTTGATGTAGTTGAACATTAGATATTTATGGGTATAGTTTTTCTTAGCTATTTTAAAAGGTATATGGATATGAAATTTTAGATTCACAAGGATAAGGTAGATAATATAGTACTTTCTTTAATTTTGCTAAATACAAATAGACTAGATATTGTAACTAATTCTTGCTTGATAGCTATTTTGTTATTTATAATTTTGTTATGTTAAAATTGAAACCTTCCTTTTTGATTAGACAGAAATGGGGAGATGATGTGGTAATGTCTTTCTGTATGCTGTGCATATCAATCTTTAAATAAAGGACTGTTTTGGCCATGGGAGGGACCATAGAAGAAGTAGATGGGGAATCAGGATAGTTAGGAAAAGAAGGGTGGAGTG
Organism: Phyllotis vaccarum; assembly: GCA_033318265.1. Classification (NCBI taxonomy): domain Eukaryota; kingdom Metazoa; phylum Chordata; class Mammalia; order Rodentia; family Cricetidae; genus Phyllotis; species Phyllotis vaccarum. The sequence continues at coordinate 878,562 of JARWLC010000003.1, forward strand.
AGAGACAGATTGAGCCAGATGCCCAAAGAAGAAACATGTAAGGAACACAGGTGAGCCACGGGCCACGTGGCAAACAGATTAATGAAAATGGGTTGAGTTAAGATGAAAGAGCTAACTAGCAATGTGCTAGCCATAGGTCAAACAGCATGAACCCAATATAAGTGTCTGAGTCATTTGGGAGGAACCTAAGCAGTGGTGGGTGGCTAAGGGGTCTGGGGCAGCAGGTCTGTGGTTCTGGACCTCTGGTGCCTGGGCCCAAGAAACCTCATTGTAACACCCCATCCCCTTAGCTTCTCTAACCCCATTCCCTCCCCCCCCAAAACCTAGTATTTTTCTCAACTTTCATCTGTAAGATAATCAGTGGAGCCACTGAGGTATGTGACTCAACCTTCCATAGCAACATCTAACAGTCTGTAGTTCTTCTATAGTCTATAATAGATGAAATGTTGATGCGCTCAGTTATGTGCAGGTTTTTCAGATATTCAATGCTGCTTTGAGTTCATGGGTACAACAACCATCTCCTGTCCAGAAAGATACCATTTCACAGCACTTCTCCCCATCACCCTGATCTTACATTTTTTTTTCTAGTCCCATTCAGGGCTGAGTACTCAGTAGTCACTTGTTCTCAGCACATTGTCTGGTTGTGAATCTCTGCATTTCCCATCATCCACTGCAAACAGAAGCTTCACGAATCAAGGCCGAGAGCAGCATTGATGTATAGATACAGACATAAATATTCAGAAGGCAGTTTGAAACCATGTCCATTTAACTGTAGTAGTCAGTTCTACTCAAGGACCTATGACCTGCCCAATCATAGGACTTTGACCTTTAAGAATCTATATCACACCAAATAGGAATTCTAAAATAAATCTATGAATTTCTATGTACACATGCTCTACAAAGAAGAAAAGCTAAGATTACGTCAACAATTTATAAGAAGGAACGAGACTAAAGCATTAAGAAATAATATTGTGTAATAAAAACTGCTCTCCATAGTCCATACAGAGTTCTTCCAGGCATTTAAAGAATAAAAACTACTTATCAAATTATTTTATAACATAGGAAACCATCCATACTCCTACGATTTCAAAGGCAGACATAATTTAACAGTGAAACTGTTGATCAATCTCCCTGATGTGCATAAATACAAAAATTATCAATAAAATACTGAAAAACCTAATTCAAGAACATATTAAAAGTATTTTCAATCATGATCAAATAAGCTTCATTCAGAGATAAAGGGATAGTTCAGTATATGTAAACTAGCAAATATTCCTGGCCATTCCTGACATGAATGGCCTCAAGGACCAAAATTCTATAATCATCTTAATAGATGAAGAAAAGACCCTTGACAAAAATCTAGTGTCTATTTATAACCCTAAACAGTCTAGGATTAGAGGGAATACATCTTAGCATTATAAAGACTAAATAACACAAACATCTGGCAAGCAACATACTAGATAAAGCTAAAGCAGTTCTGCTAGGGTCAGCAATGACACAATGGTGTCTCCATCCATGTTTAATACAGTGCTTTAATATAGCTAGAGCATCAAGGCAAGAGAAGAAAACAAAGGGATACAAACAAAAAAGGAAGAGGTCAAAGCATCCCTATTTGTGAGTGGCATGATTCTATATATGAGACCCCAAAGATTCCATTAAACAATTCTTAGAGATACGCACTTTCAGAAAAGTGGCAGGACACACTATTAATACACAAAATTGCTAATATTATACTAAATATACTGAAAATTCTGAAAAATAAACAATATATTCTGATTATATTCATGCAAATACACTGAAAAAGAAATTTGAAAAAAAATCTCATTCACAAAAGCCAAACAAACAAATGAAAAACACAGACAAAACAAAATTCCACTTTGGAATAAACTTATCCAAGAGAGTGAATTATCTTTACAATGAACACTTAAAAACACTGAAGGAAGAAACTGTAGGGCAGAAAGACACACTATCTCAAGGATTGGCAGAATCAGTACTACAAAACTGGGTCTCCTAACAAGAGCACCTACAAGTTCAATACAATCCCAGTGAACGTCTCAGTGACATTCCTTAGATAAACAGACAAAGAAACACATGTTCCTTCCAGATCACCAAAGCAGCCCTCAACACAGCAAATGAGTGCTTGCCGCAAGTGACCTTACAGAGCCATAGTAATAGAAACAGTGTGGCACCAGAATAAACCGCAGACACATTGCCAGCATTAAAAATTAGATATTCTATTTTTCTTTTCAATACTTCAATATTTTTTTATTATCTTTGGATTCAGTTGCAAAGTTAGGGAATTTTGGGGGAGTCATGCTGCCTTGTATTTTTATATTTCTGTCTTTTTATCTTTGTGCATCTCTCAGGATACTTTTCCAGTTTTCCAGGCAGGCCTTCCTTTCTGTGAGGTCTCCATCTCTACTGCCACTCAGAGAAGAGAAAACAGTAAAAACAATTAAGAACAAAACAGATACTGAAACACATTAAAAACAATTCCCACCGGAATTACCACGCTACCAATAAAGATAGATAGAAAAGAAGGTTGTCATAAACCCAGCTACACTGAACTTGATAGAAAAGAAAGTGGGAAATACCCTCCAATGCATTGGCACAGGTGACCACTTCCTAAATATAACACCAGTAGCACAGACACTAAGAATAACAATCAGTAAGTAGGACCTCCTGAAACCGAGAAGCATCTGTAAGGCATAGGGCACAGTCAACAAGACAAAACGACAGCCTACAGAATGGGTAAAGATCTTCACCAACCCTACATCTGACAGAGGACTGATCTCTAAAATATATAGAGAACTCAAGAAACTAGAGCCCAAAAACCTAAATAACCCAATTAAAAATGGAGTTCAGAGCTAAAAAGGGAATTCTCAACAGAAGCCTTACAAATGACTGAAAGGCACTTAAAAAAATTGTTCAACATCTTTAGCCATCAGAGAATTGCAAATCAAAACAACTTTGAGATACCATCTTATACCTGTCAGAATGGCTAAGATCAAAAACACAGATGACAGCCTGTGCTGGAGAGGATGCAGACCAAGGGGAACACTCCTCCACTGTTGGTAGGAATGTTAACCCTTACAGCCACTCTGAAATACAGCATGACAGTTCCTCAGAAAACTGGCAATCAATCTCCCCAAGGATCCAGCAATACTATTATTGGACATATACCCAAAGGATGCACATTCATACCCCAAAGGCATTAGCTCAACTATGTTCATAACAGGATTATTCGTAATAGCAAGAACCCAGAAACAACCAAGATGCCCCTCAACTGAAGAATGGATTAACAAATTGTGGTACATCTACACAATGGAGTACTACTCAGCAGTATATATAAAAAAAATCCTAAAAAATTCAGGCAAATGGATGGACTTGGAGAATATCCTCCTGAGCGAGGTATCGCAAACCCAGAAAGATAGACATGGGATGTACTCACTCATAAGTGGATTTTAGACAAAAAAACAAAGAATACCCAAGCTGCAGACCACAAACCCCGACCAGCTTGGGATTAGAAGGAACTTAAGAGACACATCCAGAGATTCTCCTAAGAAGAGAAAATAGAGATCATCTTAGCAAATTGGGGTCATAACTGGCTGCAACCAAGAAGAGTTGGGAACAAATCTTGAAAGGAGATGGTTGAGTGAGAGGAGCAAAGAGAGAGATAGAGATGGATATCTCAATAGAGGAAGCCAATGTGGGGTTAAACAGAAATTCCCCTATAATCAAATGAGTAACCACCCTAAGTGTCATCACTGAACCTACATCCAACAAAGAATAGAGGTGGAGGCAGAGATCCATGACTGAGCACTGGGCAGAGCTTCTGGTCCATCTGGGAGCAGGGGAGGGGTGTCTGTGTGAGCAAGGGGATGGGGATTGTGAGGAGAGTTCCTGCAGTGATGGCTAGCTGAAGCTCTGGGGGGCTCACTGAATCAGGAGATCAGGAGTGGCCAGTGGAGATGCATATGGAAAGGGAGCTGGGCCTCCCAAGGGTAGTTGACTGTGGATTGGCATGGGCAGTGGTGGGATTAGACTGTGTTCCTGTGCATGGGCTGACACCTTGGAGCCCATTCCCTGCAGAAGAACATCTAACCCAGCCTTGACTTTGGAATAGGTGGATCAGACTTGCTTGGAGTGGATGTGCCACACTGAGCTGACCCACCTTGGGACTTGTCCTTTTGGGGGAGGGGATAGATGGATGGGGAGGGGTGAAGCTGAAGGCTGACTGGGAGGGATTGGGAAGAGGGAAGGAAGGGGGAGCAAGGGGATACATAGATAAAAATGACACTTTTTAAATAAAATAATTTAATTAATTAAAAAATAAGCCAATGTAATTTTAGATTGAGAGTCCAATGTGGGCCTCACTGTGACTATATGGCTCCACAGTGTCATATGAAAATGTCATTTATTCACAAGTTCATATTTTTATATTTCTTCTCTTTATGTATATTTATTTGACTTTCTTTATAGGTATTAAAGTCAACACCAATTTTAAGTAGTATTTAAAGTTAATTTTCAATAGCACAGAAAGATTGTTTCTAAAAATATAATTTTATTGTTTTTTCTTTTGTCAATATCAAATGCTACCGAATATTAAACAATAGAATAGAGTTGTTGTTTGTAACATGCAATACAGCAATATTGTAAATATCTACTTAAATACTGTAAAGAAACTATACATAATTTTTCCACATGAACAACTTCAAGAAAAAAAAATCCATCCAATTTCAACAACAAAAACATAAAATTCAGCTACTTGGATTTGTAGTGTTAGATTTATAAATCATAAATGCAGACATGTTTCACTATCCTATCCTTAGATTATTTACAAAAAAGATGATAAAGGTATATGACAGTATTTATACAGTCATAGTGAAAGACCTTAAGGCAACTAGCTTTTCAAATTATAGATTTGTATTGGAACAACATTGCACGAGTAAAATATTTTGAGAGTTTAGTGTAATGAAAATGAGCACATTTTACCATAACACTATGTTCTGTAACAATAGTCAATAAGCTGAAAAAAATGATGAAATCTCAAAAAAAAAAAGAAAGAAAAAAAAAGCATGAACTAAGAATTGGAAAATTTGTAAAGGGAAAAGCATTAATAATTAAGCGACTGGAAGAAGTGGGGACATGGAAAGGGAATGGAAGAGAGAAGCAAAGAGAAGACAAGCGTATTAGACCAGAGGATGGCACGGGAGAAGCAGCAGGGCAAATCCAGAGTGAGAGTAAACAGTCACAATGTCTTCCTTCCCCAGGCAATAGAGGGTGGGGCTAGCTTCCACTTCCCAAGTCTCCCTGCAGTTTCCAATACTCAAAAAGATTACACCAGCAAGGGCCAGACACAGGTTGAACACTTTCTTTCCTGCCCCATTGTGCTCATGTGTTACTGTGACTCCTGGGGACAGCCAGCTTAGGTGGTTCAATTAGTAAAGAAGACAATCCCTCCAGATAAGCTCACAGGCCAATCTGACCCAACCCTTTCTCAAAGGAGGCTTCTCTCTCCGATGACTCTAGGCTGTGCCAAGCTGACAAATAGAGCCCTATAGGATATTCACCTTATGCTTTGCCCAGCACCTAGTGTTAGAGTTCATTGTTTCTTTTGTTGATATGCAGCTCTATATTTCTGGCTTTTATCTGGCCTCGGCTTACTATTTACCACTGAACTTTTGTCTGTGCCTGTAACACAATCCTTTTCCTGCAGCCATACATTTGGTGCCTTGTTTTAGGCCCATGGAGGCATTGGAAAGTGATGGATGTCTCTACTACAGCATCTTTTCTAAACTGAGCAATTTTCATGTCTTTGGTAAGGACTTGGAGATCTGGGTGATTTATACAATGCTGTGGTTTTATGAGATGCATTGGCCTGCTAAGTCTATCCTTCAGAAATAAATAAATCACTGGAAATCTTGATATATGACAAATTGAAATACAAACAGTTGAGTGAAGAATAGAGCCACCTGTTCCTACACTCTTCCAGGTATAAGGAAGGTATATACTATAAGAAAGACCAGGCTGATGTCACCACAGTCCAGGGCTCTGAATGCAAGAGCGGCTCCTTGGCTCATGGGAGGAAGAGGAAGACAGCATTACTTAGAATTCTAGACACCCAGGACTGGGTCTCTGCAGAGAAAGGCAGCCCTATGAAGGTTGGAAATGCCATGGGGGTGATTGAGAACAAAAGTTCTTCTGTCACCTGTGGACACATGGAAAGATCACTTGTCTTTCTTCTTTCTTTATCCAGAGGCCAGTCTTAACTGTCTTTGTCTAGAATGTCTCATTCATGTCTTTCCACTTGGCACAAACATGGCTCACTTGTCATCTTGTTTAACTCTTAACTCATTTATGAAGACACAGACCCAAATTTTACATTTATCCTAAGGAACAAGGGTGTCTTTCTGGGCCCTCCCTGGGCTATCACACAGTAAAAAATGAGCACTTACCCACAATGCCAGTTGTTGAAGAAGCCACATTCAGTGAGAGGTTTGTCATATAGGAGTATATGACCTGGTCATCTCAGGTAAACAGAGGCGCGTTGCTGCCTTCCTTTCCCTCAAGGCTTGTCAGATTGTGGTGCCCATGTAGACATTTTCAGTTTCTAATCCTGCTGCTCTTTGTTGGGGACAACTCCCAGAGCATCTTCTGTAGTTGCCCCTTCCCAGAAGCAAGTGGAAGATGCTGACAGGAACAACTTTGTACTCTGCCCATGCTGGAATTGAGCATGTACAGAGAAGATGAAGCTTTCTTTACAGATGTGTATAGCTTTGGTAGTTCTGGTCAAAATGTTGTTGAAAGGTATCTAGACTGCCTCTCAGTCACCTAATGTTTCAGCAGTGCTGATCTGAGAGCTATGATTTACCTAGACCAGGCTGTGATGTTAGTGTATAGTCCACTTTACTGGGATGCCAATGATGCTGTACATATGCAAAACATCCTAGCTTATCCCCTAGCCATGGGAGTGGGCTTGCTGGATCAGCATCATGAATAATTCATGCTATTGAAACACCTTTGTGATTTGTTTTTAATATATTTACATATTACATGTATAAAATCTGTACTTACAAAAATTTCTTAATTATTTGATTTTATTTTGTGTGTGTGTATGTATGGAGTATGTGCTGTGTATGTGACTTATAAGGGCCTTTGTGTGCAGGTGCATATGCCTTGTGTATGCATGGAGACCAATTTCCTCCTTGTTCATGTTTGGATAATACACACACACACACACACACACACACACACACACACATACACACACAGACAACACAGGGGGGAGGGGGAGGGGGAGGGAGAGGGGGAGGGAGAGGGGGAGGGGGAGGGGAAGGGAGAGGGAGAGGGGGAGGGGAAGGGAGAGGGAGAGAAAGTTATGAACTATGTTTTCAGACTTGGAGAAAACCCACTGTATTAGTCAAAGTTCTTTAGAGAAATGGAATTCATAGAACACATATTGTTCATGTATATGTTTATCATATATAGCATGTATACATGTGTGTATGATTTATTACAGTGACTGACAGGCTGTGGTCCAATTAGTCCAACGATGGCTGTCTATGAATAGAAAGTCCAAGAGTTCAGTAGTTGTTTAGTTCACAAGGCTGACTGTCTCAGCTGGTCTTCAGTATACCATATTGAATCCGAATCTCAACAAAGTAGTCTCTAATACCAGTGAAGGAATGACCTTGTCAGCAAGATCAAGGACAGGCAGGGCAAAAGAAAAAGCTTCCTTCTTCCACGTCCTTTATATAGGCGGTCACTAGGATATGTGACACAGATTTGAGATGAGTTTTCCCATCTCAAATGGTCCAGTCAAGAAAAGTCTTCCCAGCGGGGCGCTTGGGTTTTAGTTAGCTCCAGATATAGGCGAGTTAACACTAAGAATAGCCATCACACCCACTTGCCCACCAAGCCATCTCTCCAGCCTAGTTCATTTTTTTTAATCTATGTTTACAATAGTCATTACTCACATTGATGTTGGCTTTGCCCCTAGAGGGTCCCTGTTTTTCCTAGTTAATGCTGGACATCTTAGCAACAGCACTACTGAGACATAAGCCACACCTGATTGCCTCATTTTGCGATTCGTATAAATGTTGTCATAGAGTAAGTGTTCATTCTTTTGTGCCTCCCACGCTCGTATTTTTTTACAAATATGAGTCACATCTCTGTTTATTTCTAGATACTATTTCATTTTACGAATACAGCAGTTTCCTGTTCTCCCCTGCTAGACATATGAGATGCCTCTCATCTGAGCTGTTGTGTGGAATTTCTGGGAATATCCTTGTTCAAGCCTTTTATACACATGTGAATCCACTTATACATCCACAAAGAGGAATTTCTGAGAAACTTTCATTGTGGCTCATTTTCTTAGGCAATACTGAGGGGTTACTTACAAACTCTCCAGCAACAATAAATAGAATAGTAAGGTTTTCTGTATAGATTGTTCCTACTTCAGCTCTGTGAGATTAGAAAAGCCTTTCATCCTGCACCTTGTTTATTTCCCTTGATTATGTATGTAGTTGAGCTTCCCTTCCCTTTTGGATATGTTCATTATTAATTTGGATATTTTGTTTTGTGAAATGCCTGAGAATAATTTGGGTCCATATTTATTTTTTTCATTTTATTACTAATTTCTACAATCAACTTAAAATTTTTATTTCAAAGTGGCTTGCCAGCCCCAACATTGTGAGCATGGGAGAACTTTGCCAGTGCTTCATCTCTCATGTGGTGGTATGACAGGGGACGAGGTTGTCACCCCACCCCCATCAACGCCTGAGGCAGGTGGGAGAGCTAGCCTGGAAGTCAGAAGGGCAGGAGAGCTGTCTCTGCCTGTCACCAGCTGCCACACTCAGGAAAGTAGCCCCTGCACCTTATGTGGGCAGCACAATAGAGTCAACCTGTTGGCACATGTGTGAGAGAGCCAGCCTCCACATTGTGAGCATGGAAGAGCTGTCTCCATTACTTACCTGTCACATGGTGACGTGTGCAGGAAAGATGTCCCTCCCCCAACCCATCCATGCCAGAGGTGGGTTAGAGAGCTAGCTCTGAGGTCATGAGAAAGAGCTAGCCCTGTCCCTCATCTGCTGCAGCTCTCTTGAAAAAAAATCAGGATTTGTCCAGTTTACTTGGGTAGGGAGTTTGTAGTGATAAGATTTTTCCTTTCAAGAATTTTTCAAATAGACAATTGAATTTATGTGATACTATTGTAAGGAAAAGTGGCCAGTCAAAGAAACACACTCCTGCTCTGAGACCAGAGCTAGTGAAAGAAACACCCTGAGCCCAGAACCTAAAAGAAATGTTCCCTGACTCTGAAACCAGCACCAAAAAAACACACACTTTGGCCCTATAATCATAGCCAGTGAAAGATATGTGCCCTAGTGTTGCAATGGGTTTCTTGGTCCCGGGCGGCCAAGAGGCCCAGACCCACAGACCTGCTGCTCCAGACTCCTTAGCAGCCCGCTGATGCTGCTCAGGCCCCCAGAAATGACTCAGATGTATATATTAACTTTATGCTGTTTGGCCTATGGCTCAGGCACATTGCTAGCTAGCTCTTACTTCTTAAATCAACCCATTTCTATTAAACTGTCTGCCACATGGCCCGTGGCTCACCTGTGTTCCTTACATGTTGCTCCTTTGGGCTTCAGCTGGTCTGTCCCTGACTCCACCCTTCTTTTTCTACCTATTCTGATTCCTCTGCCTATCTTTTCTACGGTGCCTGTCAAGGGCCAAAATAGCTCCTTTATTTAAAGATTGAGATTCACAGCATACATAAACACATTCCCACATCACTTCCCCCTTTCTGTCTAATCAAAAAGGAAGGTTTCAATTTTAACATAGCAAAATTACATATAACAAAATAGCTGTCAAGCAAGAATTATAGTTATAATATCTAGTCTATTTGTATTTAGCAAAATTAAAGAAAATACTTTTATCATCTACCTTATTTTTATGAATCTAAAGTTTCATATCCAATATGATGACTAATCAAATGACTAAGAAAAACTGTACCTATAACTATCTAATCTTCAACTACATCAAAGACCACAGAAGGATATATTTACTCAAGTAAACCAGAAGTGCAAGCGACTTCTAAAATCTAGAAATGACAGAGATGACATCTATCTGCCTGGACAGTCACCAAAAGTTCCTTTATAAAGTTGGGGCATCTATCTTTAGCCTTCAGGCCCAGAGTCTCTTTTCATTTCAGTGAAGCAGGAAATCTGCTCTGCCCATTCTGGTATAGTTCATCAGTTGCTTCTCGAGTCCTGAAGAATGACAGTTTTCTCTGTAAATCAGGAACCTGAATGACCATCTCAGCTTGTTCTGCCAGAGTGTAGAGGTCACCTTCCTATAGAACCTGCATGTCCAGTTTAAACAGCATACTGTCAAGCAGTCAATATAAGAACAGGTTCTTGTCCAGTGGCTAACCATTGCCATAAATAGACTCAATATGGAGTTTCTTCGATGCCCATTTTTCTTTTGAAGAAGATTGGTGCTACCAGGAGCAAATCTGTCTCACTGTCCAGAAAAGTCTAAGCTCTTAAAATATTTTTAAATGCCATATTCTGTACGTCTTAGAAGTATTTGAAGATTATCTATCTAATTGAATTATATCTTTGTATACCTAGAAATCTAACTAACATGCATTTTTAAATTATATATTACAATTTTAAATTAGTTAAATAAACATCATATCTTAAACAAGAGTAGAAAAATATATACAACATAAGAGAATTGACCTTAAGTTTGTATCAATAAACCAAAATCTATACCAATGTAAAACATTTCAAGATTAACAGCTGATTTCCTGATCTAAGTAAATTTAATAATCTAATTTTTAAAAAATCATTTATATACCATATCCCTTTTTTTTTCTTAGACCATCAACCATGTATAATGAAAACAAACATCTAGAAACAATCTTTGGGGAATTTGGGCATAGTTTTCCATTACTACTTCCTGCTGACTAAGGGGCATTGAAAATCTCACGGGTTCCTGAGACTGCATTATAGTCTGCAACCCTGAAGCTGATATGGCCATCTCTTCCCATCAGAGGTTTTTTAGGGGGTCTTGGTTGATGAAACCATATTTTCCTGGAAGCAATCCACAGGTTCTCATCTGTGGAAACAAAAGCACAACTCTTCCAAAGAAATAAATCCTTAGACACAAATTTCAAAATCAAAATACCTTTAAAATATATATTCTTGTTTAACTTAGTAGCCTTTGCATTTGCAATCCATTGTCTTTCTGCAGTTAGCTCATTAACAGTTAAAAAATTAAAAGAAAACACAGTAACAACTAAAATCCAGATTTTGTGTCTGTTTTTCATCTTTTAGAAAGGCATTCCCACATCACCCTAGTCCTGAAATTAGAGCCTCAAAGCCCAAAGATCCAGTGAAAGAAACACACTTTGGCCCTGAAACAAAACCAAATCAGGGTAAAAAAAAAATTAAGTAAGTAAGTAAGTAAATAAATAAAAAACAAATACATAAATAGAAAAAATATGTAACCAATCTCCACCCTAGAAGTTTCCCTAGAAAGCTCCACCCCCACAAAGCCCTATATAAGTCCTGAGCCCACAGCCTTTCCCCGCTGTCTTCTCCTACCCCGGGGTGAGGCAGCCACCCTCTCCTGGACCATTCACTCCCTGTACATCTCTTGAATGAGATTTGGGTGAATATCTTATTTCGCTGGAGCTACAGCGGAAGCCTGAACTGAGATCAACTGTGGGGAGGGGAGCTATAACACTCTGGCTGCTCAGGGACCTTCCCTGGCTGGGCAGAATTGGTACATTCCCTCAACAGAGAGCAGCCAGCAGTGGAGAAGCAAAACCTTAGGCTAGACACTGTAGCAACTTTGCCTGGGAGGCCCTCCATTGCCAGAGCAGAGCTGTTAACACTAGGGAAGCCTTTGCCTGAAGCAGGGCTGTAAGCCTAGGCTTACTATGGAATTCATTGAATCCTGAATGTCTTAATTTGAGCTGTAGTGCTCGGTATGCCTGGGCTCCTGATTGCCATAATCTCTATCTATTTCTGAGCTGCTCTGGGCTGCAGAAATACCTACATATTTGGCGCCGTGACTCAGATAGGCTCTCCTGGTGCTTGTGTTCCCTAACATGATCTGAGCCACACTGGGGCCCTATCCCGTGTCTCAGCCCACCTGCACCAGATTCGCCTTCCAGCTCACCAATCACTCATCAACCCCATCCATCATCAATTGGGTAAATTTCCCCTTCCTGATCCCTTTTTCAGTGGAGGTAACCCCAAGACACAGCTTTTAAGGCTATAGCTGACCCCCTTTCACCAGACCCTTCATCTTCCTTCTCTCAATGCTGCAAACCTGCAGTTTCATTAGACTGACTGGGTCATTGCTCTGCTTCTAGACCCCTTTTCCTAACTCCTGGAGCTGCCTACAATCCCAAAGCTCCTCCAGGCCCTTGTGGGTTTTTATGATCCCATTCTTGACCCTTTTCTGTGGGGGAGAGACTTCTCTCCAGGTTCAGTTTCCACTGTTTTCACCTTCTGGCCCCATCCAAAACCCTGGTATCAGGCAACCAAGTCTCCAGCTTAGCCAGACTAAGCTTGACCCCTGTTAAGTAGGGTGATGACCCACTTGAACTGCTTGGCTACTGCGTCAGTCACTCTCTTAGTCCTGGGGATGCCTGTGACTACAGGCAGCAGTGGCTTCCTCTCCCCCTCTTAACCATGAGAATTGTGTCTTCTGTACCCTCTCACTTCCCCTTGGAATGTCTCTGAGAAAACTTACACCCTCTACAACTGGCACCTGAATTGAAGGGCCCTAAACTTAATTCATTTTTGTAACAAAATTTGGCCTCAATACCCCTTAGATAATCAATCCAATGTCCACCTAATGGCACCCTAGATCCCAATATTTTACAAGACCTTTACAACTGCCGTGAGTGATTGGGGAAATGGAAAGAGATTCTCCTTTCCTTACATTCACACTTGTTCTCTTCACTCCAAGCCCACTTCATTTATTTGTCTAGCTTCCTCCTTCACACAACCACTCGTCTCAGTGTTAGAGCTAAGGATGGACCCAGTGAGGGAGAAACAAAGGAGGAAGTGAACTACAGCATACATATACCTGGCACAGACCATCAGTTTCCTCCCGAGGGCCCTCTGCCTGTGTCTAGGGTCCAAACGTTCCTATCTTAAGGCCTTCCTTGTTAACTTACTAGACTTAGTTTTACTGAGATTCAAGTATGAGTGGTTTTGGACCATTATTTCAGGCTGTCCCATTTCAATTAAAAGCTGGCTCTGCGGTTAGGGTATGGCTCTCCTTCCTCTAGACCCAAGCACGCTTGTTATCTCTGTCCAGCATCAGAAGAGCCACCTGCTATGTGACGGGAAGGAGAGGAAAAGCAAAATAAAGGAACAGACTGTCCCCAATGGGGACCTTTGCTGCTCATCTCATAGGCTTTGTTTTTGTTGTCTCTAAAACTTTTGCCTTAAATATCTGTAAGCATACTGGGTAAAGTTACGAGTCTGAGAAATCTTCAACACCGGGGTTGTTAGCTAAAATCTATACTTAGGCAATCTTAAAGGAATCGTATAGTGACGGCATTTTGAGATAATCCAACCAAGAAGGAAGCAACTCCTAGTTATGAAATCCAAACCAGATAATTCCTCCACTGTTTTTTTTTTTTATCACAATACTGGACCTTCTCCTCATCACTCTCAACCAGGGGTCCTTCTCCTCTATTTTCTCTCTACTCCCTCCTCAGCAACAGGTTGCCCACCCAGTCAGGACCGAGGGTGGCATTAGAGCAGAGTAGTCCACTATCATGTATAAGACCTTGCTCTATGAAAACCAATTGCATATTCAGTATCCAAGGAGCATTCTATCTAGAAATTATAACTTACCTCCAAGCTGCTCCTCACAAGGATGCCCTTAAGACAGTAAATCATAACTAAAGGGTCATCCAGGAAATCTACCAGTCTGTATCCTAAGATCCCACTTGGGAAGCTATTCCTTAAGAACTACTTCTCCCAGAACTTCTGACTTAAGCACCTAGAGAGGGGACCCCTGACTCTATAGGAAAACGTTTTAACTGTGGCCTTCAAGGTGCACCATGGGAAAGATAAAAAAGCCTTTAAAAATACCTGATGATGGTTATGGCCTCTCAGCCAGCCAGAGCAACAGGCCAGGCTCCCTGGCCTCCCATAGGCCAAGGACTTTCACATCCTTACTTCAAATGTGGTCAAGGGGGTCACTGGACCCAGGCTTGTCCAAACTCTCACAAACCACCCAGACCAAGTCAAAGGTGCAATCAAAAAGGCCACTAGAGTATTGACTGTTCTTATGTTCTAGTGGTGAAAAGACATAAATCCCAGATTGCCCTTCATTTCACTTTGGTCTGGCCATGGATAACTGAGGGGCCTGGACTCCCTTGGCCTGACCTCTGCCATCTCCAACAAAGAGCCTCAGATAGTCATCACAGTATCAAGACAATTCATCTCCTTCCTTCTGGACACTTGAGCCACTTTTTCAGTCCTAAAATTGTTCTGGAGACCTATGTAGCACTTATTCTCATTATTCTATTGTGAAAGAGGCAGCCTTATCAAACTTAGAAAACCCCAGCACTTAGTTGTATCTTTAAAGATATTCCCCTTACCAAATCATTCTTAGTGATATCAACAACCTGACCCATCCCCTGGTTGGTATCGCTAAGCCAACCTCTTAGCCAGAGCAGGAGCCTCTTTTTCTTGTGTTCACTCATCCACTTGACTCCAAGCTCACTAGTCATTCTCCAAGCCACACAATCTGACACACCTTTTCCCTTACTGTCTTCTTAGGTAGGAGATGCCCCAAACCACTCTATAGCCAAACACTGCTCCTCTTATCATCCAGTTACAAACTTCACCAAATATTTAACTCAGGCTTATATCCACTCTCTCCAAATTCCTCAGGGAACTAAAGCCTCTCATCACTCACCTGAGGGAAAAAAAATCGTCTACTCCCCATTCTCCCTTTAATATCACATACTCACAGCTATAAAAAACAGTGGAACCTACCACCTAGTTCAAAACCTCTGACTTATCAGCTCAGCAGCAATTTCCCTTTGCTCCATGAAACCCTTGTCTAAATATTTCAAACAACTCAAGTTTCCGAGCTGCACCTTCATGTACCCACACAAGAATGTACAAGTGTTAAAAAGGTCCAAGAATATAAAAGCTTAAGTAAGCACTGAAGATAACTTAAGTTCCGAGGGTCTAAAAAAGTGTTTAAAGATATAAAAGCTAAAAATCAATAAAAATTTAAAGATATAAAAAAGTGTCACAAAGTATAAAAAAGTGATTAAAAGCACATACATTAAAGTTCTAAAGGTACAAAAACGTGACGAGATGATAAACATTTTTCAGATTTCTTTCCTGTCTATACTATTGACTGTTCACTAACTGATTGCAAGAGGTATTTATTCTGCTAACATCAAAATCCATTTCCCGCACACCTACCTCCTATGCTTTTTCTCTATGGTCAAACTATAGACTATTGTCAATGTTGTCCAAAAACTTATAAGGCTGCTCTTATTGGCCCTGCAGGAGATATAATGCATATTTTAAAAAGTGCTCCACTCTATACAAAATAGAAAATTTTTATATTCTAATTAAAGACCCCACATGAGAGACAAGAGTCACTGATAAACTTTACTACAATGCCAATCCACCTTACTGTCATACCATCTCTTGTTTCAGACCTTAAACTCTACATATTAGCTATCAAATAATGCCTTGCCTGACGGATTTCAAGAATGCTGGTTGTGTGTCCCTCCTGGGTCAAACTCATAGCCACCATTGTGACTCACCCATTGTCTCATTAGACTTTCACACCTGGCCTCTGATAAATTGCCCTAAGTCAAATATCACTACCACCCCTTATTTCTCCCACATCTCTCTTTACTTTCCCTCGTTTGCCTCTTCAAGAACACACCTTATAAGCAGTATGGACAGTATAATGCCCCCAGACAGTGGATCATTGATAGTCAAATGTGGAACTGGATTCTGCCTTTCTTACCACCTTTCTTCCTTCTTTTCTGAGTCCTCCTAGCTGTGCCCTGCATTATAAACTTCTTGTCTAGATTCCTCCAACAACATATTCCAAGTTTTCCTAACCAAACGTTCACCAGTTTGTATCACAATATACCAGCCCCAGCTATAGAGCCAGACCTGCAGCACCCTGCCATCTCCTGACAATAAAGATAAAGATTTCCCAAAAAAACCTTAACTCTGCAATTCAGTTATCAAGAACCATACCACCCCAGTAGGGGGATGTAAGGAAAAGTGGCCAGTGATAAAAACCCACCCTAACCCTGAACCCAGAACTAAAAAGATATGTGCCCTGGCTCTAAAACCAACACCAAAGAAACACACTTTGGCCCTAGAATCACAAATAGTAAAATAAAAAATGTGCTCTGGCCCTAAAATTAGAGCCCCAAAGCCCAAAACAGCAAGAAAACAACAACAACAACAAAAAACCCAAAAAACCCAACAAGCTTTGGTCCTGAAACTAAAAGCCAAATCAGGGTAAAAAGAAAGGGAGAGGATCTGACCAATCCCCACCCTAGGGAGAGGATCTGACCAATCCCCACCCTAGGGAGAGGATCTGACCAATCCCCACCCTAGAAGCCTCCTAAGAAAGCCCCCTCCGCATGAAGCCCTATATAAGCCCTGAGCCCACAGCCCTTTCCCCGCTGTCCTCTCCCACCCTGGGCTGAGGCAGCCACCCTCTCCTGGACCATTCACTCCCTGTACATCTCTTGAATGAGGTTTGAATGAAGCTCTTCTTTCCCTGGACCAGCATTGGAGACTTGGACAGAGATCAGCTGAGGGGGTGAAGCTGTAACACTCTTGCTGCCCAGGGGATCTTCCCTGGCTGGGCAGAGTTGTTACTTGTTACATTCTCTGAACAGAGAGCAGTCAGCAGTGGAGAAGCAAAACCTTAGGCTACCTACTGTAGCATCTTTGCCTGGGAGGTCCTCCTTAGCCAGAGCAGAGCTGTTAACACTGGGGAAGCCTTCCCCTGAAGCAGGGCTGTAAGATGCTGTAAGTGATGACTGACTGTAGCTGTGGTATTCATTGGCTCCCCAAAGCCTTGGGCTCCTGATTGCCATGATCTCTTTCCATCTGAGCTGCACAAATACCTACAACTATAGATCTCAATTCTGATGTGTCTCTTTGAAATGATCTAACTGTACAATTAGCTACAAAACCATATACTTAATTTGAAAGACTACAGCTTCAGGAAAAATATTAAGCTTATTCTGAAGTTTTCTTAGGTTGCTCACAGTTATGAGGTCTCATGAACCTTTGGTGCTCACCCATGTCTTTTGGCTAGGTGAATATTTTTTTAAAAAACAGGTATTTTATGAATATACACATATATTAGAGTTCTCTGAAGGATCAGAACTGATAGAGTGAAAATATATATCCACATATTAAAAAATCAGAGGGGGGGAGCTCACAGGTTGTGATCCAGGTAGTCTAACAAAGTCTATATGATGACAGAAATAGTAAGAACTTGATAATTGTTCGGTCCGCGGGACTGGAAGTCTTCACAGTCCTAACTGGCTTTAGAATACTGAAGGATTCCTGGAGAGGTACTGATCTTTATGCTGGAACCTGGAAGAAGCAACAGCAAGGGGACATGGGAATTAAGCAGAGCTTTTCCACTCCCTTTTTGTGGGCTGCCACCAGAAGGTGTGGCCCAGATTTAGGGTGGGTCTTCTCACCTTGAATGATCTGATGGAGGAAACCCTACAGAGGCTTTCCCAGAAATGTGAGTTTTAGTTAATTTCAAACAAATTGACAGCCAAGATTAGCCATAATAACGCACATATAAAAAGCCTAGAATGCACTTCTGAATCCAAGTTTATAAAACAAATCCTGATTGAGGAATATATCCAGTATTTAGAAAAGTCTTCACCCATGCAGAGGAAATAAATCATAGGCTCAAATGCTCTATTCTACTAAAGGAGGCAGCAACAGGAAGCTTTTATTTGCTCAAAGTAACCAGTGTTCTTTTAAACATTTTTTATTTAAACATTTTCCCATTTTATATACATTCCATGGTTCCCCTTCACTTCTCTCCTCTGCCTACTCCCCCCCCCCCAACACCCTTCATTCACTCTTCAGAGAAAGTAAGGCCTCCAATGGGGAGTCCAAAAAGTCTGGCACATTAAGTTGAGGCATAACCAAGCCCATCCCCCTGCATCAAGGCTGAACAAGGTATCCCACCACAGAGAATGGGTTCCAAAAAGCCAGTTCATGTACCAGGGATAAGTCTTAGACCCACTGTCAGGGACCCTACAAACATACAAAGCCACACAACTGTCACACTCAGAGGGCTGAGTTTGGTCCCATGTAAGTTCAGAGTCTGTGAGCGCCTACTAGCTTGGGTCACCTGTTCCTGTGGTTCCCCCCATCATGATCCTGGCCCCCTCTGCTCCTATAATCTCTTATCCCTCTCTTCAATGGGATTACAGGAGTTTAGCCCAGTCCCTAGTTGTGGATCTCTGCATCTGCTTCTGTCAGTCACTGGATGAAGGTTTTATGATGACAGTTAGGGTGGTTACCAATTTGATTACAAGGGAAGGCCTGTTCAGGCTTCCTCTCCACTCTTACTTGGAGTCTTAGCTAAGGTCATCCTCATGGATTCCTGGGAATTTCCCTCACACTAGGTTTCCTCCTGACCTGACTCTTCATAATGGCTCTCTCAATCAAGATAACTCCTTTAATGCCCTTCCTCTCTACCCCTCTGTAGTAGGAGGTTTCTGGCCCAGACTTTTGGATCTAGCCTCAAGGTTTCAGGCCGCTGACCCACAGACTCACAGAGACACAAAGATGCTTACAATAATTTTAGGATGATCGGCCTAAGGCCCAGGCATATAACTTGCTAACTCTTTACCCTTTAACTGACCCATAACTCTTATCCTGTTCAGCCATGCGGCTTGGTACCTTTTCTCAGAGCAGCATAGTTGTCCTCTGTTTCTTCTGGCTTCTCTCTGGCATTCTGCTCTGTTCTTCCTGTTCCTAGAGTCTTCTTAGTCTGGTAGCCCCACCTACACTTCCAGTCTGCCTTTGGCCAATCAGCGCTTTTTATTAAACCAGTGGGTGGGACAATTATTTACAATGGAACAACATAATCCCCCTACACTCCTTCCCCCTATTTGACTATCCTTTTTCCTCAAGCTCTTGTCCTCCATTCCTTCCCTTCTTCCCTGGTTCAGTTTACACAGGAGATCTTATCTACACCCCCCCCCCCCCGGTGATCCATATATGTTCCTTTTAGGTCTTCCTTGTTACCTATCTTCTCTGGGGTTGTGGATTTAACTGGAATATTCTTTGGTTTACATTTAATATCCACTTATGAATGAGTACATACTGTGTTTGTCTTTATGGGTATGTGTTACTTCACTCAGGATTATTTTTTCTAGTTCCATCCATTTGTCTTAAATTTCATGATGCCATTGTTTTTTGTTTGTTTGTTTGTTTTTCCTGAGTAATACTCCATTGTATAAATATTTCATATTTTCTTTAACTACTCTCTGGTTGAGGGGCATCTAGGTTGTTTCCAGATTCTGAATATTACAAATAATGCTTCTATGAACATAGTTGAGCAAGTGTTTTTGTGCTATGATTGAGCATCCTTTGGGTATATGCCCAAGAGTAGTATCGTTGAATCTTGAAGCATATTGATTCCCAATTTTCTGAGAAATGGCCAGACTAATTTTCAAAGTGGCTGTATAAGTTTGCACTCCCACCAACAGTGGAGGAGGGTTTCCCTTGATCCACATCCTCTTCAACATAAGCTGTCATCAGTGTGTTTTTGATCTTAGTCATTCTGACAGGTATAAGATGCTATCACGGAATTGTTTTGATTTGCATTTCCCTGGTGGCTAAGGATGTTGAACAATTCCTTAAATATCTTTTGGCCATTTGAGATTTTTCTGTTGAGAATTATCTGTTTAGATGTGTACCCATTTAAAAATTACATTATTTAGTATTTAGTTGTCTAGTTTCATAAGTTCTCATACATTTTGGAGATCAGCCCTTTGTCTGATGCAGTGTTGGTGAAGATCTTTTCCCATTCTGTAGATCAGTCTAAAATTATTTCCCATTCATCTTTCACTCTGTCTTATTTACCATGTCCTTTTCCTTACAGAAGCTTTTCAGTTTCAGGAAATCCCATTTATTAATTGTTGCTCTCAGTGTCTGTGTTACTGGTGTTATATTCAGGAAGTGGTCACAAGTGTTCTTAATGCAAAACCCAAACTCAAACCTTCCAGCAACTAGCAACTGTCAATACATTCAAAACCAGCATAGCAAACTCAATTTTCAATAAAATCTAGTGATTTTTATAACATTATTATTTAAAAAACAACATACACACGCACATACATGAAGGGAGGAAGGGATGAAGGGACAGAGGGAATTATTGCACTTCATCTTCTATACAAGTTGATTTCTTGTTATAAACAGGAACAGCATTCTGAGCACACTATACCTACTTCTTTGCCAACACTCAGCCTGTTGTGAATCCACCCATTTCCTGAGAAGTCTTGCTTCCCATTGCTGTCTATTGTCCTCCAGGATCACTCCTCATCGCTCCTAAGGATGGGGCCTTTAGCACAGCCTCCCAGTTTGTCAGAAGTCTCTTTGCTCTTGGACTTGCCCTCATTAGATTCAGCTAGACAAAACTTTCTTTTGTGACACTACTTCCTGAACTCACTGGCCTTGAGAACTGAGAATGGCTTCCGTTACCTCTGGATAATCTAGGTGCTCTTGTTTCCCACAGGCATTGTTAGCATCCGAAAACTCTTTCCACTCAGGAAATATCCTACCCCCCTATTCACCACTTGGTGATCCATTATGTGTGTGTGTGTGTGTGTGTGTGTGTGTGTGTGTGTGTGTATGTGGTGTGCATGTATGTAAGCATTTATGATCAGATTGTCATTGGGAATGCATCACAGACAACCCCAGAAGTGTGCCTTGCTCATCTCTCAGGCCTTTCACAATCCAATCAAGTTTTCAACATGACAGACTTGAACTGAAACACTTCAGATTACTAGCTTTGCCTTAGAACTGTGCAATAAGTTCTCATGGATATAAATTCTGAACTTTAGACTCTAAAGGCTTCAGCCTTATGCTGGAGCTGTGCCATTGCCTCTGTTAGGTTTCAGTTTGTTTACTCAACTCCCTCTGGATGTGTCACCTTTCACTGTCATGGGAGCCAATACCTTCTAATCTGTCTTTCTGTGTGCTTGTCTTAGTATATATGTATGCATGTATATATGCATGCATCCATGTACCTAATTATATATTTATATATCATCTATCTATATATCTGTGCATCTATCTAGCTATCATCTTCTTCTATTGATTCTACTTTTCTGAGGAATCCCAGATAACTGAACTATATCTACTATAAATGTATATATGTGGGTAAATCTGTATGTAGAGATAAAGAGATCTTTCTAGATGCATTTCTGAACTCTAAATTCTGAAATTTGTCAGTAGACATTTTAAAACTTTGTTACATTGTTTTAGCTCTTCTAGATCATTTGCAGGTTCACGTAAAAAGGACTGTGGGAAATGGCCCCACCTGTCCTGACATGTGAAAAACGTGCAAAGAGTTTGTGTCAGTCTAACTACTAGTCAGAAAAAGATCCTGGACCAAGTTCCCAGTAATATAAGTTAGCAGTTGGAAAATCCATCTGCTGCATTCATATTCCTCCCTCCCTCCCTCCCTCCCTCCCTCCCTCCCTCCCTCCCTCCCTCCCTCCCTCCCTCCCCTTCCTTCCTTCCATCCTCCCTCCCTCCCTTCCTTTCTTCTTATGTTTTGAGGCAGTGTTTCCTGTAGTTGATATTGGCCTTGAACTTATCGAGGTTGATAGAGCAGAGGTTTTTTCTAACTCCGGTGCAGACCAGAAGAAATTTTCCCACCTGCAGTTCCACAGCTGCTTATAAAATAATTACTCAGAGGCTAATATTAATTACACACTGTGTGGCCTATAGCTCAGGCTCATTACCAATTACCTTTTATAACGTATCAACCCATTTCTATTAATCTATGTATTGTCACGTGTTCTGTGGCAGTTTTACCTGTGTTCTGTTACAATTAGCTTTCTGGGTGGCAGCTTGCAGCATCTCCTGACTCGGCCCTTCTCCATTATCTCTGCTTGGCTTTCCAGCCTGCCTCTAAGCTGCTTTGCCATAGATCAAAACAATTTCTTACTAACCAATGATAATAAAACATATTCACAACATGCAGAAAGACATCACACATCAGGTGGATCCTGAATGCTTATTTTCTCACATCAGTGCTGGGGTATACTGCTTTGACTGACGGATAACACTACAGTAACACCTTAACATTATTGAGTTTTCTACCCCACAATGCTATCCTTATCTATACATTTGTTAAGGTTCTTTTTTCCCCCTTAGGTGTATATGGAAATTTTTAACATAGAGTTTTTCATATCTTTTAAAAAGTTGCTCTTATGTAATATGTATGTATACATATTTAATGCATTATATACTTAATATTATGATGGTATAATACATGACAATCAAAATTTTAAATCTTTCAGTAGATCATTCAGGTATAGGGGTAATTCACTGAACAGTTGTGTGTTAGCTGACTGTGACTGTCAGGATTCAGACACTACTTGGAGCAGGTTTTGCAGGTTACATTTTCTTGCCTGTGAATGGCATTCATGTTCCCTCATAATCACTGTGTCTCAATAGATTTTATTGGCTCACCATGCTCAACAGGCCTTCAGATTCTGAAAAGAACCTAGAGATGCTGTGTGACCTGACTCACACTTGACCTTTGGGGATGCTGTCCTTTAATTCCTGAAGATCCATGTCTATGATTAGGTCATTTTTCTGAAGCCTTTGGTTTTCTCAGAGTAAATTAAAAAGATACCACTTAATAACAAATTCGCCAAGCTTCTTCCTTTTCCCAGAAAACCATCAGACCAGAATAACACTAAGAACAACATTTAATTAGTTAATACATCCCAAATTGCAGAATATATATTTTTCAGATGTAGAGCACTTATCAAACTTACCATGTGCTGAACTTAAGGTTTGAAAACTAATAAAATATAGTGTTTAATCATTGCTTAACCAACAACAAAGTAATCTATAATACCTCAAGGCTTTAAATATTATGTCACGTTAATTAAAAATATTCTATCGAAGAAGCATCAACAAAAGGGAAATGAATTTTGAGATATTTATATTGTGATGTCATATCTTGTATTAGTTAACGCCTTCAAAGGATCAACAGTTACCAGGGTGCTGTTCTCTGGGCACAGATGGAGGGGATTTTCTTAATTATGGCAAGTGATGAAGGAAGACATATTTTAACTGTGGGAGATATCATTCCTGGGCAGGGAACCCCAGATCGTGTAGATGGAAAGAGATGAACACCTGCTTGTGTTCACCTGCATCTTGTCAAAGCAACAGGAAAAGTAGCTCAGATGTGTTGTATCAACCTCATGGGATGGGGAAAGACTGTCTCCAGAAGCTTCATAGACTTATATGCATATATCAAAAAGAAAGATTAAAATTAGTAAACATAATTAAACCTCAAAAGTAGATAAAGCATAAAATTAGAAATTAGAAAAATATAAAAACATATAATGAAAAAACTGACCAAAGCCAAGCATTTGCTTCTTGAAAAGATGAAGAAAATGTTAATCTTCTTGTAAGAGTGGTTGAGTAATAAAAGTAGAGATTAACTATTTACTAATATCAGAGATTGGGGATGAAAATGAAAATGCACAGAGAACATGGACATAAAAACTCAACATCAGTGCATTTGAATATTGCACAGAGTGGATAAAATTTTAGAAATCATAACTTAATAATGCTGGTGGCTAAACAAGATGAATCATTTGCATATTGCATAACTGCTAAATAATGAAACCTCTAAATTAAACTTCTTTGCCAAGAAATCCCAGAATGCTTTATTTCTCAACACTGAGAAAAGTAAAATTACAAAATAGTTCCAATTAATGGTGAAGCAAGGAACATATTCCAATTCATTTTATAAAGTAAATATGATTTGGAGACTAAACCTGGGAAATATTTTCAAGACAGGAAGATTGTGGGACTGTGTCTTTCAGGATCCTTGTTGGCAATGCCCATGAAATGTTAGCAAATGTGACCCCAGATGTCTGGCCAAAGAGTGCATTTTGATGATGCTGATTCGATTCTAAGACACGTCAGATATTCTTAAAGTGAAAAACCCAATGAAGATGTTTTATAGCAATAACATAATAAGGAAGCAAGTGCACAAGTATTGAAAGAAAAATATTTGTTAAATTTCACCTTTTTCTTTTGAAATCAGGGTCTTTTTAATAACCCTGGATGTCCTAGAACTCATCATGTAGACCAGCCTGGCTTTGAACTTGGAGATCTGTCTGCCTCTGCCTTGTGAATGCTGGAATTAAAGTACTGCCACTGCCAACTTTGTCATGTTTCTAAAAGGATCTTTAATTTTTTAAAATTGCCAATAGATTTTTTATGCAATATATTTTGATTACCCTTCCTCTCATTAAAAACAAACAGGCATCTAAATAATGTGTAATAATGATATAATAAGTCTGGAGGGGACGAAACAAACAAAAAGAGTAAAAGAAAAAGCATAAGAAACGCACACAGGATGCCGGCCAGAAAACCAGGTGGTTAGTTCCCCTCACACCATCCACACCATCTTCTCTTTCTCTGGCCCCCAGTCCCAATCCCACAGTTTCATCCCCATCTCTGCAACAGAACACCCGTGGAAGCCTCCCTTGCCCAACTGCTCCCATCTCCCACGGATCCCACAGATCTCCCCCTTCTATCCTTTCTCCCCTTGTTGCTTTGTCCAAGACCCCAACCCCAGCACACTCCCCTTGTTAACCAAGGACTACTCACCCCAGGGTAACAAGTCAGCTGAAGGCAAACCAACACCTCTCCTGCTGCCTCAGCTCCAGTACCTACATCTCATTCCCAGCTTTGTAGCAGAAAATCTGCTGTGGTCTACCTCTCCTCTCTGATCCCATTACCAACATTTTGCAAAGAATTTCTCCTCCAACCTTCCTTCCCAAACTCATTCCAGTATCCTAGCCTCGAATACCTGGAGGGATTCCCCATGGAATCAGCTGAGCAGGCTAGAAAAAGAGACCACACACAGCCAACAAAAACCCAGAGAGCAAACAGAAACTAAGGAACAAAGCACCCACCCAACAAAGACAAATCTAGAAATGAGCACCCAGACTTGCAATCATCCCAAATCTTCATCCTTAGATGTGGGCTAAAAACACAATCAATAATAGGCAGGGCAATGTGTTAGAGCCCTAATATCCTATCACAGCAGACCTTGAATATTCCAACAGTCAAAGCACAAGAACAAGACTTTAAAACCAACTATAAAAACATGATAGAGGTCCTTAAAGAGGAAATGAATAAATCCCTCTAGAAATCCAGGAAAACACAAATAAGCAATTGAAGGAAATGCATAAATCTCTTAAAAGAAATCCAAGTAAACAAACAAACAAACAAGCAAAAAACAAACAAGAAGCCAACCATTTAAGGAAATGAATAAAACTATCCAAGACCTGAAAATAGAAATAGCAAGCAATAAAGAAAACACAAACTGAGGGAATTCTGGAAATGGGATGCTTAGAGATTTGAACAGGATCTATAGTGGTAAGCTTCCCCAATAGAATATAAGACATGGAAGAGAGAATCTCAGGCGTTGAAGATACAATAGAAGAAATGAATATATCAGTCTAAGAAAATGTTCAGTTCAATAAAACTCCTTACAGAAGCACCCCCAAAAATCTGGGACACTAGGATAAGTGTCAAAACCTAAAGATAATAGGTATAGAGGAAGGAGAAGAAACACAGATCAAATGCCAGAAAATGTCTTCAACAAAAGCACAGAAGAAAAATTTTCAAATCCAAAGGAAGAGATGCTTGTAAATGTACAAGAAGCATGCATAACACCAAATAGATTGGTCCAGAAAAGAAAGTTCCGTTGCAATATAATAATCAAAATGGTAAATATGTAGAACAAAAGAAGAAAATTAAAAATTACAAGGGAAAAAAACCAAGTAACATATAAAGGCATACTTATTAGAATAACACATGACTTCTCAACAGAGACTCTAAAAGCCAGAAAGGCTATGGCAAATGTGCTGCAGACTTTAAGAGACCATAGGTGCTAGCCCAGACTATGATACCCGACAACACTTTCAATCACTCACAGATGAAGAAAATAAGATATCCTGTGTTAAAGTCAGATGTGGTGAGATTCAGGTGTCAGCTGATAAGATCTGAAGATGCTTACCCAGGGTCCCGGGCCCCTAGAGGGGGCGTGGCCAACCCCATTGATTAAAGGCTGCTGGAATCTTGGGAAGGCCCGTTCTTTCTCTCTCTTTTTATCTTTATTGTATCTATCTATCTATCTATCTATCTATCTATCTATCTATCTATCTATCTATTTATTTATTTATTTATTTTGTAGTAGTGTGGTTTCTTGGTCCCAGGAGGCCAGAGGCCCAGACCCACAGGCCTGCCACGCCAGATCCTTTAGCCGCCCACCACCGCTGCTCAGGTCCCCAGAAATGACTCAGACACTTATATTAACTTCATGCTGTTTGGTCTATGGCTCAGGCACATTTCTAGCTAGCTCTTACATCTTAAAGCAACCCATTTCTATTAATCTGTCTGTCATGTGGCCCGTGGCTCACCTGTGTTCTTTACATGTTTCTTCTTGGGCAGCTTGCTCGGTCTACTCCTGACTCTGCCCTTCCTTTCCTACCTATTCTGATTTCTCTGCCTACCTTTTCTATGGTGCCTGTCAAGGGCCAAAACAACTCCTTTATTTAAAGACTGAGATTCACAGCATACAGAAAGGCATTCCCACATCAGTCAAATTTAAACATTATCTGCAAATCCATCCCTGCAGAAGGCATTAGAAGAAAAACTCCAATGTAAGGAGATTAAGTACACCCATGAAAACACAGAAAATAAATAATCCCATACCATTAAAACCAAAGAAGGGTAGCAGACACCCTATCCCACCACCACCAACAACAAAATAACAGAAATCAGCATTATTGAAAGCTTTCAGTATCGATGGTCTCAATTCCTCAGTGAAAAGAGACAGACTATCAGAATGGATGCAAAAACAGGATCCATCCTTTTAAAGCACCCACGAATTGCTACAGCAACAAGAATAGGCAATATTCCAAGTGAACGAACCTAAGAAGCAGTGTAGTCATTCAAATATCTAATAAAATAGACTCTACACAAAAACTGATCAAAAGTTGGAGGGGATGGTGCACATACTTACAAAGGAAAATCCAGCAAGATGTCATTTCAATTCTTAACATCCATGCCTCAAACACAAGAGTATCCAAGACTGTAAAAGAAAGGCCCCTACAAGTTAAATTACACATTGACCCTCACACACTGATAGTGGGAGACCTCAATGCCCACTCTAACCAATGGACTGGAACTAAACAGAGCAATACTGAAGCCGACAGATGCTGTGAACCAAATGGACCGAACCGATATTTATACAACACTTTACCCAAACACACATTCTTCTCAACACCGTATGGAGCTTTCTCCAAAACTCACCACATATTTGGACACAACATAAGTCTCAACAGATACAAAAAATTGATGTAACTCCCTGTGTTCTATCAAACCATCATAAATTAAAGCTGGATGCTGGAAACAACAGAAAATTCAGAAAGCTTACAAACTCAGGAGATAGAACAGCTCTCTACTAAATGAAAATAATGGTTCAAGAAAGAAATAGAGAAATGAAAACTTTCTAGAATTCAGTGAAAATGATTATGCATCATACTCCATTTTGGAACACAATGTAAGTGATGCTAAGAGGAATGTCCATAGCATTGTATAAAGAAACCGGAGAAATCTCACGTTAGTGACTTAACAACACACTTGAAAGCTCTAGAGCATAAAGAAGTAAGCACATTTAAGAGGGACAGACAGCAAGAAATAATCAACTGAGGGCTGAAATCAATAAGGATAGAATCAAAAGAAGAATACAAAGGATCAATGAGACAAAACAGTAGAAAATCAACAAGATAGGTGAAACCTTATCCAAACTAAAGAAAAGATACAGAGAGAATATCCCAATCAACAAAATTAGAGACAGAAACAAAGGGGGGCGGAGCACAACAACAGATGCCCAGGGAATCCAGAGGACTGCTAGGTCAGACTTAAACTGACCTGTACTCCACCAGACTGGAAAATGTAAAAAACAGAAAATAATTGTCTCCATAGGCACTACTTACCAAAGTTAAATTCAGAGCAGATTAGCAACCTAAGTAGACCTAAAGCCCCTGGTGAATTAGAAGCCGTAATTAAATCCCACCCCAAGCCCAGGACCAGATGGTACAGAATTCTACCAACCTTTCATTATTATTATTATTAACTTAATTATTAATAAATTATTTTTGACATGCCGACCACAGTTTTCTTTCCATTCTTCCCTCCTTTTGTCTCTCCTTCCACCACCTCCCACTCCTTAGAAAGGGTAAGTCCTCCTATGGGAGTTAACAAAGCATGACATATCAAGTTAAGCAGGTCCAGGCTTCTACTTCCTGCATCAAGACTGATGGAGGCATTCCGCTGCAGGGTATAGGTTCCAAAAAGTCAGTTCGAGTGCCAGGGACAGATCCTGGTCCCACTGCTAGGGACCCCCACCAACAGACCAAGCTACACAACTGTGATTCACATGCAGAGGGTCTATGTTGAATCTGAGTCACAGATGTGTAGCTGTAGCCCCTGAGAAGAGGAAATAGAATAGATTTTATGGGTGGGCTGGGTGCAGGTGTTGACAAGAATAAAAGAGATCATGTGTGTGGGAGGTGGGGGAAGGATGGAGAGGAGAGAGTGTGTTTGGGGGGACTAGCACCTGGAATTGAGTGGCATTTGAGGGGTGTGGGGGTGGAAGCCTAGTGTAGTAGAAACTTCTTAGAATCTATGAAGGTGATTCTAATGAGGACTCCCAGTAATGAGGGGAAAGATTTGACAGAGTCGTTCCATTTAAGATTCAGAGTCCCAATGTCTCTTACTCTCTGCACATTGTTCAGTTGTGAATCTCTGGATTTGTTTCTATATACTTCATAAGGAAGCTTCTCTGGTGATCAAGGCACTGATCTGAGTATGTGGTCTATGATCAAGCAGATTGTCTAAGAACTCTTCTTTTAACAGGTGGATTGCAGGAACTCAAAACACAAGCACCGAACAAAGTCATCCAGGTATAAGCAGTTGGCCAATTGTGTCTTAGGCATTTCCTAGTCCTGTTTGAGCATGCAGTGATGGGGAAAGAATAATATGTGTCAAGTTTTCCCACGCATTGTGAATATTCACCCAAAAGCCCCAGGCTACACAAGCACTTTGAATATAAGAATATACTGCGATAGCTACCTCTTAGGAAAAAAAAGTGTAATCCTGCTTTCCTTTGTGACAAAACCCTCACAGATAAGAAAAATGACAGCAGGTCTCTAGATCAAAATCTTGACAGAGTTGCAATTAGGATTATATATCCCCCAATTTAACATGAAACATGAGGCAGCAGACTGTGCTAGACAGTGTTTCTAAGAGTCAGT
Organism: Phyllotis vaccarum; assembly: GCA_033318265.1. NCBI lineage: Eukaryota > Metazoa > Chordata > Mammalia > Rodentia > Cricetidae > Phyllotis > Phyllotis vaccarum. The sequence continues at coordinate 908,239 of JARWLC010000003.1, forward strand.
ATTAGGTACACTCTACTAAAACCTCAGCAGGAAAGTACATTCTCCTTTCAATAAATTACTATGTTGCAGCTAGGAAATGCTCATGTGTCAGTGTTGCCCAGCAACTTGTCACCCTGAACACCCCTGAACACCTATGCAGCCATCACTGTGAGCTTCTTTGGTCTCTCCACTGCAAGCCTGATGAACACCTTCTGACACTCCCTGCCTAGAAGTGCAGTGATCATTCTACGCTCAGTAGAACTCTCTCCTGTCAGTTCCAACATATTCACAAGTTGCCTGATTCACTAGCTGAACTTTTTACCACACATCATAACCTTGGGACACTTATAAAACTTAGCAGTTATGAAATAATAAACGTTTTGTACAATAAGCACAAAATGCCTTACCAAAAATTCTCCTAGATATCTTTTATAAATAAAACTGTTTCCTAGACGTATAGAGATGCCAACAAAGAGGCATCCTTCATCTCTCCAACCATATCAAGAACTTTGGCCTGCTCAGGACCATACTAGTTCTATGAGGTAGATGAACAAAAGTTACCATAGAAGACAGTTTTCTTTGAAAATTAGTAGGACATTTATAGAAGGTTGGATTGGTATCTTCTAACCCACGTGACATTAGGTATTATCCTTTAATACCAAGCAACACAAGCTGAGATACAAATGTAGAGCAATGGCCAGACAACATGAACAAACTTACCAGGCACAGGACCCTCCTTTCCACACAATCCCCTCCTTTATGTCTGGCATCTACTACTCAAAACACCCAGCAACTGCTTCTAAGATATCTAGGTTATAACTTCTCAAAGGTAACCATTCCTTCCAGATGGCAAAGAAGGGAAATCTGTACAGTGTGTTATGTAACCCCATGATATTTAACACTTATAATAAAAGTTTTTATATTTTAAACATTTTATTTTTAATAATGTATCTATGTGTGTCTCTGAATGTGGACTTATGTTGAGACCTTGGAAGACAGTGTTGTCCCTGAAACTGGAGTTACAGACAACTGCCAGCCACTGACTGAGAGATAAACACAGGTTTTCTGCAATAGTAGCAAGCACCTTCACCTCCAAGTGTCTCTCCAGACTCCATTTATGAAAATGTTAAGTGTCTAGAAAGACTATGGATGTGTGTGGCCCATGCACCATGTGTCATCACTGATAGTTCCAAAAGCAGCCCACTAAACATTAACTGACCCAATTAATCCACAGGAAGGTCTTTTTGGTTTGTTTTTGTTTTCTTAAAACTTGATTGTACAGTTCTTAAGTGTGAACTTTGAATGACAGCATCATGTCACATTTGCATTCCCCAAACAAATTATCTGTTGGCCCAGTAACTACTTTCTACAGGAACTTAGTTTGCTGGTGTACATACAGTACCATTGAGAAAACTGCACATGTTGGACAAAAACTATAATGGGAAAATGTCCTCTAAATAGTTACATTTTGTCTGGAGTCCTTCCTATCTTAGTGAACATCATAGTCAAGTTTATCCAACTGTAATGGTCTGGGGCCCTTGAGCCATTTCACTTCCCATATGGTTTAAGCACAGCTTCTTCTAGGAACATTACACATAGGATAGCCAGCGTCTTAATAACTAATTTACTTTTGTCATGTACCAGTAACTCCTTTATCACCTAAAAAGATCAATGCTGTTTATCTGGGCTTGCCCACATCCTTTGCTATACATATGTCAATAAAATATTTATAAAATGCAGATGAGAAGGACAGTGATTAATATCGCTTTACTAGAACATGCTGGTTTAAAGCCCCTTTGCTCTTCCCTTGTTCCCACTGCTCAGAGAGGCAGTTTCATCACTGCTTCTGACAGACAGCAGCATGGGATCTATAAAATGTGCTATTTCTACACCCACTTCTAATGTACTTTGTGCCCTCTAACACCTGTAAGTTGAGGTATTTTAAATTGGGACTCAAGTTTGTCTACTGAATACACAATACTGTTGGATGTAGCACACACACACACACACACACACACACACACACACACACACACACACACACCAATGGGCACATCTGCAAGTGTCTTCCAATGAAAACTTTCTGGTCTAGAACCTGTCATTTCTCCATTTCCTCGTCAGCTCTATCACATGTGATGTGTGCACACTTGCCCTTAATGTACAATGTTGCAATTTCCTCTCCAAAATTTTTCTTTTCAGAAGAGGAATTTTCTATGAATTTGAACACAAAAAAATACAAAAGATATTACTTTATCAGCTCTACTTTGGTTATAATCAGCTATCTCTTTAGTATCTAGCTTCTACGTATCATAAAATGAGGACTCATTTGTCCAATATGTGTATAATATATTCAATACAGCAAAGCTAAGAAAAATGTAATTGAGAAGGTAATGACTCAACCTTCCTAACACATTATAGCCTCTGTGTTTCCACTTCGCTCAGTCTGATAACAGCTACAGACAGCATCCTGTCCTCAGAGGCAGTTTAACAAGCCTGTCTCCACATGCTGGGCTTCACAAGTTGAAGAATCTGTTTTCACAAAGCTTCATTCTGCTTTTACTTTCAGACACATCAAGTGTGTTTAATGTCTAGAAAAAGTAGCTTTTTCACATAAGAACTCTGCTATGCACACAGAGGTGGTGAATTAAACCAGATGTGCAGCAGTGGTTACAGAGTCAATTGCCTGCCAAATGTAGCCACTCCCCCAACTTCCTGCTTCAACTCTGCCCTCAAATCAGTTGATAGGTACAGTCCTATGTAACCTTCAGGAATAATTCAACAAGTTTGCATCCAAATATCATCTACAGAAAACAAGAATTCCCATAAATTTTTGTATGAAGTATATATGAAATGCTAGCTTTATAACCACTCTATTATCCACTGGCAGCCTCTTTAATGAGATGCGGAACATGTTGGACATATTTGTCTGTTATATTCATTTACACAGCAAAACAAAATGTGTCATACAACTAGGAAGCCAGCATCTGAGAGGGTGCAAAGATAAACACAATAGCACATTAATTTTGCTTACACTGTCCCCCCACTTTCTTCCAAACACTGAACAAGCAAGAGTAGACCACTCTGCTCTTGGGGGTGATTGTGAAAGTCCATCCCCCAAAGATTGTTTCATATGGACTCTAGCAGAAACGTGCCTACAAAGAGAAAATTTACTGCCTCTATATCCAATCAGAACAGTGAGTAGTTGGAAGTTTCTGACCCACCCTGGCCTGATATAGCCTGGAGGTTCAGACCCGCAGTCCCAAATAATCACACAAAGTCTTATATTCATTATAAGCTGTTTGACCTGTGGTTCAGGCTTATGACTTGCTGACTCTTCCTCTTAAATTAGCCCATGATTCCTATCTTGTTTAGGCACATGGTTTGGCACTTTTTCTCAGAGAAATATTCTAGTTTTTTTTCCCTCTCATCCCCTGGCATCTGCCTCTCCTTTTCCATTTCCCAGAATTGTTTTAGTGTTACAAAGTACAAGAGTAGAATCCCATAGCAGTACATGACAGTTTGCAGTAAGCTGCACATGTGTAATAATTGTAATAAATTGAAAACTGTCATAAAACACGCCCAATCTGGGCTGGAATCCTGTTCAATACCACCACAGTGTGCAAAAACATTCAAAAGTTTGGAAATTAGTCTTTCTTTAGAAGGTTAGTGCTATACACAATTTATTAATTTTTTGTTTTTGTTGTCTGATGGAAATCTAGAAGGCTCCAAATAGCATTCCTACCTGCCATTGCTACCTCAAGTACCATAGAGTCTGCTGGATCATATGGTCTAAGTGCTAGAATATCCTGCACAGCAGCCTGGACTGTTGAACAGCATTCTCCTTTCCAGGCCTCACACAAAGCTAGCAGTTTTTGAGTCACTCGGTAAAGGAGCTGGAGTGACACACTCAGGTAAGGAACATGCTGTCTCCAGAATCCAAATAGGCCCACTAAACAGTGCTCTTTTCTTGGTGGTGCGAGGTGCCAGGTGAAATAACTTATCCTTCATCTTAGAAGAAGCATCTCTTCACATCCCACAGCACTGGACTCCTAAGAATTTCACTGAGGTAAAAGGTCCTTGAATTTTGTTTGGACTTATTTCCCATCCTCTAATATGCACATATGTTAGCAATGAGTTCAAAAATGTTGGTTGCTACATCCTACTCATTTGGTCCAATTGGCATAATGTCATCAATGTAGTTCAACAGTGTGGTATTTTGTGGAAGAGACAGACAATCAAGATCCCTTATAACTAAGTTATGACACCGGGCAGGAGAGTAACATATTCTTGAGGATAAACTGTAGAGGTATACTTCTAGCCTTGAAAACTGAAAGGAAATTGCTTCTGGTGGTTCTTATGGACAGGTACTGAGAAACAGGCATTTGCTAGATCAATTAGCTATATACCATGTACCAGGAGATATATTGATCTGTTCAAGTAAGGACATTACCTCTGGTAGAGAAGCTGCAAGTGAAGTGTGGGAGATTATGTTGTTACATTGTAAATAATTGTTCCACCCACTGGTTTAATAAAAAGGGCTGATTGGTCAAAGGCAGGCAGGAAGTGTGGGCGGGGATACCAGACTAAGAAAACTCTGAGAACAGGAAGCACAGAGCAGAATGCCAGAGAGAAGCCGGAGGAAACAGAGGACAACCATGCTGTTGTGAGAAAAGGTACAGAGCCCCATGGCTGAGCAGGTTAAAAGTCATGGGTTAGATTAAGGGTACAGAGTTAGCAAGTTATATGCCTGGGTCTTAAGCCGATCAGCCTAAAACTGTGTCTGTACAGGTCTGCGGGCCTAAACCATGAGGCTAGGCCTGAAAATCCGGGCCAGAAACCAATTACTACCTGACTGAGTTTTTGATAGTCAACTGTCATTCTCCATGATCCAATTGTCTTCTGCACTTGCCAAACAGGAGAGTTAAAGGAAGATGTAGTGGGAATCATCACTTCTTCATTTTTCAAGTCCTTGAAGGTGGCACTAATTTCTACGGTTCCTCTAGGGATGTGATATTGTTTTTTGATTCACTATTTTCTTTGGCAGAGGCAACTCTAAAAACTTCCATTTATCCTTCTCAACCATAATAGCCCTTACTCTGCAGATCAGGGAACCAATTCTGCCAACTTCCAAGTATATCTATGCCAATTATACATTCTGAAATTGGGGAGAAAACCACAGGATGAGTTTGGGGACCTAATAGACCTGTGAGTCGAACATTGACCAAAACTCCATTAATCACTTGGCCTCCATCAGCCCCTACTTTAACTGGAGGTTAAAGCCAATCAGTTCTATTACTTAGCTCCTCATTGTCCTCCACTGTATTCTGAAGCATTCCCATTCCTTATCAGTTTGTCCAGAAATGCTGTCTTAGCTAGTATTTCCCCTGCTGTGAAGAGATACCTTAACCATGGAAACTCTTATAAAGATAATTATTTCATTGTGATGGCTCGCTTACAGTTCACTGGTTGAGTCCATCATCATCATGGCAGGAAGCAAGGCAGTGTGCAGGCAGACACAATGCTAGAGAAGGAACTGAGAATTCTTACATCTTGACTCACAGACAACAGGAAGTGGTCTAGCTCACGGGGCTTGAGCATATATGAGCCCTCGAAGCCCGCCTCCCCAGTGATACACTTCCTCCAATAAGGTCACACCTCCCACTAGTACTATTCCTTTCTAACTATCACAGATGCTAAAAGCAACCAACCAGTAGCAAGCATCATTTTTCTTATTTTCCCCAAACTGTCAAAAGTTTCAGATACAGGGTCAGTAAATCTATTGCCACAAACTACTGATAAATTAAGACAATCAAAGACATTTGTCTCTTTGGGTTTGAAATATAGTTTGCATCATGGGCTTTCACTCTTCTCTGAGCTCCCAGGAGAGGGAATGACTGGAGAGGCTTCAGTACCTGAAGGAGCTGCTGAATTAAAAAGCCTATTCCATATACTCAAACTGTTCTTTCTTATGCTTCTGTTTCTCTAGAATCACTAGCGTGAAAATTTGTATTAATTAAGGAACCCTAGCATCACAGAACTTATAGAATGAATCTCTCTCTCTCTCTCTCTCTCTCTCTCTCTCTCTCTCTCTCTCTCATTTAAGACTTTTGTTTTCTCCCCTTACCTTGCCCCTGAAGATGCTGCTGCTCAACTGGATGAATTAAATGCAGTGTGTGTGTGTGTGTGTGTGTGTGTGTGTGCAATTTCTTGTAACGACTTACAGGCAGCAGTCCAATAATGACTGCCTGTGAATGGAAGGTCCAAGGACACAGTAATTGCTCAATCCCATGAGTCTGGTGTCTCAGTTGGTCTTTTGTATATGCTGGAAATCTCAAGAAGAAGAAGGCTCCAATGCCATGAAGGAAAAGATGCGCTGGCAATGTGAGGAAATGCATCTTCTTCACTGTTTGTATACAGGCTTCCAAATGAAGGTGTGGCCCAGATTAAAGGTGAGTCATCCTGTCTCAAGATCCATATTGATAGCCTGTCTCTTCTAGCCTTAAGATCCAGATCAAAGGTGTGTTGTCCTCCTGCCTCAAGATCCACACCAGGTGTGACCTCCATTTCTGGACTGTAGTTCATTCTAGATATAGTCATGTTGACAACTAAAATCAGCCACCACAGAAAGGCAGCTCTTTCTCTTCATTCTGCTCCTAGTGTCATGACCAGGGAAAAGTGGTCATCCTAGGATCTTTCTAGAGATGGTCCAATGACACCATTGTAAAAATTCACTTCTAGCAGTCATTTTTTTTTTCTGATCTCTCAAAACAACAGAGTGACTTTTTTCTAGCCTTCCTTGTTTTTTGTTGGCAACCTTTACACATCTACAGTGTTCTGACTGCTTGGATGGCTTCTCCACTGCTATGCTAAAACACTGACCAAAAAGCAGCTTGGGCCAGAAAGGACTTATTTCCTTTTACACTTCCAGGCAACAATCCATCATTAAGGGCAGTCAGGGCAGGAATTCAAGACAGGAACCTGGAGGTAGTAGCTGAAACAGGCCACAGGAGAACACTGCTTCCTGGGTTGGTCTCCATGGTTTGCTCAGCTAGCTTTCTCACATAACTCAGGACTATCTGCCTAGAGATGGCACCATTTATAGTGGGCTGGCTCTCCCACATCGATAATTAATCAATACGATGATCTTATTGTCTTTCCCACAGGCCAATTTAATGTTAGCAGTTCCTCAGTTGAGGTTGCTCTTCCTAAAACAACCCTAGCTTGTGTCAATTTGACAGAAATTAACTAGCACACTAGATTTGACAAAACTTTTAAAAACTTGGCAGACTTTCCTTACACCTATTGGTCACATGTGGTCTGTCTTGTCACTGTTTCTCTCAAGTGGAAAGAAGACCAGAAACCCAATGGCCACTTACCAGTACCCCCCCAGGGGGCCATCCTGGCTCCTCACTTTTTGGAGACCAGTAAGGCTTTTGTCAGTGTAGGGCCAAAGTGAATTCTGAGGTCTCCATCCTTGTCCACAGGGGAGCCACCTTACAGCACTGGCTGAGCTTCTGCTATAGACCTGACTGTCTGATTCCAGAAACCCCTCAGAACTGAGAGAGATATCTACTAGATATCATAATTTGTCTTACATCATGCCTGATGCTCCAGATTCTTGGAGGCATGGCTAAGTCTTCTCTTAGGTACTAGATTATGGGAGACCTGGTTCTGTCAGTCTTGGCAGTGGAGAGGGGAGGGGCTTGCTGCTCCCTGGAGTTGGGCAGGTTCTACCCCCACTATAAAGCTCTTCATACCATGCCTCAAGGTTCTGGAATCTCTAATACCTCGGAGTCCTTGCTACAAGCCATGCTTCACCTTTACAGTTTTACTCAATGACCTCTCAGGATTTCCTTGAAGGAATTCTGTCCCTGCTACACTTAAGGTGGCCTCAGCAGCTCTCTAAACTGTGGAGGAAGAGGCCATGCACCTGAATGTATTGTAAAGGCTGATACACTCTCATTAAAATCCAAGAAAATATTTCATTCAAACTGATCTTTATTCCAGACACATTAAAAATCCCTAACTAATCAAGAAAATCTTTAAGGACCACACTGTAGAGCTTTATTAAACCACATATATTATGTTTATAACAAAATTTGCATTCCAAAATAGTTAGGAAAAATAGCCTTATGCATGGCTGGCACTACATTATGGGATATTCTATGAAAAAAATAAAACTATTATTCCTACATTTCACTACTTCTAAAATTCAATTGAAGGTAGACTATAGCCCTAGATGTGAACAGAATAATAGAAGCTTCTATAAGAATATGTGGAGATGTTTCATGTTCTTGCATGAGAAAAGTGTTCTTAACAGAAGACAGAGTTAATGTCAACAACAGAAAATAATTAGAAATTAGGTTGTATTAAAATCCTGAAACTTTTTTTTCTGAAACTAGTAATTTTTAAGGAAGTAAAAAAGAGTCACAGACTGTGAGAACTTCCAACTCACATGTCTGAAAAAGGAGCCTTAGTTGCAATGTAGAAAATTCTTCAAATTATCCAGGAAATGAAAAACATAGACTATAATCTTGTAACATCAAATACTGAATAAACATTTGAACAGATGCTCAACTTCATTAATCATGAGCATAACCAAAATGAGATGATTGTCACAGAAGAGCCACTTGAAGAGAGTGAGTGTTGTAATATCCGATGCCTGACCACTCAGCCCCATCTCTGTGCCTTTTTATTTTTTTTAACCATTTGAGATTAGCTTGTAGACTGGATACCTTTTTAATTAAATCTTTATATTGAAGTGCATATACACATCTCTGCAGAAGAATTGTACAAAGGCCATAATCAGACACGTCTCTGATCAAAACAGCCCATTCAAAATTTGATCATTGTCCCAGTAACATCTTTATGGACCTAGGAGCCAACCCATGGTCGTGTGTTTCATTTATCTGCCTTGTCTCATTTGTCTTACTCATAGTCACTCCACAGGCTCTTCCTAAGGTTGCGTTGCCTGGTGTTTTTCGTGATGAGTTTTGGTTTATGGTCTGGCTGCAAAGTGACCGAAGTGTGCTCTTGGTGGACTCCATCAGGAGTGTGTAGGCTCATTAGTCCCATTACCTGCTCTGTCAGCTTCTGTTACTTGGTTAACATCTTTGTAGCTCTCTCCTCTTATTAGCAATGTCCATTAATTAGATCTTTTTTTTCTTTAGCTATTATTAGTTATATCACAGGGAAATAATTTTCTATATCAATACACTTAATCAAATATTCACCCACTGGTTTGACCATTCATTGATGACTCTTGGCTGGATTAATTTTCACTTCACAGACTACCAAAGGATGACCTTAATAACTCTATCATTCCTTGTTTCTCTATATTGGATAGCATCATATAAGTTACTCCCCCTTTTCTGATTTTATTAAATGGGCTATAATAGCTTATTTTGTTCTTCAAGCCGATTGCATTTATTTTTGATGTGGGGCAACCAGAGTATAAGCCTCTCTTCTCTGGTTCTTCTGTGTTTTTACGTACCTACTGCAGTTTTGAGACTTTATGTCATTTTTTTCAACATAAGAATGTGTTGCAGCTCTGGAGAGAGGCATTTATCCCCAGGAACTTTTTGCTTCTTTAACAGAGTAGTATTTATAAATCGGCACTTGGTGTGCACATTGTGTCATTGTTTCTGCAGGTTCTCAATGAGCATAACCTGTGTATGCAGCAGTTGTTAATGTTCTCTTGTATGTATGTGTGTTTATACACCCTGCTAGTTCTCTTTCTATTCTTTCTTTCTCTCTTTATTTCATCTATCATTCCTTAAAACCATGAGTTCATGCCCGCCTTTCCAAGTACTGGACCAATACCATAAGATTTTTTTTTTTTTTGGCCTTCCAACTTCTTATATTTGTCTATGCCCCTCTATAATCACAAGTGACTTATTTCCCACTGTCTTTGATACATTCTTTTATTAATTTAACCCATTTTCTTGGCACCTCTTTCTCTAGCCAAGTGGCTAATGTAGCTTCATACTTGTTAGCCCTGATTTGTGAGCTTTCCTGACTCTGAAGAGAATGTTGTTAAGTTTCTGATCTTGGTTACAGCTCTAGCTCTAGTAAACACACCCAACATGTGCTCAGATGAGTCTATGACCTCGTGCCAGTAAATTGGTGACTTCAATTTAAGCACTGATCAAGGGGAAAGGGGAAACATTAACTGTGTTTTTAAAAAAGATTCAAGAAATCAAAACATAACTGAGGCTGTGCATGCAGACAGTTCACTTGGGAAGGTACCTTAGTGATCAGACTGAGATGGGAGCACAGAAGACACTTGGTGTCTTGTCTTCTGAGCAATGGTTTTGAGTCTCATAGTGGCCTATAGAATGAATCCCAAAATCAGCTACTGGAAAGGGGGAACCAGAGACATCTAAATGTTTATCACAACAGTAGTGTTTGGAAGGCTGCTACACAGAGACCCTTCTGGCAACTCTTCTGAGTTCTAGGCAAGTGCATAGTCCAGGCTACTTATGACCCAGCAAGTCACTCAGGATGGGCCTCTGGGGAAAAATAAAAGAAGTAGAGGCAATAAGAACAGATGTTCAAAGAGAAGCATGAATCATAGCTTACAACATACTTGGAAGTTAAAATACAGGCTAAAATCAAAACATGCCCAGAAGAATGTGTTAGCTTAGTGACCTTCATGGTTCTGTGCCTCCTGTCTCCAATTTGCATGGAAGTACATTGAAATGCAGGTATGAACCAGTTCATATAAATGTATAAATGTGCTTCACAGTCTTATATTCAATCCCAGGCACATAAAATATAAATTATTTAAATAAGACTGTGAACTACATCCTATTAGATTTGTTTATTTGCATACAGGTCAGTTTTATTTGATGTAAAACAATAAATCCCAGAATACAGCTGCTGAAAATTTGGATTGTGTCCTTTGCTGTATGTAGCCTTGTGTCAGTTCAGGGAGAGTCTTCAGGCCTTGGACATTTGAGACTCACATCTCAGGGACGAGTTTGACCTTGAGGCTAACACTGGGTGAAGCCCTTTGGTACCCTCTCTTTGGTGCATGCTGACATTTAGTTGCTTTATTGCCCCAGGGCTTTGAGTGAGAGTTTTAGTAAAAACTTCTCTCCAAGTAAGTGATACCCGACTTGGAGGTGTTTCTGATAAGCTGGGCCCTTAGTTAGGTCAAGGGTTTCACTACCGGGAGTATACACCCCTTCCAATCCTAGTTAGTATATATGACCACCAAGAGACGTGACTATAATGAAGGATAAGGGTACATGTCAAGGTTATTGGCCTGAGACTCCTTTCCTATGGGAGCACTATTTCCTCTTCTGGGTAAGGCGAGGGGAAAGCATCTTGCCCTACTAAGTGAATTCCCTCAGTTTAGGCATCAGCACATGACTCTGTGTTCTATATTTCTGTATGGGCTGGAACTGTAGCATCTCTCCACAGGGACATAAAAAAGAACCCTGGGGAGCTGGCTAGACAAAGAAAAATATTCCTTATGTTTTTTATTTTTTATTTTATTGGAACACACACACAGATTATGGTTTCCTCTCCCTCTGCTTCTCCCAGTTCCTCCTTTTCCCCCATCTAGACCCCTCACCCCCTTTTATGTTTCTCATTAGAAAACAAATGGGCTCCCAAGAGGTAATAATAAAATATAAGACAGAAGCAAACACATTGGAGTAGGACAAGAAACAAAACGGAAGGACAAAAGAGCCTAAGAAAAGGCACGAGAAACAGCTGTCCACACAGAGCCACTCATTCATACACTCAGGAGTCCCATGGAAACACAAAGCTGGAAGTATCTGTGTTAAAGACCTCCAGGGTAAGAGAAGAAAAACACAAGACTTAAAAAAGAAAGAAAGAAAGAAAAGTCGCATGAGGACTCCCAAAGGATTCCGCTGAATGTGTTTTCTGTTGACCATCATCTGCTGGGCCTGAAGCTTCTATTTTCTCAGTGAGACTTATTTGGAGAAAACTAAACTTTCATTTGCCAATTTTTATCAACAGAGATATCTCTGGGTTCAGAATGGGGGTGTGTGTCTGCTTTTTTCATTTCTAGGGGCCCATCCAGTGCAGACCTATGCAGGCCTTGTGCATACTGCCTAAGTCTCATATATACATTGGATCTGTTGTGTTTAGAAGGCCCATTTCCTTGGTTTCTCCATCCTCTCTGGCTCTTAGACTCTATCTGCTTCCTCTTCCTCAGGGTTCTCTGAACCCGAGAAAAGGTGTCTGATGGAGGTGTACCATTTAGGATTGAGCGTTCCAAGGTCTCTCACTCTCAATTTATTGTCTGGTAGTTTGCCTCCATATTTGTTCCCATCTGCTGCAGGAGGAAGTTTCTCTGGTGATGGCTGAGCAAGGCACTGATCTATGAGTACAGCAGAATGCCATTAGGCATTGTCTTATTGTTACATTCTTTTATACAGTAGTATTTGGTTTTCATAGGTCCCTGAGCTATCTAGTCACAGGTTCTTGATCACCCAAGCAGGGTCAGGTATGGGTTCCTTCTCCTGGAGTAGGCCCTAAGTCAAAGGCACAAGAAACAGATAATACACACAGATATTGGTTGGTCACTCCCGTAAACTTTGTGTCACCATTGCACCAGCACATCTTGTAGGCAGGGGACCATTGTAAGAAGCGTTTATAGCATGGCAGTGTTACTGTTTCTCCTTTGGTAGTGTACAGAGTACCTCTTGGTACCAAGAACAGGAACCCCTAAAAGTGAAGGCTCTGGGCAGGCTCCAGTTTGACTTGAACATGTTCAATGAGATGTGTGGGCACTGTCTTCAGTAATAGGGCTTTGCTGCCAGTTTGGGGAAAACAACCTATAGCCTTAGCAACACCTTGGGGTGTTTAGGGTTCCCATGGGACCTCTTGGGCCAACAACTCAATTATTTATAACCTATTTCTGGTACTGGAAGCTTCATTTGTTGACAATAGATGACCAGCTGGTGTTCTGTCTGTCCTGTTATTTGGCAATTTTATTTAAACCGACTTCACATATGTGTGTGTTTTAAGAAACTTCTGTTCTATTGGGTTACCATAGTACCCTCAAATACCCCTTAATTTTAGCTGTCTCTCCCCACATCCCCTATTACACCTTTCTCCACCTTCCCATTTGATCCTTCCATTCAACTCCTCCAATCTCATCTACTAATAATTATATATTCTATTTCTCCATCAAAGCCACACCTCTTAATAATGCCACTCCCTTTGGGGGACCATTTTCTTTCAAACAACCACCCTATCCCAAACCACTTTGGATATCAAGTCTAAAGCTCAAGAACCTCTAAAGCCAGGCTACAACATTTTCTTCCTAATTTCCAATCCCAAATCAGCAGTGGGGGCTCCACAGCCTGGAACCCCAGCCTCCTTCTTTCTAGAAAATCAGAAGAGTTCTGTCTATTTGCTTTTCATAACATACACTACCCTCACAGGGTAGATGTGTCTAGGAGTTATTCTTAGAAAAAGGTCTAAGTGGACGTGGGACACAGACATCTAATTTTCCTCAGAAGTCTGGTTTCAATCCTAATATGCTAATCTTGGTTTGAAAAATTATTACATGGGAAAAAGAACTTGGATTAGAGAGAAAAGGTCTGCAAATTACTGCAAGAGGTTGTGGGAGAGACTTGTAAACATCGGCATGTTAGAAACAAGAATCTGGGTGATGCAAGGGTTGAAGCTTGAGGGCTATGTCCACAGACTCCCCAAATTTCAGTGGAGGCAAGCCATGAGGCACCCTGCAGAGTGGCCCTATACATAGTTACCCACTGCTGCTGGGTTTTCCATTACCAACTAAATCTGACCAGGTGCAAGGCATTTGAAAACATATGCAGGCCAGCAAGGTGGCTCAAGGCAAAGGCTCTTGCTATCAAGTCTAAAAACCTGAGTTCCATTCCAGAAGCCCTCGTGGTTAAGGGAGAGAATGGAAGATCACGGAGAGGAAAGCATTTGAACTGACTGTACGAACGCTGTCCTAGCAGATTTATCTTGTTCTGGAAGGGTCTAACGTACCCAGTTTCAGGAGCTAATCATCCAGTCACAGAAGGCTTTTAGTGGTAGATGTTGTAATGGCTTCTGATGTCTGTCTGTCTGTCTGTCTGTCTGTCTATCTATCATTTTTCTATCATCTACTTATATGATTATATAAGGGTGGCTCTGGGCAATTGGTTTATGGAACATTTTATGGCTACTGAGATAGTGAAGTCCAGCTCTGAGAAACAGAAACTCCAGTTTTATAGCAACCAGAAACTTAACTTGGATACAGACTCAAAATGGTTTCTAGTAACATAATGGAGTCTCTGACTTTCACTGTGTCACTGTAAGACTTCAGTCTTCTCAGTTGGTGCTTAGATAGATCAATAGCATCAGCTGTCAAAATCAGCTAAATATGTTAGCACGTCCAGAAATTCCTTTCACATCTTCTAAATCTAATATCTATTCTTTCTTGGCAAACATCTATCATCTGCTTTAAATAGATATTAAGCAGTCTATAAAGATTAAGTGAAAAACTGTCTGTGACTTGTCTACAAAAGAAAAACATATAAGGCTACAATACACTGAACTAATATTCAGAATTGGTTACAGTGTTTCTACACAGAACTCCCAGAACAGGCACAGCCAAAGAAATAAAAGGGAAAACAAGCTGATTTCATGACTGGGGAAAAGACATTGTGTCATGAAGCCCTTTCCACCTGGGAAATACTCTATCGGGTGGGTCTAGCCATCTTCTGTTCTGTGACGTGAAGGGAGAAAATAATTATCTCTGTATGTCTCACCTCAAACTTGTACCAACTTCTGCTGGAGACACATCCTTCTGGATTTCAGAAAAGCTGAGTGATATTTATTTTCAACTACAGTAACAATTGAATACCTCAAGGAATCCTTCCGACAGAATTTCTAATTCTCAAGTTTTCCATTTCTTAAATATTTTTATGTTTAGATACTTCAAAACTGTCTGATGCATTTGAAATTTTCTTTAATATTTTCTAATTGACAAGCATGCTGCCAGTATTGGATTTAGTAAAGGCCTATATGAGGATATTGTATTCTTATTTTATCACAATTTTATTATGTCTGTTGGCCTACTCAAACTTCAACCTTACTTGAACCAAGTCTTTTTTGTTTGGAAGGACTCTGACTTGGGAGCAAAGCATGGAGTCAGTTTGATTAAAGACTATGATGACTGTTTCTAAAACACTATGACCAAAAAGCAGCTTGGGGAGTAAAGGGTTTGTTCCATCTTACTTGTCCAGGTGACAATCCATCAATGAGAAAAGCTATGGCAGGAACCTGGAGCTGGGAGCTTATTCAGATTATGGAGGAGCGTTGCTTATAGGCTTTCTCTCCTTGGTTTTCTCTGCCTGTTTTCTTAGAGCACCCAGGATTACCAGTCCCATCAACAGTGAGATGAACCTTCCCACATCGATCATCAATCAAATGCCCCACAGGCCAATCTCAGCTCAGGTTTTCTCTTCCCAGATGACTCTAGTTTGTTACAAGACGAGATAAAACTGCTGCATGTTAGGTCACCAGAGATCATCATGATGACAATCTTCTTTAAAAGTCATTCTCTCTTTTTCCAAGACAGGGTTTCTTCGTGTAGCCCTGGCAGTCCTAGAACTTGTTCTAGAGATGAGGTTGGCCTCAAACTCAAAGATCTGACTGCTTCTGCCTCTCAACTGCTGGGACTAAAGGTTTATACTGCCATTTCCTGGCCACACTGACTTCCTAAAACCGAAAAGAAATTCTTTATGGCTGGTCAATGACTGCATAGGGAACTTACCCAAATTGCACAGCCTTAGCCTAACAAAACCCACATTATGGTGGACATGTTTCCCTTAGCAAGAAGCAGATATATAGAAGCCAACAAGAAACCTTAGTACATTCAGGGAGTTTTTACTTAGAGAATTCCCGGGAACCCAGTGACTTAACCTTTGTTCCTACTTTGGCATGTGGGTTAGATCTTTGTTTCTGTCTTGCTAGGAGTTGCAAACTACTTGCTGGCTTTAAAGGCCTGAATGGGGCTCCTAACATGGTGTCAATTGTGCCAAGATTTGGACGATCAGGACAAATCTAGCCAGATAATGACACAAGAGTTTTGGTTGACTACAATGCTAATTTTCTTTAGTGACACATTTAATTACTTAGGCCACCATGGGTTTTTGTTATTTTGTGATAGTTTTGATTGTCAGAGGGAAGCCTCAGTGGACGGTCTCTCTATCAGACTGGCCTGTGGACAAGCCTATGGGAATTGTTCTCAATGCTCAGATTGGTATTAGAAGACCATCCCTAAGCACTTTGTGCTTTCTGGCAGTGGCTCCCCATAAAGGGATATGGAAGAAGAAAACCTTTTTTTTTTTTTTTTCTTACTTGGCCTTCATTCTCATTGGCAAGTTCATCTACCCTGTTGCTGCTGTTGATTCCTTTACTGATATTAGAACTACTTTGGGCATCCACCCTATAATGAATACCAGTTGTTCTCCAGGAATACCCCAGGCTTTGGTAGCAAATTGAAATTACCAAGGCACAGAGACAGCACTGCTGGACTACTCTTACCAACTAGTGTTTGCCAATCTAGTGCATCCTCTTTAAATATGTATTCATTATGTTGGCTCTGGTTCTCTAGAGGACCATGACTAATAATAATATTGATATGTTTTTATTGTGTGTTATATGTAACACAGAGAATATAGCATTCTATAAGATAGGAAGAAAAGTCTTTCTTGGAGAAGTTAAGGCAAGAAGGCATAGGAACTATCTTAGCAACTTGGAGCTTACTTGGTTTGGGATATGTACACACTCCCTCTCTGAAGAATATATCATGAAACCTGTTAGCAACCTAGCACCCCCATGTGCAAAAAGCTTTAAACAAATAAATTGCTTCTCTTGATAACCTCTTGATAAGCCTAGATTCTATTCAAACACAGTCTGGGGCTGATTGAGCCTAGATCATTTTCTGGTGCGTGTGCAATGAGGCAAAATGTATCCTCAAGTGAGCTTTCAGAGTGAATTCCCTGCTTACCATTCTATGCTTTTGCACAACTGGGCATGCATGTAATGTAAAGCAGGTGCATCATGGGAAGGCACATGAGTAATGACCAAAGATTTATGTAACCCAAGCCCATCAACCAAAAGAGAGAACCACCCATAAGCCCCATAAGATGAGACCCAGACAATAAAACTTAAAAAACTTCACTCATGTGGCCTGCTGCTCTCTGATAGTGATCTGATCTTTCCATCACTTTGCTTTGGATAAACATTTCCATGCTACATTTGCAAAAAAAAAAAAAAAAACTCATTGAGCTTTTATTTCAGCTACTCATAATCATTTCATATAAGAGACAAAGATGAGGAAACACTCAGCCCAGACACCATCCTCTGTGCCTGGAGGAGTTAGGGGAGAGCTTCAGGCTCCTACTGCCTCTCAGCCCAGGTGTGAAGGTTTAAGCCTGCAGAGTTTGAGACTTCCGGTCCAGAAGCTTCA
The DNA here is from genome assembly GCA_033318265.1 of Phyllotis vaccarum. Classification (NCBI taxonomy): domain Eukaryota; kingdom Metazoa; phylum Chordata; class Mammalia; order Rodentia; family Cricetidae; genus Phyllotis; species Phyllotis vaccarum. Next base: position 925,691 of record JARWLC010000003.1, read on the forward strand.
TGTAAATGTTGACCCAATCCTGCTTGGAGTCCGCACAGACATTTATACCTCGCTTGGTCTTGAAGCTGTGGAGAGATGACATGCTCCCAAGTAGTGCTCAGGGCATGGCCCATGGGTCCCCGGCACCATCCACTCTTGCTCCATAGATGAAGGAGCTACTGGGCCACAGGGAAGAAGAGGTAAAGGGAGAAGCAGGAAGCCTGAGGAGGAAGCCAGCCCTGATCTTGCTGTCCTTGTTGAAGCTGTCCCATATGCTGGGTAAAGAAATGGAAGAAAATCTCCCCAAGCCCCTGGAAAATTATGGATCCCTTCTCCAATCAGTTTCCTTGTGCCAGTAAGGAGTCATTCAGACCAGAGGCTATGTTTGTTTAACTAATTTGCCTGTGTGTCCTGATCACCCTCCCTTGAACCTTTGGTTGAGTGCTCTGGGCAGGGGTCACTTACATCACAGCTGGCAGGTGGCACTGAGTGCTGACTTTTGTGTAGCTCTTAAGCCGATTGAAAGGGATCCTCCTCGTGGTTACAGAATAGCAGCAGGAAACTTGAAGGGGCCCCTCATCTGAAAAAGAGTGTCAGGGAACATTACCAGGCACTCTCACAAGCAAAAGTGAAGGCTGGGATGTTCCTAGAGTTATGGCTGCTGAGTTCCGTATCTAAAATCAAGGACAGAATATGATCTAGGAGTTGGTATCCTCACTCAAACTACAGGATTCCTCACTGATGTCCGTCTGTCATGAAATCTCATTGGCAATCCTGTATTTCTGATGCAGAGAGTGAGTCCTAAGAACTTTCTTTTCATGACCTTGCTGCTGTGTGTGTAGAGTCAGCCTACACTATCCACATGTGGCTGCTGCTCTGGAAGCCACTCTGGATCATATCCCCAGAGTGCTTCTTCCAGCTTCAATTATTGTCACTCCTCTAATGCTTGAGCTGTCCTTCTCACCTTCAGGGCCACTTCTGGATCACCTCCCCAGACAAGGCCAGGTCAGTATCTGTAGAGGCTGTGTGCCTCCTGTCCCAGGATTGGTGTCATGAGACATTACAGGGTCTGGTTTCAGAGTTCTGAGTACTTGGTTCTGCTTCTCTGTCTATCTGTGACACAATGGCTCCGTCTAACTTCTCCTGTTGTCCCAGTCCATCCATCTTAATCCTTCAGCCCATGCAGCAGCTCTGGGATGCTTTGTGCTCAGATGTTAGTACCCATTAAATCATTATCTTAGGAAATAAGAGGCCTTACCTAGCTCAGCTGGCTCTCCTGGGCCAACAGTGACAACTATGAGCAACAGGCATAGGAACATTGTAGAGATCTTCATGCTGAGGGCTAGGACGCTGGAGTGAAGGCTGAAGTCTTCTGGGTTGGTCCAACTCTTCTAATCTGGAGGCTCCATCTGCCTTTTATAGGGAACAGGGAGCCCGGAAGGGATGGTGTTGCCTAATTAAAAATTAAAGTGAGATCTTGTCTGTGCTGAGTAAGCATCAGACTGTGAGGTGATTGCCTGGAAGCCAGAAGGAAGTGGAAACTGAAAGGTAGTCATCTGAGCCAACATGAAGGAACTGATAGCACTAGATCAGGAATTCTGACTTCTTTGAAATGAACAAACATCTGTATGGAAAAAGAATAGAGACTAAGGTTGTCATGGAGAAAAGAGAGGCCAGAGTCTTCCCCTTGGAGGGTGCCAGGAGACTGGAGTTAGGCTAACGAGGCAGGAGGGCTCCTCAGAACTCACATGGGCTCCAAAGAACTCTGGAAAAGTGATCAGCTCAAGTCTTCAGGCCTCCTTCTCCTTCTGTCTTTTCTTTCTACTAAGAATTTTACATGCCAGTCATGGCTTTCCACATAGTTCTACCACTGAACTGAAGCTATACCACAGCCCTTCCTTTTAGGTATTTTTGTTGTTTAGTTTTGAGAAGAGGACTCAGTTGGTAGAACTGGCTAGACCAAAATTTACACCATCATTCCCAGGCTGTCTTTATTCCATAATTCTCCCACATCAGCCTGGCAAATTGTTGTAGTGGGGGTTCTCGGTCCCAGGCAGCCAGAGGTCCAAGACCCACAGACCTGCCGCCTGAGACCACTTAGCCGCCTGCCACCGCCACCCGCCACTCAGGCCCCCAGAAATGACTCACACACTTATATTAAGTCCATGCTGTTTGGCCTATGGCTCAAGCACATTGCTAGCTAGCTCTCACATCTTAAATCAACCCATTTCTATTAATCTGTCTGCCATGTGGCCCGTGGCTCACCTGTGTTCCTACATGTTTTTTCTTGGGCGGCTTGCTCGATCTGCCTGACTCCACCCTGCTTCTCCTACCTATGCTCTGATTTCTCCTCCTACTTCTTCTATGGTGCCTGCCATGGCCCAAAACAGCTCCTTTATTTAAAGATTGAGATTCACAGCATACAGAAAGGCATTCCCACATCACTTCCCCCTTTCTGTCTAATCAAAAAGGAAGGTTTCAATTTTAACATAGCAAACTTACATATAACAAAATAGCTATCAAGCAAGAATTACAGTTACAATATCTAGTCTATTTGTATTTAGCAAAATTAAAGAAAATAGACTATCATCTACCTTATCTTTATGAATCTAAAGTTTCATATCCAATATACCTTTCAAATGACTAAGAAAAACTGTACCTATAACTATCTAATCTTCAACTACATCAAAGACCACAGAAGGACATATTTACCCAAGTAAACCAGAAGTGCAAGCGACTTCTAAAATCTAGAAAGGACAGAGATGACACCTATCTGCCTGGACAGTCACCGAAGGTTCCTTTATAAAGTTGGGGCATCCATCTTCAGCCTACAGGCCCAGAGTCTCTTTTCATTTTAGCGAAGCAGGAAATTTGCTCTGCCCATTCTGGCACAGTTCATCAGTTGCTTCTCCTTGAGTCCTGAAGAATGCCTGACAGTTTTCTCTGTAAAGCAGGAACCTGAATGACCATCTCAGCTTGTTCTGCCAAAGTTCAGAGGTCATCTTCCTATGGAACCTGCATGTCCAGTTTAAACAGCATACTGTCATGCAGTCAATATAAGAACAGGTTCTTCTCCAATGGCTAACCATTACCACAAATATAGTAGACTCCATATGGAGTTTCTTTGATGCCCATTTTTCTCTTGAAGATTGGTGCTGCCAGGAACAAATCTGTCTCACTGTCCAGAAAAGTCTAAGTTTTTAAAATATTTTAAATGCCATATTCTGTAGGTCTTAGAAATATTTGAAGATTACCTACCTAATTGAAATATATCTTGGTATATCTAAAAATCTAACATGCATTTCCTAATTATACATTACAATTCTGAATCAGTTACATAAACATCCTATCTTAAACAACAGTAGAAAAATACATACAGCATAAGAGAATTGACCTTAAATTTGTATCAATAAACCAAAATCTATACCAATGTAAAACATTTTGAGATTAATAGCTGATTTCCTGATCTAAGTAAATTCAATAATCTAATTTTTTAAAAAATCATTGATATATCATATCCCCTTTTTCTTCTTAGAAAAAGATGAACTATGACCATTAACCATTTATAATGAAAACAACATCTAGAAACAATATTTGGGGAATTTGGGTGTAGTTTTCTATTACTACTTCCTGCTGATTGAGGGGCGTTGAAAATCTCACTGTTGTTGAGACTGGATCAGTCTGCAGCTCTGAAGTTGATACGGCCATCTCTTCCCATCAGGTTTTTTCAGGTGGTCTTGGTTGATGAAACCATATTTGCCTGGAAGCAATCCACAGGTTCTCATCTTCTGTGGAAACAAAAGCAGAACTCTTCCAAAGCAATAAATCCTTAGACACAAATTTTGAAATCAAAATACCTTTAAAATATATATTCTTGTTTAACTTAGTAGCCTTTGCATTTGCAATCCATTGTCTTTCTGTAGTTAGCTCATTAACAGTTAAAAAATTAAAAGAAAACATAATAACAACCAAAATCCAGATTTTGTGTCTATTTTCCATCTTTACGTGGCTTATTATATTTTTATTACTCTATTTCTCTTTTTAAAGACTTTATCCTCTTTCTATTCTCTCTGAAGCCTATGTACCTTTTATACACATTGTAACCCATTTACAGGTTTTTCTTTTCATCTGAATCTCTTTTATTGTGAATCCTTAATCATCTTCTAACCACAAGAGCTTTTAAAATACACCCTCTTAAAAAGCTGCATAGTTTTTGTGGAGGAAGCTGAATCAGTAAGTTCTCTTAAAGGGACCATGTCTCTGTGGCCAGCAAACAGAGCACGCCCAAGAAAATGCTGCTACTAAGAAACTATCTTTGTTTCTTTTTTGTTCAAAATAAGCAGAAATCTAAAATCAACCACATGCTACTGAGTCTTCTGTGAGATTTCAGGAATCTGCCTGATTGCAGCTTACACTGCCTGCCGCCAGTCCACCAGCGCCATTTTGAATGTGACCCAGATGCCAGCTTTCTTTGTACAATGACCCGCTTCAGATACACAATTTGGAAGCTGCCTTGGCTCAGTTTCTGTGATCTAGAACCCTTTCTAATCTTTCTCAGGCTTCAAGTGGATAATCGATCCACATTGGATGTGCCATCTGTAGTAGTGGAGTTTCTAGGTCCCGGGCCGCCAGAGATCCAGACCCACAGACCTGCCACCCCGAGACTGCTTAGCCACCCGCCATCTGCTCAGGCCCTCAGAAATGACTCAGCCGCTTATATTAACTTCATGCTGTTTGGCCTATGGCTCAGGCACATTGCTAGCTAGCTCTTACATCTTAAATCAACCCATTTTTATTAATCTGCCACATGGCCCGTGGCTCACCTGTGTTCTTAGATGTGGCTCCTTGGGCAGCTTCAGCTCGATCTGTCTCTGACTCCACCCTGCTTCTCCTACCTAAGCTCTGATTTCTCCTCCTACTTCTTCTATGGTGCCTGCCATGGCCCAAAACAGCTCCTTTATTTAAAGATTGAGATTCACAGCATACAGAAAGGCATTCCCACATCAGCAAATGCTACTGTAACAGGATGGTTTTTACTATGTCTTGATCAGCCTGGCAGTATGGGGTAATTCTGCAGTAGAAAAGATCCTGCAGTGGGTGGCTTCTGGCAGGCACGTAGTTCTCTATATCCTAGAGGTTTCCATTTCCTTGGAGAATTCTTAATATATATGTAGCTTTTTGTCTGGAAACTTCAACTCACAACTACTGTATTTGCCAAGTACCCCGTTCAATGTGTGTGGAGGCAAACAGTGCCATGCCCAGCAGTGCTGGAAGTCTTATTCCTAGAATCTACTCTAGGCAAAGCTTAGGACACAAGAAGAAAACCTTCAAGTAAGGAACATAGTTGGTAAAACCACTGAGGAAGAAATCCCTGAATTATATACAATATATTAGCCATCGTGAGCTAATGGCTAGTATTTTATTATTTTTCTGGATTTTGTCTTCTGTCAGTCAGACCTAACATTTGTAGTATATATCTAAAGTTAAAATAATCAAGAAGACATCAGTATGATGTGGGATGTCTTTATGTATGCTGTGAATTATCATTGGATAATAAAGGAACTGTTTTGGTCTATGGCAAGGCATCTTAGAAGTCCGTGAGAAATCCGAGCATGGATAAAGAGAAAGGGGGCGGAGTCAGGGGGGATGCTGCAAACTGCCACCAAGAGAGCAAAGTGCAATAGTACAAGTAAGTCACAAGCCACACGGCAAAACATAGATTAATAGAAATGAGTTGAGTTAAGCTGCAAGAGCTGGCTAAGAAGAAGCCTGAGCAATAGGTCAATCAGTTTTTAATTAATATAAGACTTTGTGTGATTATTTGGGACTGCTGGTCTGGATCTCAGGGCTAGTCTGGGCCAGAAATTTCATACTACAGCATGACCTAAAGAAACATGCGAAGCCAAAACTCTTCAGCATGTCATGAATCATCATGCCTGTTAATACCACTGTGTATTTTTATTATGTCTACAGAACATTTCCCCTAAATGAAGATTTGTTTCAAGTAAGGCTAAAGTTTGAGTAGGCAAAGTAACAAAATATAGCAACAAAAAGTAACAAAAATATGATGAAATATGGAAACACTTTATCTAAACCTTCACTAAAACCATGATTATCACTGTTTGTCATTTAAAAAACACTAAAGAAAACTTCAAATGCCTCAGACAATTGTCAAAAGATCTAAACATGAAAAATAATTTAAGAAATAAAGAAGCCAAGAATCAGGAATGTTGTGGAATTTTGAGCTGTTAATTGGACTACTCAATTGTCATTGTAAATGAAGAAAAATATCACCCAGAATTTCTCCAGACCACAGCTGCAGCAGATGTTGGTACAAGTTTGAAGGTGAAAATTTTGAACCAATGTGTTTTATCACCTTTATTATTAAATGCATCTAAGAATTTATCCTCTTAACAATTACAAGTTCCGACATATGGATTGATATATAAATGAAGACTGATATGATATGTAAGTCCACACACATACAGCCACCTACTACATATTTTTGACTAAGAAACCATAGATGAACACTGAAAAAAAATGGCCTTCTCAACTGGTCAAACTGGATAGCTACATGTAGAAGAACCAAGCTGGATCATTGTCTCTCACTCTGTATATAACTCCGGGGCCTTGCTTCAACATAAGACCTAACACCATGAAATGGATGAAGGAGAAAGTAAGAGATATCTTTGAATCCATAAACATAGGAAAAGACTTTCTTAACAGTCCTGGTATCACAGACATCAAGACCAACAATAGACAAAAGAAACCACGTCAAACTAAACAACGTCTATAGAGCAAAGAACACAATCCTTCAAGTGAAGCAGCAATCTACAGAATGGGAAAATATTTACATCCAAAAGAGGGGTAATATGTAGAATATAAAAAGAACTAAAAAAATAATAACATCAGCAGCCTAGTTAAAAGTTAGGAAAAGGAGCTAAACAGAAAGATCTCCAAAGATGAGACGCAAATGACATATACATACATAGGTGTGTGTGCATAAACATTCAACAGCTGTAGCCATCAAGAAATGCAAATTAAAACTACTTTGAGATTCATTTCACCATAATAAGAACAGCTAAGACAAAAAACAGACAAAAAAAAAATAAAACCCAACAGCAACAAGCAAACAATAGTAAGTGCCAGAGCACATACGAGGAAAGGGGAACACCTATTCACTGCTGGTGGGAATGCAAACTGGTGCAGCCACTGTGGAACTCAGTGTGGAGGTTCCTCCGAAGCCTAAAAATTAGTCTAGTAACTATGCCACTATACTAACTATACGCCAGCTATACCACTTGGTATGGTATGGACTATGCCAACTATGCCTTAGGAGGCACCTACTCAAAGGACTCTGCATCTAAGATTCTTGCTCATCTAAGTTCATTACTACTCCATTTACAATATTCAGGAATTAAAAACAACCTAATCATCCACAGACTGGTGAATGGATAATGAAAATGTGGCATATTTGAATAATGGACTATTATTCAACTGTTGAGAAAAATAAGACTGTGAAATTAATGGGCAAATAGATGAAATTGTAAAAAATCATCTCAAATGAGGTAACCCAGACCAAAACATCACTTTTCTTTTCTCTCATATGTAGATGCTAGTTTTGAATCTTTGGATATATTTTATTTCATGTGGAATATACATTCAGAAGCTATAAAGGAAACTTAAAGAGGGTGTTAGTGGGATGAGATATAGGATGAAGATATATAAAAGGAGAGAATGGAATAACGGGACAGGAATGGTCAGCTGGAGTGGAGGATGGAAGGGCAGGGTAGAGAAGGGGGAACAGAGAAAGCTAAATAAGACTAAAGACTTTTTAAAAACATCATCTGTAAACTTACTACTATAGAATACTCTTAAAATAAACTCTATAAAAAAGAATTTAAATAGGGTCACCCTGTAACACAAGGACAACGATCTCACTAGGCACCATCAGCTGATAAATAAAAACCAATCCAGTGTGGGAAAGGAGTACTTGTTTTGGAGTTGTTGGTCAATGGAATCCCGTAAACCCCGAACATTAGGGCCACTGCTATTGCTCTTTGTTACTCTGAAGAACCTGACAGTGAAACCCATTGCTGAGACACCACATGTCAGTCATAGACCACGGAGACGCCACACTAATATTGACCTGAAATTTTTATTCCTAGCTTCCAGTATGCTACTGGGTGAAAAGAAGAAACCATCAGTCTCTGAGAGCTACAGTCATGCCAAGCGGGCAAAACGTGTCCCTTGGTACAATAGAGGCATGACTGTGATAGGAAGAACAGAATACTTCCTGGTTGGATTGAAGACACATTCCATAAGCTTGAACCTGTGCTATATACATACATACATACATACATACATACATACATACATACATACATACATACATACATACATATATATATATATATATATATATATATATATATATATATGAGCACATGGATATCCACTTACATCTTCTATAGGCATTCCAAAACAGTAATACTGCAAATTGGCTACAGATTCCATTATTCAGTTTTTTAAAGAGATTTTAGGGACAAATTGATTTTGCTCCATAAAACAAAACAAAACAAAAAATAAACAAACCCCAGCCATCTATTGTACAAGATTAAAAAAAAAAAAGATTGGGTTCTTTGCTAGAACTAAAAAACTTATCAATACTTTCAAGTTTGAGCTAATTAATTAATCATAAGACTGTCTGAAATGCTAAACAGCAGCTTTTAAACATTGTCTCTTGTTTTAGATAATGACCATCAGCTGAACCTTCTGCAGGCTGGTTAACTGCTTAGACTTAATGGCTGTGGGAAGGTTGGAATGCTGCAATCCAGAGCCTAGTTACAATTTACCTTGACCGATCTTTAGCATCCTAAATAACCACTGCTTCCCCATGTCTTTACAGGACCTAATATCCTGTGACTCATGGGTAGAAACTTTTTGGAATGTATTAACTTTCCAGAACTCTAATTTCCATTAGCCAAAAAGCTAGGAATACTCTCAGACATGAGCTGAGACCCACAGGCGAAGTTTCTCCACTCTGCTGTAGCCATTTACTTAATGTTTCTGCCCAGTGTCTTTATTTATGAGCTTTTTTTTCTTCTGCTGTTATAAAAGCTTCATCAAAATGTTACCATTTTGGAGAATGGTCTTTGAGGTGACATAAATCTGTTTGCCTGGGCCATGATCACTCATATTTAGCTCCTTCTGTGGTGAGTGTTGTGGTTTTGTTTCTATTCATGTTTATGCTTTGGCAGAAGATGGCTGTGAATAAGGTCAGGTGTTGATGAAGGAACAAGCTCAGTGGCAAAAAAAATGAAGCAGAATGTGTTGAAATACAAAAGAATACCTAACCAAATAGAATTTTAATGACCGATTTAGATTTACCTAGTAGACCATGAACTATATCAAGGGAAGCCTGTTGCATGAATTCTGGATGTGTTAAAGGAAACTCAGAGCCAGATCTTGGGGAAAGGCTGAGATATCAAAGAGAGGAAACACCACAGTCAGATCTCACCCAGCTGTTTTCCAGCTTCCTCAGCCTCTTGCTCCTCATGGCTTCTACTGCCTGTTCTGTCTCTCTATGCCTGCCTTAAATACCTTCTTCACTCAGTTGTTTCACATCCAGGTTAAGATTAAAGGCGTGGCACCACCACTGCCTGTCTGGGAGCCTGGAACTCCCTCTGTAAACCAAACTGGCCCAAACTCAGATCTGTTGGGATTAAAGGCATAAGCCAACTCTCCCAGTCTTTCCCAGTGCTGGGATTAAAGGTGTGAGTTACCACCCTCTCATCCTCCTGGCTTGACTGTGGGTAGATCTCTTCTCTGATATTTCAGACTGGTTTTTATTAAATATGTAACATATCACCACAGAAGTACAGCACCATACAGAATTCATTCACATCCATTTAAAAATGCAATATTGTGGCACGGAGAGCAGATAAAGCTTGGCACTATGTGACAGGCTTGGAGTCTCCTGGAAACTCCAGATATAAAGGGGCTGTGGAGGGAAACTGAGACTTAGTGCTATGTGGCATGGTTGTTGACCAGAGAGATAACTAACTTTCAGTGTAGACCAAAATATTAGAGAATCCAAGACTATGGAATGATCACCAAAGAGAGCAAATAGTGTGGAATGGAGGCAACCTGTGCCTAGCAGACATTCCTTGTGTGCTGCAGATGGAAGAATTGGAGAAGTGGAGCTACCCACATTCTTAAGAGCTCAAAAGATCATGAATGACTCCCTAACATCAAATACTGAGATATTTACATGGTGGAATTTTTGTTTACTTCGATTTGATTTTAGCTGTGCAATGGTTCTTTGCTCTTGGAACAAGAAAATGAGTAACTTTAGTTTGGATTTTAAATTAACCTGCAGTTAGGACACATCTAACTCTTAAAGATATACTGTTAGAATTTTTCTTAAGATTATACTACTTTTACATTTACACCATGTTTATAATGGTTTTAACAAGTAATCTTGGGGACAAACAGGAAAGGAAAGGTTAATGTCAAATTCGACAAAAGACGGAATAGCTAGCTAACTTTTGTTGTCAACTTGACACACTTGGCAAGAGGGAAATTAAATAAGGCATTTCTTCCATCAGATTAGCCCATGTGCACATCTGGGAAACATTTTCTTCATTGCTAAGCAGAAATCCAGCCCACTGTTGTTGGTGTCATCCCTAGATAGATGGGCCTGAGCTGTATAAGAAAGGTAGCTGAGCTAGCCAGGGAGAGAAAAGAAGGGTATTCCTTCATGGTCTATGCTTCAGTTCCTATGTTGAGTTCTTGCATTGCTTTAGCCAAATGATGGACTTTAATTTGTAAATCAAATTGCTTTTGGTCAGTGCTTCTCATTGGAACAGAAAGCAAAAAAGTACACAGATGGCATTCCTTTTTTTGGGTTGTATAAGCCGGACTTTCAATATGGCCTTGCTTGGAAAGGTTGTAGAAACTTTAGGAGACTGGGTTTTTCAGGGAGAAGAACATAACTGGGGGCAGACTTTGAGGCTTTGTAGCCAGGTTCACTTCCTCTTCATTCTCTGCAGGGCAGCGTCATTACCCTACAATAATTCCAACATGATGAACTAACTGTCTGTGCTCTGAAACTCTACAAAACAAACCCTTCATCCCTGAAGATGCATTTGTCAATGCCTTGTACTTGTGTAGCACTTAGCTCCGGGGTATTTTGTTGCAACATAGTAACTGAGACAGGCACCTATTCTTCCTCCAATTTTACCTTCTCAAAGTTACGCTGTTTGAATTTTAAGCAGTGGATGAACTTACACCTATGATTCATTTCATATATATTTTTGTAAAAAGTAAGTCTGTATCTAAGTTCCTTTTCTTTCTTACATTGAGCTCAGTATTATTTGCTGAAAATACTATTCTTTCTTCCTTCAATTGTCCCTACTGAAATTTGTGTGGATCTATTTCTGTCCCATTGATTTATTTTCTGTTATACTGTCGGTCCCATGGCATCTCCATGACTGTAGCTGGGTGATAAGTCTGGAACTCAGGTAATACAAGTCCTCTGACTTTACTTTTGAGTGTTTTTTTTTGTTTGATTGTTTGTTTGTTTACTTATCTGGATATCTTGCTTTTCTGTGTACTCTTTAGAACTAGTTTGTCAATATCCATCAGAGAACTTGGTGGGATTTTGATTGAAATGGTTGAATGAAAAGGTCATCTGGGGAAGAGCCTGGAGGCTGACAGTATTGAGTCTCCCAGCTGTGAACACAGAGATCTCTCCATTGACTGAGTTCTTTTTCCTTACACAAAGGGTTGTAGCTGTTCTCATCAACACTGTTCATTTTTCTCTTAGACTGAGTCCTATGTAGTTGCTTTACTGCTAATATAATAATATAGTATCATTAATTTCAGTTTAAACTGTTTATTACTGATACACAGGAGTGAATCTTGGACATTAGCCTTTGTGCTCTATGGCCTTTGTGTGTGTGTGTGTGTGTGTGTGTGTGTGTGTGTGTGTGTGTGTGTTTGAGAGAGAGACAGAGAGACTTATGGATATGTATATGTGTGTTGGGAGACAGTGGTTGAATACCCATATGAAGACCAGAGATTGAAGCCTGCCCCATTGTTTTAGACATGGTCCTCCTCCTAAGTCTGCATCTAGCTGGTTTTGGTAGGCTGGTAAGACAGCAAGGCTCCATAATGTACTTACTGCCTTCTACTTCTGTATTGGCATTTCATACGAATGCTACTATGCCTTTTTTTTAAATGTGGGATACAAACTTAGGGTCTCATGTTTGAGCAACAAGTGCTTTACTGACTAATCCATGTCCTTTGTCAATTCTGAAATCCTTCTATGTTCATGAACAAATTATAAGAGTTTATTTCTTCTATCTTACATTGATTCTCTGCAAAGGTCAATCATGTTTTTCTTAAAAGGCAGCTTAACTTCCTTCCTGCATTTATGCTTCTATCTGTTTTCTTGTGTGTATTAGTGAGTCAGTCTAGAATACCACTGATGTGACACAGTGGTTAGAGGGAGTGTCCTTGCTCTGAGAGCCTCAATCTTGAGAGAACAGCATCTACAGTGAGGTGGAATCCACTGCAGGTCATTGTGGATGTTTATAAGGTTGAAGAAGCTTCCATCTGTTTCAGGTGTGTTGAGAAGTATTTTTAGTTTTAGAACCCTGATTGTTATGCACTTTTGTTAAATGCTTTTCAGTGTCTATTGATAATATCATGTGACCTCTCATCCTTTAGCTGATTGATGTGAAAAATCACAGTAATGATTCTTTGAATGGGTTTTAAGTTTTGAGATTTTTTTATATGTATGTGCATGTGTGCATGTGTCTACATGTGTATATACATGCCTATGTGTTTGTATGCACATGTGTGTATGTGAACGTATGTGTGTGTTTCATTGGTGTTTACTAATGCATGTGTGGTTGTGCTCACCTGTGGGCTTGTATGTGGTGAGAGGTTGACATTGGGGTATCTTCCCCAATCACTTATGCACTTCGTTCTTTGGGACAGAGCATCTTCCAAGAGCCTGGAGATGGCCACTTCAGCTGAACTAGGTGACTAGGGAGGACTTGGGGGGATTCTTGGCCCATGTTTTTCTTTTCTTTGATATGTGTCTTCAGATAGGTCAGGAAGGTGAAACGACAATATTGACTTTTTTCATTTGTAACCTCAGAAGAGCACGTCTCTTTCTATGTGTATCTTCCTGGCTGCAGAGGGTGAATTTTCGGGAACAAGTTGTTGAGCATGGACATCATGTATAGCTTCAGCACTTAATAGAATTCATTGCTATAATCCGCTGGGAGATCCTTGTGATTTTAGGATGGGAAGCCTATAATTTATCCAATTTATGTAACTGATACAGGCATGTCTTAATTATCCCTATTTCTCTATGCAAGTTTTAGCAGAGTATTTTAAGAAATTGAATAGCTTTTTCTATGCTTTCAAATATTGGACCAAGAGTTGTTAAAAACCTTGCATTCTCCATGATCCTGTCTTGTCTGGGGCAGTAGTAGAGATAGCTCTCCTTCCATTTCTGACAGCGATAGTTTGAACCTTTGTTCCATGTGGCTGTCCTAGATGAAGGTCTATTGCTTTTATTGTTCTGTTATTCTTAAAGACTCAACTTTGATCTTGTTGATTTTATTTACCTGTACTTTTTTCTTTTATTTTTCTGCCTGGTTTAGGTTTGTGTTGCACACAGACACACTGAAACAAATAACTGGAAAAGAGAGGAGTCCTGTCAGAAGAGGAGTCCTTGCCTTTTAATGGATGCTCATGAGCTCTTATGAATTGGCCTTGAGACCAAGGGACAAACATTATTAGTTACTCTTCTTGTCAGTGGAGTTGCAGATGGCTGTCATTGTAGCTGGCTCTCTCTGTCGGAGCTGGAGGATCTGAACTCAGGCCCTCACTGAGCACCAAGGTTTACTCATTGATCTCTCTCTTTCTCTCTCTCTCTCTCTCTCTCTCTCTCTCTCTCTCTCTCTCTCTCTCTCTCTCTCTCTCTCTCTCTCTCTCTCTCTCTCTCTCTCTCTCCCATTCTGAAACCTCCCTATGATACCTAACAGAAACCCTTAGGGAGGATGGGTTTGTTTTGGCTCACAGCTCCAGAGAGCACAGTCAATCACAGCATTTGGATGGCACTGTGATAAGAACAGCTTGATGTGTATTCTTAGGAACTTGGGCTTGGATATGCTTTAGCAGCAGACAGGAAGCAAGGTGGGGTATAACCTCCCATGATCTGCTCATTGTCACTCACTTCTAGAGTTTTTCTTTTTTCTCTAAAAGTTGAACTATCTCCCTTAAATATGCCACTGGATAGGGATCAAATGTCCAAGTACATGAGCCTAGGAGGAACATCTCACATTATATCATAAGAATTATATTAGTCTATTCCTCTTGCTAAAAAATTAATACCTTAGATATAATAACTTATAAAAAAAAAGATTGAATGCTCAAATTCTGAAATTGGTGGTGCTGAAGACCAAGGTACCAGCAGACTTGATGTCTGTCAATGGCTTCTTTGCACTGATTCTACACATTTTCTGTGTGTTCTCCAATAAGGAAAGAGCACAACTCCCCCAAGCTTCTCTTATTAACATTGACATCTCTTATGAAAGCAGACACCTCTTGACTTCATCATCTGCTGAAGACTCCACATTTTAACCCCACCACAGTGAATGCTATGATTCATATTAATCTCTCTTTGATGGATAGATACTGGAAACTTGACCCCTAGCAAGGGCATGGTGAGATGGGGGAGGAGCTTTTAAGTGTCGGGACTGAGTTAAAGCGAATTTTGGTGCCGGAAGCTCTACCTTGGTGAATTTATTGATGCTAAGAGTGGTTTGAAGATATAGAGATGAATCATCATGGTCATTCTACGTGCCTGGCCTCTTTGGCATACAACGTACTTCCTTTTGGACTCTCTGCTGTGTTGTGATGTAGACAGGTTGCTTCACCAGTGTCCATGCTATGTTGTTTGGTCCTTCCGTCTCAACGTGTAAAGCAAGTAACCTTACTCTCTTCATAGAGTACCCACAGCCAACTCAAATGCCTAAGACTAGATTCCAATATAAATCTTAAAACCACACAGACATTTAGACATACACAACCAAATTAATTCTAATAACTTCTAGCCCCTTAAATACCTAGTGTGTGAGGCTGTAAGAGATGACTTAATATTTAGGGTCCTTTGCTTCCCTTCTTCAGCATTTGGCACAACATTGTTCTGTCTGCCCTGTTATTTCTGATTTCACTGTTGGTGGCCCCCAGCTTAGATAGTTGAGGCATTGGACCTTTACAGAGGCTCCCCTAGGCCCTTCCTTTTCTTAGACAGGAAAATCCACAGGTTAGGGACAGAAGGCCCTAGAATATTCCACAAAGGGACCCTGCTAAACAACAGGCATAATAAGAAAAGACACAGGCTTAGAGAAGCTCATGAATCAAGACAGGTGATGAATGGGTGGGCTGGAGCTAGAAGACCAGCGAGGCCTGGCATGTCCTGTCACATTCTTCCAGAACCTCAGCTGAGTCCACCATAACCAAAAGACATTCCTGCAGGATGCTCCTATATCTGTAACCCACTGTTGTGAGGTTTTCCCTTTCAGCTTAACATGACCCCAAATTAGGGTAGTGCATTTAAAAACATATATGTATTTTTCTTTGAAAATGCCAGAACCATATAATAAGACTGTACACAGCAGCAGGAAACACACGCCTGTGGTGATATGTTTTAAATTTAATAAAATCAGCCAGAAGTATCAGAGGACAGAGCCAAATCTCTAGCCTTTTTTTGTTTGTTTGTTTCATGTTTCATTTTACTACAGACGTTTAAAGAAACATTGTTTCCCTAAGAATACAAAAGCTTGTATAATACTAACACATCATGGATGGATCTCACAATCCCACAAGTAGGTCTATGCTGACATTTTGTCAACAATTTAACAGAATTTATACAAAAAATAAATAAACAGTTTGTAAATTAAATTCAGTTTATTTGGCAAAATATTACTTAAATATCATTAAAAATTATTTAAGCAAATCTATGTTTTAAATTCTTCTTTATATTATATAAAAATCATAATAAATTACCATCGTGCTGCCCATGGAGAAAGGTTAGGGGAAAATACAGAAGATCTTTCTGGGGTTATCATCCTAGACACGAAGACTCAAGGATGCCGAGTTTGAGACTTCTGATTCAAGTGCTTTATGGAGTTCTCAACCCACATCTCCCTGGGGTCAGCGCAGATCTCCTTACCCAGTACGGTCCTGAAGCTGTTGGGAGAGGACACAGTTAAGTGAAGTGCTCTGAGGGTCTGTTCAGGGCCCTTTGCCTCAGACCTCTTCCACTCATTTGTGGATGAAGAGTCAGGAGAGAAGAAGAGAGATCTGGGGAGAAGCCCTGTTCTTGCTCTCCTAGCTGAATCTCCAATTCCTGGCTAAGTGAATTGGGTACAATCTCTCCAAACTGATGGAAATTTGTGTATTTTCTAATGGGCCTAGTTTTCCTAGGTGAGGAAAGAACCAGATGGGTAAGATGTTTTATTTTTTTGACTCGTGGACATGAGTCCAGCCTTCTTCTTTATTGTTACACCTCCAATAGGAAACTAGCATGGGTTACTAGGCATGGCCTACTTACATCACAGCTTTCCAGGGACACTGGGTGCTGGCGATTCTCTGGTAGCTCTTCAGCCTCCGCACAGGTATCTTCTGATTAGTCATCTTGTAACAGCAGGTGACTGGGACGAACACCGCATCTGAAGATAAGTTTGCAAAGAGAGAGAGTTAGATATTGCAGGGTGTTCTCGCAAGGGAAGGAAAAGGCTCGATTGTAGCTCCCTAGTTCTGGATCTAGAGCTAAGTCACAGAATATTACAGAATACATCCTAGCTATCGACTGTGTTTAGAAAAAAAAAATCTCATCAATTTCTGACACAGGAACACGAGTTCCTGTTTATCACTTTACTTCTATGGGCATAGAGTCAAACTAAAGGCTATAAGGTTCTCCAGTATCTACAACCCTATATTTCTTGAGATGTCCTTCTCACCCACAGAGTCACTTCTGGACCACTCCCCAGATGAGGCCAAGTCATGAGTGCAGTGATCTTGTCCCAGGGTTTGTGTCATAAGACATCACAGAACATGGCCTCAGAGGTCTGAGCACCCTGACTAGCTGTGACACAATGGCTTCTAGCTTCCTCTGTGGTCACAGTCCCTCCATTTTAAAACTGAAGACTCCACAGCAACTCTGAGATGTGCTGAGAGATTGGGAAAGGAAAAGCCTCACCTGGCCCAGCCAACACCCATGGGCTGACAGTAGCAGCTATAAGCAGCATGCACAGAAGTACCACAGAGATCTTCATGTTGAGGTCAAAGGCTTTGGAATTAAAGCCAAGGCTTCAGAAGTTAGTGTCACTGTCTCTGTTCCTGTGGAGGCCCCCTATGTCTTTTATAAGGAGTGGGGACTTGCTGTGATCCTAGGGAAGGATGAAGTAAGATCCTCCAGGCTGTGCTGAATAGGCATCAGACCCCGGGCTGATTTCCTCGTAGAAGGAAGGAAGCTGTGCGGTTTCTGTCTAATGCTGGCTTAGACTGCAAAACAGAGGTGGAAAGGCACACAGCTGAGCCCAGCAATATGGAGGAAGTGATATCACTGGACCGGGAGTTTTCATTTCTGTGAAATGGAAAAACATCTGTATGGAAGAAAGAATAGGAACTAGGACCACAGTGGAGTAAAGAGGGACCAGAGTCTGCCTCTTGGAAGATGCCGTGAGGCTGGAGATAGGCTCAGTCTTTGCCTTTGGCTTTATTCCGCCAGAGCATTGCAATCCTAAAGCAGGTGGGCTCCTCAGAACTCAGGAGGGCTCCAAATAATCCTGGAGGAATAATAGGACCCAGAGTTTGTCTATCTCTTTCTTTTCCTCATCCTTCTCTTCCTTCCTTTTGTTACCACACGCTACACGTTAGGCCTAGCCTCACACATACAAACTAGACACGCACTCCAACACTATGCTACAGCTACACAACCTGACCAGCACTTCTTCCCTTTTCCTCCTTCCGTTCTTTCTGTTTGGAAATATGGTTAACTTAATTGGCCAACAAACCTTGGAATAATTTCGTAGAACAGACTGGCCTTGAATTTGTGATCAACTGTCTTAATCTTCCAAATAGATAGGTTTATAGAATTGCATCATTATCTTGGCTTAGTGTCTGAAAGTCTCAAGGTCCTAGAGATACTGATTCTGTAGCTGGTGTGATTTTGGGTGGGTGGGATCCTCTAATGGGGGGATCATAAAGTGGGTGTGTTCCTGCAATGAGTGGGTTCCACAGGAGGGGGATGCTATAATGTGTGGGATCTTGCAGTGAGGAACTCTGCAGTGAAGAAAGACCACTTAGTAGGTAAGATCCTGCAGTGAGGTAGGTCATGTGGTTGAAAGATTCTGTAGTGGAACTGATTCTGCAGAGTGTAGAATCTTACAGCAAAAAGGATCCTGCAGTTTGGGAACCATGTAGTGGGTGATATAATTCAGTGAGTGAGATCTTGTGGCAGGAGGGACTGATCTCATAAGGAAGAGATCCTTTAGTCCCTGCGTTGTGGAAATCCTGTAGGGGAGGTAAATCTTCAATGGAGTTGATCCTGAAATAGGTAGTTCATACCAAGTGAAATCATTTAGAGAGGCCATGAGTTCATGAAGATTATGGAAGTTTGGGTTGGATCTGTTTGCTAATGACCTCCTAGAGCCCTTCATTACACACACAGTAGATGGGAGGTCATAGGGAAACTAGGTTACAAATTGCTGACCTCATCTCGTGAATCATCACTATTGAATCTTATTAGAGCACTTCCAGGCTGCTCCTTTCACTAACAAATATTGCATGTAAGGTTTCTTTTATGCTTTAATAGCTCCACTCCCTATTTTTTGAAAATTAATTTCTGTTTACACATGCACACAATGAGGTTATATTCTTAACCACGAAGTATGCAGTTCACATGGACTTGCAATCAGTCTCTGTGACTCTTCCATTTTGTGAACAACATTCTATGTGCAATAAACCAGCTTCATATCCACATGCTCCCTGACCCCGGGGAACCACCCTGAACTCACTCACTGAACTATCCCCCTCATTGCAGTATCCTCCCAAAGGTGACCATTGTTACTTATTGCTTCTGTGATTTCAGCTTCTTCACCTCATGTAAGCAGACACGTGTATCTACATTTTCCTCAACTGCCTTATTTCACTTAGCATTATGTCCTTGAGGGACTTCTCTGTTGTTGCACAAACCACAATTTCTCTCTTTCTTTCAGTCCTTGTAAGATTCCACACTAGGCAGATGGCAATGTGTTATCCACTCATGAACATTTAGCTAGTTTTGCTGCTTTAGTTGTAAATAATACTTCAGTGTACATGGGTTGGCAGGTGTCTCACCAATACCCATTTTAAATTTCTTTGAGTAGATGTTCAGAAGTGGAATTGTTGAACTCTATGGTAATCATGTATTTGTTTATTTTAGGAACTACTCTTCCCACAGAGCTGTCCTATTCGACATTCTCAGAAGCCACACATGAAGATTGTTGAGGTCTTGTTGAGGTAGACATCTTAGTATATAGGAAGTAGCCACTTACCAAATTTGTTTCTATCTCTCTAGTGTTTACTGGTGATGAGAATAATCTCAGGGACTTATCAGCTGCTTGTATGTTTGCTTTGGAGCAATGTTTTGCCCGTGTTTGAATCAAGTCATTAATTTTAATGTTGAGTTGCTGGTGTTCTCCATTCTTGATAAAAATTCATTATGATATGCAAGGGCTTCTTCCCTTTTCTGGATTCCCTTTTTACATTGCTGATACTGCAGAAAACATTTTAGTTATCACCGAGTCTAACTTGTGTAATTTTGGGGTTCCCCCCCCCACCAGTGACTTGGCAGCCGTATTCAGAAAGTCACCACTACTAATTCCAGCACCATGATGACACTGTCTCCTAAGAATCCTGTTGTTTTAGGTCTTAAATTATTTCTTCCATACATTTTGAGCCAAGTTTTCATATGGTGCTGGGAAAAGACCCAAGTTCTTTCTTCTGCACGAGAATATCCAGTTTCCCAGAACAATTAAATACTCTTGATATGCTTCTTAAAAGTCACTAGCCCATATGGGCAAGGGTTTATTTCCAGAATCTCTGTTCTGTTTCACTGGTCTATGTCTATCATTATGTCAACACCACACTGTTTTTGTTACTGTGAATTAGTAGCAGATTTTGATATTCAAGACTATAGGTTCTACTTAGGGCTCATTGGTATTCTAAATGGATTTCAGGATGTGTCCCCTTGTTTCTGCTAAACATGTCACTGGAATTTGGACAGAGGTTTGAGTTGCTTTACACCTTAACAAAATTGTCCCCTGCCCATGAGTCCAGAGAGTGACTTCCTTCCCTTACATCCTCTTAATTTTATTTTCACAGTGTTCCCTAACTTCATTGTATAGTCTTTACACTTCCTTGTTTTATTCTTAATTCTCTTTTGTTTGGAGACTATTGTGAATGTAATTGTTCTTAAAATTCTCCTTTTAAAGCACTCATTGCTGCTGTAAAGAAGCATAGCTGAGGAAAACATCCAAGAACCCACAAAGTGACTCCAGCTACAATTCCAAGCAACAGTGGAGAGGGTGTCTAAACTGGCCTTCCCCTCTAATCAAATGGATGACCATCCTAATTGACATCATAGAACCTTCATTCAGAGATCCATAGCTAAATACTGGGTTGAGCTCCTTGTCCAGCTGAAGAGAGGGAGGAAGGATTACATGAGCAAAGGGATCAGGATCATGATGAGGAGACCCACAGAGAAGGCTGATCCGTGCTATTGGGAGCTCACTGACTCTGAAATGATAGCTGAAGTACCTTCATAGAAAGGATCTAAACTTTCTGAACGTAGATGACTGTAGAACCTCATGGGTAGCTTATGGAGCTTCTTGTAGTTGGACCAGAGTTTATTCCTGGTTTATGAACTGGTTTCTCAGAGTCCATCCTCTGTAGAAGAACACCTTTCTCAGCCTTGATACTTGGGTGCTTGGTCCTACATCAATTGGTTATGCCTGACTGAATTGACTAACCTTGGGAATCCTTGTCCTCACTGGGGAATGGATGAGTGTATGGGTCAGGTGATAATGTGGGAGACTAGGAGGAGGAGAGGGAAACGGAGCAGTGGTGGGTATGGGAAAATTTTTTAAAAATTAAATATAAGGAGGAAGCATAGCTGATGTATTCATGTTGCCTTTGGATCAAGCACATTACTGTTTTTATTTTCGAATTCTAACTTTTCTGTAGGTGACTTCTAAGAAGAATTCTCTACTTATTTTAAATGCAAAGCCTTTATCAGATGTAAGTTTCTTCTAGCCTGTGACTTGTCATTTGCTCAACAGTGTCTTTTATAGAGTGGAAGGTTTTGGTTTTCATGAGATCTAGTCTACCAATTATTTTACTTGTGTGTACTCATGTTGGTGAATCTAGGAAGTCATCTTCAAGTCCAACTCACTTATTTTCTCTCATCTGATCTTCTAGAAGTTATCTCTTTGCTGACTAAGAATTTCATAATGCATATAATTTGTTTTAGTCAAATCCACTTTTCATTCCTTCCCTGTCAATTACATCCCCCTTCCCCACAACCACTATTTCTTCCCAATTTCATGTGTACTCTGCTTTTAAAACCCATGGAGCCCACATAGTGCTGTGCAGTTTGAATTTTAAACTGTTGAATGACTTACATGATTTATTTCACATTATTTTTGTGAGGAGCACAAGGTCTATGTTTAGACCCGTTTACTTTTTGTGTGTTTACCCAGTTGTTACAGATCCTTTTGCTGAACATTCTCTCCTGAATTGCCTCTGCTGCTTTTCAAAGGTAATTTGTGTGACTCTATTTCTGTCCCATTGATTTATTTTCTGTCATATCGGTCCCATGGCATCTCCATGACTGTAACTGGGTAAGTCTGGAAGTCAGGTAATGTGAGTCCTCTGACTTTGATTTTCAATGTTGTGTTAACTCTTCTGAGTAATTTGCCTCCCTGTGTAAACTTCAGAACTGGTTTGTCAATATCCATCAGAAAACATGGTGGGATTTTGATTGAAATGGTTGAATCAGAGGTCATTTGGGGAAGAGCCTGGAGGCTGACAGTATTGAGTCTCCCAGCTGTGAACACGGAGATCTTGCCATTGGCTGAGTTCTTTTTCCTTACACAGGGCTTTATAGCTTTTTTAAAACCAGCTTTCTCATCTTTCCTTTGATTAAATTCTAAGGACATAACTTTTAGTGGTACTATAAAGATATGGTGTCATTAATTTCCTGTCCATTAGAGATATAGCGGAAGGCTATTGAATCTTATGCTATAACCTCATATTCTGCAACCTTTCTATGATCACAGACTAATTGTAAGAGTGTTGTTTTATACCCATTGTTGATTCTTTGTTATTTTCTGTAAATGTCAATTGTGTTTTTCTTTAATGTATCTTCACTGGTTTCTTCCTATCTGTGCGATTTTTTTGTTCTGTGTTAATGAGTGTGCCTGGACTTCCACTGATGTGACCTGTAGCAGTAAGAGGGAGGGAGAGTCCTTGCTCTGCTTGTCTGAATCCTATGAGAACCTTATCAGCAGTGAGTGTGGGGTCCACTACAGGTCTTTGTAGATGCTCACTAGATTGAGAAGCTTTTCTCTGGTCCCAATGTATAAAGAAGTATTTTTAGTTTTACAAACCTTTTGTTAAAAGCCTTTCAGTGTCTGTTGATTGCATCATGTGACCTTTTGTCCTTCAGATGATTGATGTGATAGATTGTTACCATAATAATTTTTTAATCTTAAAAAGATTTAGATTGTGTGTGTGTGGTTGTGTGTGTGTGTGTGTGTGTGTGTGTGTGTGTGTGTGTGTGTGTGTGTGTGATTCATGCCTGATGCACATGAATGTGAGATTATACTCACTTGTGCAAGTATGTGTGAAGGTTAAAAATTGACTTGGTGATACTCTCAATCACTTCACCCTGTGTTTTGAGATAAGGTCTCTTCACTGAATCTGGAGCTGTCCAATTCATCTGGCCAGGAAAGACACAGGTTCCACCTGTCTCTACTCTCCTCCTGAAGTGCTAGAGCTACAGACCCCATAGCATCATGCCCACCTTTTTATATGGGTGTTACAGACCCCAACTCTGTTCTGTTCCTCATGCTTGGGCAACAAGCACATGTCCATTCAACTGTCTCCCCAGCCATTCCTACATGGAATAAATTAGACTTCTAGACTTCGTTGTAGTGTATAGCTTTTAAACACATTGCTGCATTCTGTCTTCTGACATTTTGTTAAGACAGTCTGCATTTATATTCATGGGTCTCATGTGTGGTCTTCTGATGGCCCATGCTTTCCTTCTGCTGTGATTTGTCTACCAGCTCAGTCATGTTGGAAAGAATAGAAGGCAACAGCATAAACTCTTCCTGACTGTAACCTCAGAACAGCTGTATGATCATATCTTTTTGGCCTCGGACAGTGAATTGGCAAATGTCCTCTCTGTTTTTATATTTTGAAGCAAGGTGTCAAGCAATTATTTGTTACTCAAATATCCAGTTGAACTCACTAGGCACCCATTTGATAGGTCTCGGTTCTTTCTCAGCTGAAGAACTGTTGTTCATCCAACGCTCTGATATAGAGATGTTTGATTATATCTTTTTATGTAAGCATGGGTAGTGTGTATTTCAAAAAACTAACTTTTCCCCTAAGCTTTACAATTTGGGTGAGGAGTTCCTCATACCTCATACCATGTTTTCATTGTCCATAGTGTCCGGAGGAGTTGAACTGATGACCCTTCTTGTGTTTCTGAGAGTAGTTAACTTGTACCTTTGCCTTCCTGTGGTTTTTCCTAGCCATAGATTTATTGATTTTGTTGTTCTTTTAAAGGTTCCGACTTTGGTTTCATTGATTTTCCTGTTCTCCCGAGAGTTTACACTTACTCTTCTTGTCTTGCTCTTGTGAGGCAGACACCTAAGCTGTTCATTTTAGATCCTTCTTAATTCCTGCTTCATTCAGTATTCTCATTCCTCCAAATTACTGCTTTTGCCCCATCTGACAAGTTTTACTACATTGCTTTAGTTCTACTTTGTACAAGATATTTACAACTTTTCCTTGAGGACTTTGATTGATTACTTAGAACTATGGATTTTAATCTTCAAGTATTTGGAGAGTTTCTCTCGTCTTTATTTCCCTTTAGTTTAATTCTATCATGGTTGGAGTCATGGGTTACGTGGTTTCCATTCTTTTGCATTTACCAAGCACCATCTTCTCTTCTTGTAAATGCTGCATGCTTGTTAGAAAGAATGTGTATTTTGTTTTCAGCTTCTATTTAATAAAACCTTCCATAAATGTCAGAATCTCATTAAATCCAGATGACTGGTGACGCTGTGCAGGTCATCTAGCTCTGATGATTGTCCTCTCAGATCTATGAGTTACTGAGGAGAGTGTACTGAAGTCTTCACCTGTCATATGGCTGGAATCTGTCATTAGTTCTGGAAAATTCTCAACTGCTAATGCTTCACATGTCTTCATCCGCCTTCCTTCCCTTTGGTCTCCTCACTTTGCATATAGTCTCTCAGCATTTGTCTTCCAGAGTTTTGCAATATCTCAATCTATTTCCTCTTTGTATCTCAGCTCTGTAAACTTTTATGGGCCCATCCCTATGTTGACTGAGTCTTTCCCTCACTTTACTCACTCTGCTTGTGAGCCCCTGGATGATGTAATTTCATGTCAGGGTGTTTTGATCCTTATACCATCTCTCTGGTTCTTTATTAGTGTTTCCCTAGCTCTTCTGACATTTTCTTTTCTTTTTGCAACTTAAGCTCTTACAATACTGTTATTAGTGTGATGACTTAAGATTCTCCACTATGTATTTATCAAGTTCCCTGACTTGCGCCTCCACCCCAAAGTCTGTATGTTCTTGCCTTTTGGTATGCTTGTGTCATGTTGTTGAAATCAGGCACAGTGTGTGTGCTGTGTGAGAAGAACTGCTGTCTTTAGGGTTTTTGTTTATCTGAGAGACAGGGCTTCTCTGGAAAGTCTTTATTATATGAATATTTGGATATTGCTACTCTTCAGCGGTAATCCTCTGGCATTCTGGAAAGAATCTATGTAGATGTGGTGGTAAGGTATGATTGGGTCTCAGTCAGTGCCTTCTCTCAATCTGGGCTCTCAACAATTGCCCCCTTTTACTTCAGGAAGCCTAGTGATTATTCTGACTGGGTGTTTCCCATTCCTTATGTAGATTAGGTTCTGAAAAAACAACTTTCCTTTGGGTCTAGTAGAAAGCCTCAAGTTCTGAGTATGTTTTTAAAAATAATTCTTTATTGATTGAGAATTTCATATGCATATGTGTTTTAATGAAATCTATCTCCATGTCCTTCCTTCCAATTGCTCATGTCTTCACCATGATTTCCCTACCGAGTTTTATGTTTTCTCTTCTCTCTCTCTTTTATTTTTGAACCTATGAAGTCCACTTAATGTCACCAGTATATGAGTGTGTGTAGGGTCAGCTACTGAAACATGAGTAGTCTCTCATTGACTGCATCCCCAAAGAAATATGGCAGCCATCAGTTGTCAATTGCTCCTCAAATAGAGGTGGGACATCCAGACTGACTTAGTCTTGTGCACATTGTCACTACCCAGTGTTAGCCTATGTGTACAAATTCCCTCTTATGTCTCTGGAGTCACCCACTGCCTTTGGTGACTCTTACCATTTTTCCAGCTCCTTTTCTGAAAGGACCCCTGGGGTTGTAGTAGCCATGCTACATTTAGGATGAGCACTTCACAGTCTTATTCTCTGCACATTGACCATTAATGAGTTTTTGTGCTAGTCATTATCTGCCTCAAGAAGAAGCTTCTCTGGTCTGGGTTCAGAAGTGTGTTTATCTACGGGTACAATGATAAATCTTTGGGGGTTGGTTTAGTTCTATGTCCGCTTAGAGGTAAGTTCTCCTCTAGGGCCTATGACTTACCTAGTCTCAGGATTTTGTCCCTGTATCAGGCATAATTTTGTCTTAGGGAGCAGATCTTAAATCCAATCAGAAGAAGGTTGGTTACTCCCATAATATTCATACCACTGCCACATCTATAGGAATATCTTGTCAGGTTGGTCATTATTGCAGCTTGTAGGATGCGTGGTTGAGTAAGACTGATGATTACTTTTCTCCCCTAGCTTTGTGCATAGAGTCATGTATCACTATTTTTTTCCTAGAATAACAGTACTTCTTCTGAATATACTTCAAAATGGCCAATTCCACTGCCCTTCCTAGAGGCATGAGAGAATATTTCTGTGTTTTCCTTCTGTAAACCTTGCATAGCTCCTAGAAATAAAATTTATGTTAAGGGATGTGATTCCCCATCCTGTGGTGTAGAGTTCTATTTTCAAGAGCCAGAAGTGTGCCAGCTGATGCTTAATTTCTGTAGCAGGTGTCTTTGTTCCTTTGACTCTTGCTTGTGGCAAGCTATGGTTCTCTGAGTCCATCTTTTGCTCTGGTTGCCTTGAAGAATTCTGGCAGATCTAAGAATTTCTCATTTTCAGACAGACAGGATTGAGCCCTTTAACTTATTTTCATGGCCAAGTATGGAAGCTGGAAGTCATTTCCTATGTTCTTTTTCTTCCCTATGCACTCCTCTCTGGTGTGTCTACTTATTATTTTTTTGTCATTTATAACATGTGATTGGTCATTTTCTTACTGCTGGACTTAAGAGTTATTTGTAGGTTTTGGATAAAATTTCTACTAGAAATTAGGGTATTACAAATGCCTTCTTCCAGTCTGTGGCATTTTCTTTTAATAATACCTTTCACCATGAAGAACTTTTCAACACCAGTGAAGTTCATTTTACCAAATTTCGCTGCCACAGCTCCTGAATTTTTAATAATTCCTGATCTGAGAGCACATACTGCCTTCTTAGTTGATATGTTGAGATTTCTGACAAGCCATTAAATATGTTCCAGTAATCCTGAACTTAAATGTTCCATAATGCTCTATATGCATGGGCACACTACAATTAATTTATTCATTTTTATATAGTCATGAATTATGCAATTTCCATTTTTACAGTTATAAATAGTACATGTGACAAAGCTGATACAATATTATCATTCATGTCTCCATTTAATTCCACAGCTAAGGGATTAATAAATCAAGTCTGTGGGTATTGTAAAACCTCTTATTCAGATGATTACATTGTTGGAAAGCTTGCCCCATCACTAAAATATGAGTCAATTAGTCTTAAAATCATTGGGCAGCTGTGAAGAAGACTTTTATCTTGTTAAAAGGTGAAGTTAACCTATGATAATAGAGGTCAGAATGGTGGTTTCTGTTGTGGGTACTGATAGAAGAGAGCCTGGAACATTCTGTGTTTTGATGTATTAATCTCTCAGCTATCCAATTAAGAGGAAGCAGTAATGATTAGGCAACATCAACTTTACCAGAAGGATTTTTTTGTAATTGTATTTTGACCTGACTGATGGTGAACTAGTTGCTTATGCATGTGAAATGTGTGAAATTGTGCCTTTAAAATACCTGTACCTCTATACATCAATTATACTTTGATAGAGGAAACAGGAAAAAATACAGATTATTTTGCATGGATTTTATTTGCCTTTTTAAAAATACTGATTTGTTATTTGTTTATTTCTTTTAATTATGTTTATGAGTGTATATGCATAAATGTACGCAGGTGCCAGAGGAGACCAGAAGAGGGTGTTGGATGCTGTAGAGCTAGAGTGAGCACTGGGCTATGAATTCAGACTCTATATAACTTTTATATATCCTATATAGCTGTCCATGATCTTAACTGCTGAGCCATCTCTGTAGCTTCCATGGGATGTGAGCAGTAATTCCTCTAGCCAGACAGGAATGTGGTGTGCTGTAGGAGTCTGTTTTCTAGTCTGTGGGGATGTCCAGCATGTCCTGTGTGTCTGATTCTGTAGAGGTGTGTTGACTTACAGGTTAGATTTGTAAATGTTTTTCACTTAGTCGCTGTCCCTGCTCTGAGTTGCCATAAGCAGAAGACATTAATGGGTGCAAAACCCACAGCTACAGGGAAGTAAAAAGAGCTAATGAAATGAAAAAAGAGTCATTGTTAAGCAACCGGAGATGAGTCATGATTTTACCAATAACTTGCCCTGTGTGAATGAAGAAATGTTCTCAACTTTGACATAAAGGATAGAATTTTGACTAGTTTAATGATGACAGAGAGTCCTCAATTATGTGTCAGCCTTACAGTTTGGTAGTGGAAAAGCAGAAAGTGCTGCAGGAAAATAAACAGACAATGAAGTCTTGAGTTAATGAATAGGATGCTGTGAATGGCAAACATATTTAGGTCTATCAGGAGCACAGTATCAGACAATGGTACTGCCTGCATAATTGCCACTTTCAGATTGAACAGTGTTCAAACGCTTCTTAACTTGCTTCATCTATGACTGAAGGTAAAGGTTAATGTAAGACCGTGGGTATTTACAGAGCAGTGCCTTTCTGTCAACCCCAAGAGAAACAAGATGAACACAGGACTCAACATCTGGATTTAGTTACTAGAAAAACAGATGAAAATCATTACTGAAATTAGGGTCAGAGCTAGATAGAGCCTTGGCAGCTCCCTAGTAAGCCAGGTTCAGGCACACACCCGTAGTAGTCCAATTGACAACACAATTAATAGCGACAAGCAGAAAAAAAAAATTACTCACTGGGCAATTCAGTCATTGGGAAAAACCTAGACAAACTCATTTTGGAGGTTTTAATATGAGGTTTAAGTATAAATAGAAGTTCAGACACATGCATAAGGAGACAGTCCAACGTATGGACCCACCTGTTACCCTGTGCAGCTCTAGTCCTGTCTGCAAATAATCTGACAGGTCATAAATTTTTTTTCAGGAGGCATGCACCCCTTCTGTCTGGGCCCAGGACCTCAGCCTTTTCTTTTCCTTGGCATGAGATGTTTTGAGATTTTCTATTTCTAGAAATCTAATGTTTGAACAGTCTGGATAGCTAATGGACAAGATACTTTAGAGTGTCCTTTAGAATGCCTTTATTCCAAACAGGATAGTTATATATGCTAGAATGCACATAACTTCTTTATATTCAATTTTTTAATCTTCTTGTATAGAAGTGAGTGTTAGATTGTCCAATGTCAAAACTTGCTTTGAAAAGTGAATAGCATATAGTGAGTACAATAGCTCTAACCTCTAGTCTGGTGAGATAAATACACATAGATGTGTTGGAAGAGTAAGCCAAAATACCATACTGTAGTTGGATACTGACAAAGTGTCTCCTAGAAGCGAACAAGTGGAGTCTTGGGATGCTACCACTACCAAAAGGCAGGACAGCCTGGGGACTTATAAGAAGTGGGAGTCGTATCTCAATGTTGATGTACACCAAAAGATTCTGTATATGTCAGTCTTTGAGTTACTTTGATTATGCAACTTCCCTCTCTTGTTCTATTTTTAAACAGAATTCAAAGAATTCCATGCAAGAAGTTGAAATGAAACTTAAGCCATGAAAACTGAGGTGCTGTTCTGTCCTGGGGACTATTTATGGTACCCTCTTCCCTTTTGAGTGGCTTCCCAATTTAGAAATTTTCTAAAGAAAATTTATCACCTTGCCTGTGGCTCCATGGCTAATGAAAGAAATCTTGAACTGAGAAAACAAGGGCAGGGGATGGGCATTCCTAGGAGCTGAGCTGAATTCTGACTTGGTTCTCCTGGAAATCAAGTGTTCTGCTTTGTTCTCCTTCCCCGTTCTCAATGGTCACAGGGTCACAGGAATGAGCCAAAGGAGGCATTTGTCCATATTTAACTCTTTACTTTTATAAATGAGAGACAGAATCAGGCAGGTGAAATGATTTATGGTAGGCTCTATGGCTGTACCAGGACAAGTGTTTGACCATGCGAAACAAAAGCTACCATGTAACACCAAATAGAGAGGAAGAAACAGTCAGAAAATGATAATGAAGTGCCCAGAGAGCTCACAGGCTATGCTGTGTCCAAACCTGTAACGTGAGGATGACCTGGGAAAATAGTACATGGAGGGGCTGATTAGCCATACCAAATATGGAGAGTTTCTAGAGATCCTGTCTGGAGTTTTCTGGTTTTGAAGTTCTCTGTGTGACTTGGTGATTTTTATTCCAGACCAAAGGGGGACCATTGAGCTACTTCAAAGTTTCATTTATCAACAGATTGAAGCAAAGAGCAGGAAAATGATTTCCTTAGAATTATGGTGACAAGTCAGTAAAAACTCAAATCTAGACTCAGGGATGGATCATTATGCCCAGTTGGGCATTGGGACTCCTAATTTGTCCCCTGATTTCTGGTAAAGTCTTTGTTCTTCTGGAATAGTTTACAGCTACCAATTTCTGTGATAAGGACAAGCACTCTGGGCTCCACTGGAAAATAAATGATTTCAGGGAAGTTTTCTTGATGTGTCTTATTAAGAGAGGCATGAACAGATTCTTCTGGGCCTAGGGAACAACCAGTCTTTATACCACCAGTGCTGATCAACACTGACCACTGACTGTGCCCAGCAGAAGGAAGTCTGATGACATGTCATGGCTTGCCTAGCTGCACATGGTAACCAAGTAGGCATACTGGGAAAACGGCTACCAGGTGATTCCAATTAAAAGGCAGAGACAGAGAGGACACTACAGTGGGGGTACTGAGGAGCCTCTGAGACTACATATTGCACATCTATGGTAATGTCTCATCACTGAGTACTCTGTAAAATCAGATGAGTGTACCCCAAATGATGTTTGGGATAAGTTGTCATCTGGGTGGCAGTGACTATCTAGTTGCTTCTTGGTCTTTACATGTGTTGTAGGATATGCATAGAAATCCTCTGACTAGCTCATGAAGGTAACTAGAAGTTGGGTATTTGCCATGTATCTGGATTCCTGAATGGGTTGATAGAGTGGATTCCAGGTATCACACCCTACCAGCTTTGATGACAATTTAGGCTATGTAGTCTGAAGCATGGATCCAACTAGGGGTGAAGAGGAGTTTATCTATTCAAGTGCCTCATGTTCCTAAATGAACATTATCACCCAGACTTTACAGATGGACCAAGTATTCCAGGGTTCTCTAAAGGAACAGAACTTGTGGAAATAATATATTAAAAAGGAACTTACTAGAATGGCTTCCAGGCTGTGGTCCAGTTGGAGGTCCAGGCTACAAGGTTGATGTCTCAGGGGGTCCTCAGTATATGCTTAAAGGCTGAATGAAGAATTAGGCTCTACTGCCAGTGAAGTAATGGGCTTGTTAGGGAGAGTGAGATCAAGCAGGCAAAGAGAAAGCTGCCTTCCTTTTTCCATGCCCTTATATAGGCCACCAGCAGACCATGTGTCCCAGAGTGAAGGGTCACTTTCCATCTCACAGATCCAGTTGGAAGTGGTTCTTCCCACATGAAATGATTTGATGAAATAAAAACGCCCATCATGCGTGTGCCCAGCCATTTGTGTTTTAGTTAATTCTAAATTTAGTCAAGTTGACAATCAATAATAAGCATCCATCACTAGACAAAAAGGAAACAATGATCTAATGTACCATGGGGGTGAGGGTGGGTCATATAATAGAGCACCTGTCTGTGGAAGAAAGATATGATATGATTGACATGGTACAGCATCACATGGATACCTCTAATTGAGGCTCTTCATCAGTGAATATCCCTAGAGTCCATGACATGTGAAAGACAAAGAAGTATTTGTCCCAGTTCTTAGTGGCCCCTGCCCAGAGTGGCATATGTTATTTTGACTTGCCTTTTTTATTGACTGAAGTAAGCCATGAATTCTTGTCTGTCTTCACAATGACCTGGAAATCCAGTCCTGTCAAATGCACATAGTGAGAACTGGAATTGCTATGAAGTACCGCTCATCATATCCAGTTGTTCAAAGTTAGCATGTCAGCTCAGGGGCTGATGAGCATGGTTCAGATGTGTTCAGAAGTATACCATGTGACATTCTCAATCTAAACAGTTGCTAACACTTTACGTTCAAAGACCCACTCACTTAATTTTGTTAAATTTTAATGTGAGGCAGTGGTGTATCTAAATAGCTTTATAATGTTTAATGCCCTCCGCAGCATTCTAAATAAAACCTATTTTTGTTACTTCTGTAGAGACAGTAAGAGAACCTGAAACAATCCCATAATGTTGAAATTGACTTTTATCTAAATGCTAGGCTATTATGCTAATGATTATGATATCAAGTTATCTGAATTTGCTTAGTAAAGTGGAAATGGCGATAAAGCTCTTAGTGGGCACAGGTGTTAATTGGTAATTAGGGTGATATTTTATTTAATTATTTATGAAAATTACAAACTTATAAAGGTTAAAAAATAACATAGTGATTGCCTAGTATACATGAGACTCTGGATTCCAGGCCCATTTCTACATAAACCAGACATGGTGGTCTGAGCATAATCTCAGCACTTGTGAAGTAGATTCAGGAAGATCAGAAGTTCAAGGTTATCCTCAGCTACATAGCAAGCTCCGGGACAGCCAAAGACCCTGTCTAAGGAAAAACAAGACAAAAAAACTTATACCCTAGATTAATGTCTGCCAGACATTGTAAAATATTTATTTGCAACTCTAGTTTTGTGTGATATATAGTCATTTTTGATGCATATTTGTTACTGTTTCTGAAAAGAAATTGAGACCAAATACAGTAGACTATTTGATTCAACAGTGTATATTTGTTATGGTTTGAATGTGAAGCACTCCTCATTGGTTCATGTGTTTGAACACCAGCTTCCCAGCTGCTGGCACTATTTTGAGAGTTCATAGAACCTTTTGGACATAGGCTCTTTGGAGCAACAGTGAATCACTGGAGGGCAGGTCTTGAAGGTTATACATGTGTCTGGTACTGGTCAGTGTTTCCCACTTCCTGGTTCAGCTTAGATTGGGGGAACTTGCACACACTCTCATTGCCAAGTAGATGCTCTACTGACTTCCCTGCCGTGATGGACTATACCTACTGTAACCCTAAACCAAAATAAATCTGCTTCTGAAGCTGCTTCTCCCCAGTATTTTGTTACAATGACAAGGAAATTAATACAATATCCTGAACCAAACATTGTGCATTATCTTGATGTCAAAATTCATTTTTATTCTATATTTTTAAAGATAGAAAAATCACATTAGGTCAACGATAGCATCTTTTGGTCAGTATGATAAATGGGAGTATGTTTTATACTATATGAAATGGCCAATACATGATGTAATTCATCTCTCTCAAGGCACCTGTAAATGTTGTTGTATAGCAATAGATTTCTATTCATTTCCATGATGAAGGTGACTAAACGCCTATCTCTTGTCTGAAGACCTCTCAAGATTTGCCAAATTTCTAAGGCCAGCATCTGAAATAATACTGAGACCTGACTCAAAAGACACTGAAAGATTCCATTTCTAAATGATTGCATACTTGTGTTGGAAACACAAGGGATGCACAGGAACACCCAAAGTATCAAATGTATCAACATTTATCAAGAAGTATTCATCTTGATTTGTTTGAGACTCTTTGTTTTTGTACATCAGTGGAATGTCTTTGAAAAAACCTTTGAAGTCTGGGAAAGTAGGAACATTGTCTGTGTTTAAACATGCAGAAGGGACCTGGTGACAGTGGAGTCCTCAGCACCAATGAGGACAGCCCTAATACCTGTTTAGGGAACATCACAGAAGAAAGGGTAGAGAAAATGCAAGAGCCAAGATGGGGAGACAGTCAGTGAAAGGACATCTCTGGGTACAACGTGGCCATTGAGCTAACGAATGTATTACAGTTGTGGTTATCTGCATTAGATCTGCACAGAACTGGGCCCCTCAACACTGCATCTGGATGAGGGAGGAGCTCACGTGGTCACGCCCCTCCTATGGTGACTTTTGGCAATTAGATGTTGGCTTGTTGAGGGAAAGGATGAAACATTTTTCAGTGGTATAGCCACACTTGTATCTTCGTTGGTATTACCACTCTGTAACACTCGACCACACTCAGGAAATTAACTGTAAACTCATGGGGCCACACACAAGAGGAAGACAGTGAAATAGAGAGGGACCCACTGAAAAGCATCAGTAGGAGAGGGATGGGCATGGGTGTAGGAGTTGGGTGTGAGAATGACTACAACTCATTGTATGAATGTGTAAAACTGGCAAACAATAAAAGGAGAGAAGACAATCTGGATGATTCTGTGTGTGTGCTTTCTTCTCTACAGATAGCATGTCATATATGATATATGTTCACATATACATGAATGCATGTAAATACTCATGGTATGGTCATCTGCTTCCATTTTACTTACCATTGCTTTTCCCCTTTCCTAAGTCATTAAACTGTAGTGTGAGTTTTCTGTTCTGTACTTTTGGGCCCAACCTCAAGGTCTAGGCCCACAGACCCACAGTCCCACAGATCCACAGAGTCACACAGATTCTTTCAATAGTTTTTGGCTGATCAGCCTAAGGCTCAGGTATATCGCTTGCTAGCTTTCTACCCTTAAGCTATCCCATGTCTCTTGCTCAGCAATGCGGCTCAGTACCTTTTCTTAGAGCAGCATGGTTGTCCTCTGCTTCTTTCAGCTTTTCTCCGGCTTCTGCTCTGTCATTCTGCTGCTGCTTCCTGTTCTCGGAGTTTTTAGTCTGGTAGCCCTGCTCACACTTCCTGCCTGCCTTTGGCTGATCAGTGCTTTTTATTAAACCAGTGGTTGGGACAATTATTTACCATGAAATAACACAATATCCCTACATATACATTAAACTTTCTGTTATTTCCTTTACTGTGAGTTGAGTTGAACCTAGGGCCTGGCACATGTTGGACAAGCTTTCTGCCACTGAGTAAAATCCTTTTTTAACATCATTGATATTTTGGGTTCGTGTGAAAAGTAACGAGGATCATTGTGACATCTTCATGTGTGCACATGTCTGTGTCTTTTTGCTTATTATTTTTATGGCATCTGTCATCCTCCATCTCCTTTCCCCTCCTCCAGTTGGTTACTTTACCTTCCCATGGTTCATTTCATTCTCCCTTCTCCCTTATTATGTGTATTTCTCACTTCACTTAAGAGATCTTACTTCCCTCTAATGATTCTTTTTTATAGTCATGACCTTTACACACACACACACACACACACACACACACACACACACACACACACACCACCACCACCACCACCACCACCACCCACCACCCCTGCTAATATATATACATATTAGAACAACAGAACATTTGCTATAATTTAGAATACACTATTAATATTTTAATTTGAAAAATACCTATTCTTTCTCTCTCCCTCCTTCTCTCTCTCTCTCTCTCTCTCTCTCTCTCTCTCTCTCTCTCTCTCTCTCTGTGTGTGTGTGTGTGTGTGTGTGTGTGTGTGTGCCTGCAGGTATCCACAGAGATCAGAAGGGAACATCAGATCCTCTGGACCTTGAGTTATAGGTGGTTTGGGGCTAACTGATGTGGGTTCTGGGAATGGAACTAGAGTCCCTATTAAGAGCAGCAAGTGTTCTTAACTTCTGAGCCATCTCAAAGCAGAAAAGAACCTGGAGGTAGAAACTAAAGAAGAGAGATCACAGAGCAATAGTTCTCAACCGGTGAGTCACGACCATTGAGAAACTTAGATACTTACATTATGATTCATAACAGCAAAATTGTGATTATGACATAGCAACAGAGGTATTTTTACGGTTGGGGGTCACTACAACATGAGTAACTGTATTAAAGATTGAAGAAAATCACAGAGAGGCGTTGCTTACTGCCTAGTTCTCCCTGTTTGCTCAGATATATTTCCTCTGTAGTGCAGGTCTGCCTCATAAGGGACAGCATCCTACAGATCCTCCTACATCAATCAGAATATGCTTGCAGGTCAATCAAAGAAAGACAATTCCTCAGTTGATGTCAAGGTGAGAACCACACTAAGCCATTACATATTTTATGTGCTATTGTGTGACACTACTCCTAGGCAGATATGAACAAATGTCTACTCATCACAAATAGAAAACCATGGACAGACCAAAGTAAGACACCACTAAAACCAATGAATTTTATTGGGGTGATTTACAAAGCTATGAATGAGGGTTTACTTAAGGAACAGAAATGACTCAAAGATAGCTGTATCATCAAGGCCCATCTCAGCATGGGTGACATCTCACAAAACCTAGAAACCTTTAGAGCACTGCACAGTCTGGAGGCAGTTCATTATACTCTACTATTATAACACCACCTGGCTAGTCTGGCCATTTTCCAGGAAGCTAAACTGAGTGTCTCTCATTAGTCCTTACAGCTTACATATGCTAGAGAAGAGAGGAACCTAGTGAAGCTGGTCAGTTTCAGGAACTTCCTGAAGGCTTTGAGTTGCTTATTTCTTAAGTATATTGCAGGATGGAATATTTCCCTTCCTTTTAGAATAATATCCTGTTGTTTCATTTCTCTTTTAATGTCTACATGTTGATGAACTTCCCTTAAAGATTGGAGGATTTAATGTCAGAAGAAATGTCTATACAACACATAAGACATAAGAAACAGAGATGGGATAATGGATTCTGAAGTTAGACCACTATAGATTAGATGCTCACATTCAGACAGTT
This sequence comes from Phyllotis vaccarum, assembly GCA_033318265.1. Classification (NCBI taxonomy): domain Eukaryota; kingdom Metazoa; phylum Chordata; class Mammalia; order Rodentia; family Cricetidae; genus Phyllotis; species Phyllotis vaccarum. The sequence continues at coordinate 962,272 of JARWLC010000003.1, forward strand.
ATTTCAGGTCTCTGGGCATCAGTTTCCTCAAAAACACATGTAAATTAAATTATTTGACAATAAGAAGCAACAGGTAGTTGCTATCTCATAGATGAGTAACTAGTTAGCTTTTCTAACTATTGACCCTGAGAAGAAGCTGGGGCTAAGAGGGTGCCATGCAGAGGATTATCAATGTAGAGCATCAGACAATGACCTTCCATAATGTTTGTGCTATAGACAAGGGAATAAACTGCTGAAGTCTTTATAAATACATAGGAAAAATATCTTCTGGAAAAGCAGGGTTGTGAAATCCCAACATGCTCACATGAACCAGGTGTGTAGAGGGCTCTAGACTCTAGAAGACTGGGAAAAAAGATACGAGATATAAGATAGCAAGGGACACCATGCCTAGTTTCTGTGGGAAGTCAGGGACCACAGTCAGCAAGTCTCTTTGGCTGTGTAACTTCCTTTCCTTTGGCTCCAGTTTCAACCAGTGTTTGAGGAAGTATCGTTAACAAAAGCAGAATGAGACTTTAGAATGGCCAAGTTTTGGAGTTATTCTTGCCAGCTGCTGGCCGTGTTCTCCATGGTGGGGATCTCCTGTCTTTTGTACTTTTTGATGGTTTCTTACATCATAGTTTTCCAAAGCAGATCAGACAGATTTCTGGTAAGTTAGACACTGAAGAATGGGATATTACAAGGGCTTGGAAAAACTCCAGCATGGTGAGCATGGGTCTGGAAGGTCTTGCCTTCCTCTCCAATTCCATCTGCCTTAGTAAACCCCACTGGATTACATTCCTAAAGCTAGATGTCTAAAGTCTATTTCTTTATTTGGCTACTTCCTCTTCTTGAGGCTGACTACCAAGGTCCAGCTATCCTAGTATTAAAATTCAGCAATAAAAAAGCACCCTTTGGCTCATCTAATTAATATACCTAATGAAAATATCCCACTTCATCCCAGGCCTTTCTAACAGACCTCTACCTTTTCTCTCCTTAAAATTACACCTGCAGGCTCATTTGCTGCTGTTTTTCTGAATGAATCAGAAAGTAGCCACTTTAACTTGTCCCCTCACTTAACGAAGGATCTTTCTGTGAAAATAGATGTTTAGGTTTGATTTGTGCCTAATCTGGGGTTCAGGAGGCAGCCCCTGATGGATCTCTTTAATGACAAATATAGTCTGGACAAGGAGTTAGTAGTGGATGGATATGATTGTGCATTGAAAGAGAGAGAGGGATGATCTCTAAAAATATATAAAAAGCTCAAGATACTAGAGATAAAAAACCAAATAACCCAATTAAACAATGGGGTACAAAGCTAAATAGAGAATTCTTAACAGAAGATGCTCAATGGCTAAAAGACACTTAAAGAATTTATCAACATCCTTAGCTATCATGGAGATGCAAATCAAAACAACTCTGAGAAACTATCTTCTACCTGTCAGAATGGCTAAGATCAAAACACTAATGACAGACTATATTTGAGGAGATATAGAGTAAGGGAAACATTCCCCCATTGCTGGTGGGAATATGAACTTGTACAACCACTTTGGAAATCAGTATGGCAGTTTTCAGAAAACTAGGAATCCATCTACCTAGTGATGCAGCAATGCTATTCTAGGGCATATATTCAAAGGATATACATTCTTATTACAAGGACATTTGATCAACTGTGTTCAAAATAGCATTATTTGTAATAGCTGGAACCTGAAAAATAACCTAGATGCCCCTCAAGTAAAGAATGGATTTTTTAAAAAACTGTGGTACATTTATATAGTGAAATACTACTCAGCAGTAAAAAATAAAAAATGACATCTTGAAATTTGCAGGCAAACAGATGGAACTAGAAAAAAATCATTCTAAGTGAGGTAACACAGACACAGAAAGACGAATATGGTATGTACTCACTCATAAGTAGATTTTATATATAAAGCTAAAGAAAACCAGGCTACAACCCCTAATCCCCAAGCAGCTAGGTAACAAGGAAAAATGTAAGAGAGACATTGATCCCCCTGGAAATAGAGAGGATCTCCTGAGTAAATTGAGGCCCTATGGGGAGGGGGTAAGGTTTGGTGGGAAGAGAACACAGGGAGTGGGACGGTTGAACTGGGAGAGTGAGAACAACGGAACAGATATCTTAATAGAAGGAGCCATTTTGGGGTTAGAGAAATATCTAAGAACCCACAAAGATGACTCCTGATAAGACTCCAAGCAATAGTGGAGAGGATGCTTGAACTGTTCTTTCCTTATAATGAAATTGATAACCACCCTAGTTGCCACTGTAGAAACTTCATCTAGCAACTGATGAAAGCACTGAGTTGAGCTCCCAGTCTAGTCAAAGAGAGGAAGGAGAGATTATATGAGCAAAGAGGTCAAGATTATGGTGAGGAAACCCACAAGACAGCTAATCTGAGCTATTGGGAGCTCACTGACTCTGAACTGAGAGCTGAGGAACCTACATGGGACTGAACTAGACCCTCTGAGTGTGGATAACAGTTGAAAGGTGTGGCCAGTTTGTGGGGCCTCTGGAAGTGGGGCCAGAATTTATTTCTGGTACATTACCTGAGTTTTGGAGTCTATTTCCTACAGAAGAACATCTTGATCAACTTTGATAATGGGGTGAGGGGCTTAGTCCTACATCAACTGGATATGCCAGAGTGCATTGACTCACCCTGGGAGTCCTTACCTTCTCTGAGGAATGGATGGGGAATGGGCTACTGGGAAGCTGGGGGGAGACTAGGGAGAGGGAAGAGAGGGGGAACAGTGGTGGGTTTGTTAAAAAAAAACTTTTAAATAATATATAAAGAGAGCCAAGTTTCTTGTAATGAAATCTGTCTTCTGTCTTAGTTGAGACTGAGACAATGGGACAAGGGTAAGATGCTCCTAGTGTCACATGTTCTTAGAACACTTTCAGCTTTTTTTTTTTGAAAGTTGTACTCAAGGTTTACAAAATCAAAGAACAGATAGAGACACACAGCTCATCAGTTGTGAGCCCAACTGGGTGGTAATTAGAGGCCAGTGTGGGGCAATAGATACTTGGAAAGGCTTGAAATGCAAGTTCAAGCTAGTGGGCTAGAACCCAATGATGAGACCATAAGGAAGTCCAGAGAGTATCAGGGTTCCAGAACCTTTAGCTTCTCTGAGGAAACCAGGTGAAAACCTGAATGACACTTTCCCGTAACCCAGCACTCTGACTCAGAACCTTTGGACAAAGTTTGTGCTGGGGAGACACAAAAATGCATATTTTCTCATCCCAGAAAGGGGAGCCACAACACACTAATATATCGATTGCACTCAAGGACAACTTAACACATCAAAGAGTTTAACTGGGGTTAATAACAGACGTCTGGGTGAAGGGTTACTCATAAGAGCAAGTAGCCCACTCATGGATTCACTCTACTGGTGAGAAACCTACTCTTCACAGCGAGGCTGGTCAAAGTCCCTTGCCCCAGCTGTTATTTCTCAACACTGAGGAGGAACCTTTTTGACCAACTTTCCCAGACATGACCACCACCCCCCCTGTAGTGGAATTATGTAATATTGTAAACAATTGTCCTGCCTACTAGTTTAATAAAAATGCTGAGTGGCTGAAGGCATACAAGAGGTTTGGACGGGGCTACCAGACTAAGAAAACTCTGGGAACAGGAAGAACAGAACAGAAATGCCACAGAGATGCCACAGATGCAGGGGACAACTATGCTGCTCTGAGAAAAGGTACTGAGCTGCATAGCTGAATAGGATGAGAGTCATGGGTTAGATTAACAGCAAAGGCTAGCAAGCTATATTCCTGGGCCCCAGGTCAATCAGTGTATGATTAATATAAGTGTCTCTGTGTTTCAGTGGGACTATGGGACTGAGGGCCAGAAAGTTTGGTCACAAGGCTAGACTGGAAATTAAGGCCAAGAAACCTCATACAATACTGCCTACCTCAGCCTCATGACCTTCCTGCTGGAGGTAATGCATTAATTCATGAGAAACTGCTTATACCACACCTGGATACCTATGTTTTCAAGAAAAGCCCCCACAATTTTGATTAGTATCCAATTTAGAAACCACCAGTCTAGTACAAAAGTGAACCAGATGTGCACAGATTCCACTGATTGTTCATTGTAGAGCCACAGCCTGAAGAGACATCAAGGTTGCAACACTCAATGGTGTGTGATGCTTCTGTGATGACAATTGGAGTGAGGACCTCTGCAAAATAAAGAGACAGAGCATCATGAAGGATGATATGGTGTCCATGTCATCACTCCCTACCCATCATCATTCCCCCACAATCTGCAGAGACTTGCCCAGTATCACAGGCTTTTCTGAGAGGCAGAACATGTGGGGGCATCTCTATCATTTCTATTCCAGAGCAGCGTGGGCTCTTATATTAGGCTAGAGTTTAGTCCTCATTGGTTCGAACCTTAGTAGTAAAGAGACAGCAAGAACAGCTGGGTTTGGCAGGAGGATGAAGGAGTCAGTACAGTTGATACTGTTCCTAGGTACATGGGTAACTATCTTAGTGTCTATCCTGTGAGAATACTCTCAGTCCTGTCCCTGGATGGCACTTGAGGACACATTTTTTTCCTACCATCTTGTCCTCAGCCCGTGTACACATGACACATGACAACATGGAGTCATGTTGCCCAGAATTGTGGCTCCTAGAGATGTAGAAATTTATGAACTCATGGGCCCAATTTCTTCATTTCTTGCTTGTAGGGCAGACCCATTCCCCTTTAATAAAGTGGAAAACAGACCCAGAAGGGGAGCTTGGCATATCTCTTTGCACAGGAGTTCAGTGCCACTTCTGGTAAACAGTTTACCCAATGTCCCTCCCTGGTCAGTACTCTGCTAGTGCTCCATGCTTCTGACAGTGTCTTCTGCAGAAGCCAAACCCCTTCCCCCTAGCCTTACAGACTTTGTCTCTCCCACAGGGAGAAAGTTGGTTTCCACAGTGAATCCCAAATTGGAAAAAATAAGTTGGCCAAGTTTGTGTACTGCAAATGATTCTTGGGAAGCCTTCCAGGCAGAGGAGTTCCTATCTCTAAGGTCACATACCATGTACCTCTGCACTGGGACTAATAGGGGAGCAAGAGTAATTATCCATGGGGGTATTTGAGGAGATGGTGGTAGGACCCGATCCCCACCCTTTTCAGTGTGTTCTTAGGACTACTTGTCTTCCAGAAGTCACAGTATAGCCAGTGTTACTACAAGCTGCTGCCGCTCCTGCACCTTTCTTTCCTGAGTTACTGTAGAGATCTGTTCCTTTCTACACACCCTTTTACCACGGCCACCAAAAGCAAACTACTGATTGGGTTGCCTCTCTTGCTGGCTAGTTCAAATACCATTGCTGATTTTCTGTTGCTTTTGGAATGAACCCAGGCTGTACATCTTGGTACCTTAAGGTCCTCCAAACTATTGCTTGACATTTTGAAATTTGTGATTTTTTTCACCTAGAACAAGCTCCAAAGCCTGCTACTTAAGGTTTCTGTCTCTTGTCTACTCTTTCCTGTCAATTTATCTAGATTCCCCTTTCATCTCACTCCATTCTGTCCACTAGAAAGAGAAACTACTGTGTCCATTTCTTCCTCTTTCCCAGGGGTCTCTCTTTTCACAGATAATGAGTCATTTTCTAGGCTAAGAATAGATTAGATGGAGAAGATGTAGGAAGGATAATGTTCTAGAAGGTATTACAATGGATTGAGGGGTACTTTTCCCAGTGATGAGAAATGCTGTGGTGAGAAAGTGAAGGAAAGAGTAACCACAGGCTTGAGCTGGACAGAAATCAAAATCTTGGTTCCCAAGAAGTTGATGCCAGGCATTGGAACCACCATGTCAAAGCAGTCTTGTCACCTGTGAGCCTTCCTGTTGACCATCCATGTCAAAAGGCCATGCACTAAGATGATGGGTCACCTCTCAAGACCATACCTTTACCCCTACTCTCAGCCTTACCTGTTTGATTCATGTGACTATAAAAGAAAATATAAGTGACATATAATTTAGCACACACACACACACACGCACACGCACATGCACATGCACACACACACACACACACACACAAGCACACGCACATGCACATGCACATGCACATGCATACAATCTGTTAGTGATCTGATTTTTCTGGAGATACTCAATATTGCTGCAGGGGTGAAGGGTTTCTCCTGTGCTGAGCAGGTCCTGGGAGCTGCTGTGAGCATTGTGTGCAGAAGCACTGTGCCTATCTTCATGTTGGAGGAGCCCAGTTTTCTCTTGGCCTCTCTTTTCAGAGTGCTTTACCTGGTTTTTATAGACTTGTATCCTTCTCGATACCAGATGGAAGTCCAGGAGGTGAAAGGAATTCGTCATCATGGCAGGTCACCATCTAGGAATGGTGAAACGAGATCTCTAATCTGCAGAGAGTCACTTGGGCCTTGAGGATGTTTCCAGGAAGTGAAAGAGGGAGGCTGTGTGCTGGGGCTGCACAGAATCTTCCACCCACTTCTGAGGTTCAGGGTGAGAAAGATAAAGAAGGGGAGGAGCCAGACTCAGGCCAAGAAGAGGAAATGCTCTGAGTTGGATCATCCCGCTGGTTCCACTTTCTTTGCCTTGAAATGTCTTCTGTGGCAAAGAAAGCCATGGTCCTCAGATAGGTGAGCAGGTCACAGTCCTTCCACACTGACCCTATCAGCCTTCTGACCTTCAAGCCTTGTTAAATGAGGATGTTGACTGAATGGCTATGGGAGTCTTACCAGGAGTAAGCTCCAGGCTCTGGATATCCAAGATGGAGGAATTGGGATGCTATTGTAGCACTTCAAGCCCCTGGTAAGTTGTCAACGTCTTCACAGAATGAACAGTAGCAGGGATCCCAATGCTACATGGGCAAGTGGATTAGACTGATTGATGCAGGATCTACAGCTGCCTGGCCCTCGGGCTCAGCTCCAGGGAACAGCACAGTGTAAAATACATGGACACAGTAAGGCACTCCCTACATACACACACCCTGAGCAATGTGTTTGACAGGCACACACAAGGTGTGAAGAGCTCAGATGTGGCTTCTGCTGAAGACTAGCTCCCTCGAGTGGACAGTCAATGTACAATGGGAATTTCTACCGCATACAGCACAGAGAAAAGATGCATCTGCTACCGTGTGGATCATCTTTCTGTCCAGCTTTGTCTGTGCTCCATGCATCCCTGCTGCCTGCCCCTCCTGGCCCTTGCCATTAAGTCCTTAAATAGATGTCTTTTTCCCTCTATTATTCTGAATCTCGGAAAGGGCTTACAAGCTGACTTCCATCCTCCTTCCTCCACAGATCACCCAGATCTGTTCAGATTTGCATATTAGACAACAGCATTTCAGTGGTCTGGGTTGAGAGTTCCATTCAGCTAGTACGCCACCCCTTCCTCATATCTGTAGGGGATTTCCTCAGTCATCTGGTGGTCCCAATAAGAACCAACAATGAAAAACTGCAATATTAGACTGTTGTAAATGGCACAGGGGCCCCAATCAGAGGGCATCTGGTATCTTTAGAAGGTGTTGGATAAACAGGCCAAGGGAATATGAGACTATGAACTTCTTCAAGATAAAGGCTTAGAGTATTTGCTGTCCTGAGACCAGGCAAAACGCTAACTTGTGTCTACTAGTGCTTGCCAGTCATGGGGTGTGGAAAAGGGGGAAGAGATGAAGCTGTAACTCAATTTTAGTTTCAGCATCTAGAACCAATAGGTAGTCTTGCCAGAAAGGTTCAGTGAATGGACACATGAAAAATGTTAATATTGTATATGTGTGAGAATGTGTATGGGTATTTGCATGTGTGTCCTGTGCACATGTATGTGTATTGGATAGAGGTTGGTTTTAGATGTCTTTCTCTATTCTTCTCCACTGTATTTTTTTTTTAAATTTCAGTTAGAGTTTCCTCTAGAGCAGCTTGTAGATTCAGCTAGAGCAGCTTACAAGGCTCAGCTCTTTATGTGAATGCTTGGGATCTGGATTCAGGTTCTTGTGCAAACACATCAGAGACGTTATTGACTAAGCTACCTCTTCCAGCTCAGAAGTATTTTTTCAGTGACCAATACTTAATAAGTTTCCAGTAATTTTAGGAGTCACTGGGATTTTGGACATCAGGGAAATGTGGGGTGCTGGGGATGCGAAGTAGAAGATAACAATGCTCTAAACTTTCTCTCAAAGAGTGATTCATACTTTTAAACTGAACGTGGCAGTGGGTTTGATTTTTCCAAGGAATATCTTGGTTACAGAAACAATAGATAAGAAATGCCAGATGGAGGAAAGAAACCCACGGTCTAGTAACAAGAATTGGAGCTCTCTGGACCCGAGCAGTGTGACTAATGTGTATCAGAGCCTGACAGCCTGAGTGACCTGTGTCAATGGCTATGTGTTAATGACACCAGTTAGATTGTTATATTCACTTTGGATTCTTTGTCAAGACTGCAGCTCACTACCACCCACAAGGCTTCAGTGGGTCATGTCAGACTAATACTTTAGCTTTGCCTCTGGCAGCTGCTCTGCCTAGCTCAGTTGCCCTCTGGCGAGCGGGTGGTTGTCGGTCTTTTTCTGTGTATTTCTCTTTTGTAGTAGCTTTGTGCAGCAGCTGTTTAATGTGATGTAAGTCATTTTCTTCATTACTGGAGAATAGGAAAAAGACGTGATCAAAAATAATTCTAATGGGAGCTAGAAATAATTTGTGCAATTAAGAAGATATTCCCTGGCTTTCTACCTGGTCTCCAGAGAGTACAGGTGACAAGAGGTACAGAGCCAAAACTTGGACTCTCTGCTTCTCTCTGCAGCTGTCTCAGATTTTGGCCACAGGCCATACAACTAGGGGAAAAACTGACCAGAATCCTTGGCTGACAGTGTTCCATCCTGTCCTTCCCCAAAGAGGAAAACTGGGGGCTTAGGACAGAATTAGGATGCTCAAGGCATCAATGACCCCTATGGCCCACACCACAGAGGTCCCAGGGTCTGTTCTCTGAGCCTATTTGTGTCCCCAATGTCTGGGCTTCAGTTTAGCTATCTACTAAAGAGAATTCATTGAGATTTGCTGAGTCTTTTCAAAGTTTCTTGGAACTCCACAGAGCAGAGCTTCTTGAATTTCCTAATGCTCCAACCCGTTAATACAATTCCTCATGTTGTGTGACCCCCCAAAGTAAATGTCTTTCATTTCTGTTTCATAACTATAAGTGTGCTACTGCCATAAATCATAATTTAAATGTCTGATATGCAAGATATTTAATATGTAACCCTCCAAAGGGTTGAGAACCACAAGTTGAGAACAGCTGTCATAGAAGAAATGTTTACACAAACTCAGTTTTAATGCAGAATTGTATATAATGGGTGCTTAATGGTTATTAATACCACTCTTGTAAAATGTCTTTTTCATGCCAGAACTTTAGAGTTGTAGTTAATGAGTTTAATCCTCTTTATAAATCTCTAGTGTAAGCACTGCTTCTCTGGTGGTTATTATAAAGCTCTTAACAGCAAGGTTTAGTGAAGCTGGAAACAGCCTATGCATGTGGCCTTTGCTCCTGCTGAGCATGTAGCCACATCCCTAAACATACAGTATTGTTTGCTTGTTATCCCTGAACTCCTTTGTTGGTGGACATCATTATCCCTAATTTTTCAGTGTGATTAAGTATGGGGTGTCAGAGCTGCAGAAAACCCAGGAGGTGTAGTACCCTGATGTGATGTGGCAAAGGAGAATCATAAGAGAAGATCTGTGCGCTTGGGGATCAGGGAGACAGCTCAGTGGATAGAAGTGATTGCATGCAGAGCTGATGATCTGAGTTCAATCCTTGCATCCCACATGGTGGCAGGAGAAAAATTTGTTATCCTCCGACCTCCACACATAAGCCACATCATATGTACATAAGTACGGTCATGCACAACACACACACACACACACACACACACACACACACACACACACACACACACACGCCACACATGCTTTAAAATCTGTGCTTTTGCTGGTGGGAATGTAAACTTGTATAACCACTTTGGATCTCAATGTGGCAGTTCCTCAAAAAACTAAGAATCAATCTACCTAGTGATTGGGCATATACCCAAAGAATGCACATTCTTACCCCAAGGTTATTAGCTCATCTATGTTCAGAACAGCATTATTCATAATAGCCAACATCTTGAACAACCTAGATACCCCTCAATTAAATAATGGATTTAAAAATTGTGGTACATTTACTCAATGGAGTACTACTCAGCAGAAAAAATGACATCCTGAAATTTACAGGCAAATGGATGGATCTGGAGAGTGTCATCCATCTTGAGTGAGGAAACACAGACCCAGAAAGGTATACATGGTATGTACTCATTCACAAGTGGATTTTAGACATAAAGCAAAGGATAACTAGACTACAATCCACAATTCATGAGCAGATAGGTAAAAGGAGGCACTTAAGAGAGACATCCACGGAACCCTTGGCAAGGAGAAATAGAAAAGATCTCCTGAGTAAATTGGGATCATGCAGGGAGGGGAACAAGGGAGGTAGAAAGAGAACATGAGAAAATGGGATGTTTGAGTGGGGGGAGCAACAGAAAGGGAGAACAAAGGAATAGATATCTTGATAGAAGCAGCCACTGAGGGGTTAGAGAGAAACCTGGTGCTAGGGAAACACCCAGAAACCCACAAGATGATCCCAGCTAGAACTCCAAGTAACAGTGCAGAGGGTCCCTAAACAGGCCTTCCCCTATATGCAAATGAATGACCACCCAAATTGTCATTACAGAACCTTCATCCAGCAACTGATGGAGGCAGATGCAGTGTTCCATAGCTAAGTACCTGGTTGAGTCCCCAGTCCAAATGAAGAGAGGGAGAAGAGATTATATGAACAAAGGTATCAGGATCACGAGGAGGAGACCCACAGAGATGGCTGACCCTCTGAAATGACAACTGAGGAAACCCTCCTAATGTAGATGACAGTCAAACAGTGTGAACAGTGTGTGGCATCTCTTGCAGTTGAACCAGAGTTTATTCCTGGTGCGTGAACTAGCCTCTTGAAGCAGATTTCCTACAGAAGGACACTTGATTCTGCCTTGATACTGGGGAGAGGGCTTTGATCTGCTTCAAATGGGTATGCCAAACAGAATTGACTTGCCTTGGGAGTCTTTGTTCTCACTAGGGGATGGATGGGGAGATGGGGTGAGGGGATGTTGAGCGAGGACCGGGGGAGGGGACGGAAGGGGAGCAATGCTGTGCATCGGAAAAACTTTTTTTTTTTTTTTTTTTAAGAGAGAAACAGAACAAGGAATGACTGTAGATGTGGGATTAGACATATTTTAGGAACTCTGGAATTAACATTCCAGAAGTCTTGAATAATGAGAACAAGCAAAGGGAAAAGCATTCTAGGCAGAAGAAACAGGGCAAAGGTCTTGGAGCTGAAAACTAGAAAAAGAGGAAGCAGAGACTAAGAGGTTTTGCAGCTAGCCACATTCAGAATTTTGAAAAGTGCATCTGAAGTAATTCCTGCTCAAATATTATGCCAATAAAATATCCATACCATTAACTATTGGATCCTTTTTTAATTATTATTCATTTTGTTCTTAGTAAGTAGCTCACAACTTTCATCTTAGAAATTAATTTAAAAAATTGTTTGGGGCATAAGTTTCTAGATAGCGAAAATACAACAACAAAGGCCATCAATAATAAGTAAAAAAATATAGATGACAGATTTCAGATCACCTTGTCATGGGTGGCAGTGGTGAGGTTTGAAAATAAAAGGCTGAAAATCATGTACTAGTTATTATTTTAATAAATCTGTCCTGATGTCAATGTAAAAAAAAAATATTGTGCTTTTGAACACATTCCTAGCTACTTAATAAACAGCGGAATAGAAGCTAAGCATATAGTTCTTAAACTTATACCCCATTGTGTTGGTGGAGACCAAATTAGAGAGAAAAACATGTGATCTATGGAACAAAGCTATGATGGGCCAGCCTTGCCTCAGGCTACTTCTTGCCTTGGTTGCCCTCATGCTCTGCCTAGTGCTACATGAGGTTCAGGAAAGATACTCCTCTATCTTTGCTAGTGATAGTGGCCTGTGGGTCTCTACTGGCTGTTCCCTTATGAATTGACTTTGGCTGTGAGAAATAGAATGACTTTGTGGCCACTACTGACCATCATGAACTTGGTTTAAGAAATCCACAAAATTATGGTGTGGGGTGGCACAGCAGCAATCCCCTGGAAAATGAAGCTGTTGGTCTATCAGGGTGAACACAAACACGACACAATAAGCCAGATAAAGAGGTGGCTCAGATCTCCACATCAACAACTTTGCCATGACATGAGCTCTGCTCCCACCATGTCTGTCTTACCAGACATTTATGAAAAGTGATGGTAGAGCAAGGTTGAGCTTGGATCCAGAAAGTTTTAGCCTCATATGCATTGACAGAAGGCAAACATGGGTATCAGTCATTCTACTATCCATTTCAGAACAGCCTTAAAACACAGAAGTGGACATAGTTTGGGGATATTTTCTGCTTACTTGCAACTGTCCGTTGGCATAGGCAGCATGTGAAGCCTCGAGGGGTGGGATCAGACTGTGTTCCTATGCATGGCCTGGCACCCTGGAGCCCATTCCCTGCGAGGAACACCTAACCCAATCTTGACTTTAGGATGAGGAAATCGCACTTGCCTGGAGTGGATGTGCCATGCTGAGTTGACCCACCTTGGAACTTCTTGCCTTTGTGGGGTGGGGATGGGTAAGTGGGGAGGGGGGGAGGCTGACTGGGAAGGATTGAAAGGAGAGAAGGGAGGGGGAACAGGGGGATACATAGATTTAAAAAGACATTTTTGTAATTAAAAAAATAATAATAAAATGGGAAAAAAGAAAAGAAAATAGAGAGGAGGGCTGGGGTCGGAATGTAACCACTCAAGGATACTTTATGGACAGACACAGTGTTCTGAAATATGTGTCATTAGATTTAGCCACTTTGTAGTCACCATAAAGTACTCAAAATGAGCATAATGGTACTGCCTATGTACACCAGGCTGTGAGATTTCATCTGGCCAATGATTTTCCTCCATGACTGCCTTTCTTCAGTTGTCTTCATAGATAAACTCAGAAGTTCACTGCTCAATATTGTAGATCACCATGAAAACCAGTATTCGAACCATGTGAGATTGATTTGCCTGGAGTTATCCCTAAACTCAACCTCATACTCACATCCAGCCTTTTCAACACTGAAAATGGTCATGCTTTATTTGAGATCACCATGGAAGTGAGTGGGGCATGCTTCCATGTGCCCCCAACTCAGTCATCAGAACTTTCTCTGACACATGCCATTCTTGAACGTATGTTAGTCTCATGGTCTTTAATGGAGCAGAAACTTTTAATGGCCTCCTCTACTTTGTTTTTATTCTTCAAGATGGCAGCTATAATAAAAATAGGATGTGGTTGGAGAGTGATGGCCTCTGTTTTTCCACCTTTGTAATCCTTAAACACTTTTAATGTCATTTTCAGGCCAGTCATTTGATGGGGCCACTTACTGTGACCATCTGATATGCTAATAGGCCATAACAAACAGGATGATGTGAGACTGAATCAGCACCAGAGAAAATGATGCAATCAAGAGTCACAGTAAGTCTGAGTTGCTTGAGGCTGCTGATGGTAGAACACAGCACACTGTTTTATAATTCACCTTAAAAAGTATAACCGGAAGCAGCATACTCTAAAAGGAATACTAAAAGATATAGCATAGTAAATAAACACGTGAACTAACAGATTGTAATTCACTGTCATTGTGAAGTATTATGTACTGTGCATACCTCAGACACTGAGGGTCCATTTCCAAACCGTTGCAATAAAACAGTATCCCAGAGAAGAGACACACATGAATTTTGTTGTTGAATTTTTCTCAATGCATATAAAATAGTTTTATATTTTTCTGTAGTCCATTAAATGCATACTGGAATCAAGTCTGAAATCAGTGCATATACTTTAAGAACAATCTTATTGTGGGAAAATGCTAATGATTACCAGGGCCTTCACTGAGTAATAATCTTTTGTTACCGGTAGAGAGTATTGGCTGGGTATAAATGTGAGTTGACTGATTAGACTGGACATTAAGTGTTTGAATGACTCGGGTAAGCATTTTTTCCTTAGATTTATTTACTTATATTTTTATGCATGTGGGTATTTTGCATGCATGTGTGTTTGTGTACGATGTACATTCAGTTCCCTAAGAGACCAGAAGACAACATGAGATCCCTTGGGATAGGTGAGCTACCATATGAGTGCTGGAAATTGAACCTGTCCTCTGGAACAGAAGCCAGTGCTCTTAACCACTGAGCCATCTCTCCAGGCTCCTTGAGCCAGAAATGGAATTTGCCATGTTGACTTTTTTTTTCATAGAGGATTTCTCTGCAATGGGTGATACCACTCAATAGTTTTTTTTTATATACAGCAAACCTTCTTTAAAATATCATTCAAAATCAAACTCTTGTAAAGCCCGTGCTACATGATCAGCTAAATGTCTGTGAGACCCTAAAGCCCCCTCTATCATCACTTCAACAATGTTCACAGCATCTCCACTGGGAGCTGATTCATGTCAAGAAACTATGATACTGCTGACTCTAGATGATTCTCACTCCTGGGTCCTCCCCTCCTGTGTGCTGTCTGCAATTGACCGGAACATCATTGTGTAGCTTATGACTATTTGTGTAGTCATATATAATGACTGTCTGGATGGTTTGTAAGGGGCCCAAATAAACAGAAACAAAACCTCAACCTAAGTAAGAGGGACAGTGAGTGTTTCTACAAAACATGAATGTTTCAATAAGGTTTCCGGGTCCTGGGCACCAGAGGTCCAGACCCACAGACCTGCAGCCCTAGACCCCTTAGCCATCCACAGTTGCTTAGGCTCCCCCCAAAATGATTCAGATGCTTATATTAACTTTATGTTGTTTGGCCTATGGCTTAGGCACATTGATAGCTAGTTCTCTATCTTAACTCAACCCATTTTCATTAAACTGTCTGCCACGTGGCCTGTGGCTCACCTGTGTTCTTACATGTTTCTTGCTGGGTCGATCTGACTCTGACTCCTTTCCTACCTATTCTGATTCCCCACCTACTTCTTCTATGGTGCCTGCCATGGCCAAAACAGTCCTTTATTTAAAGATTGATATGCACAGCATACATAAAGACATTCCCACATCACATGAAGATATGCTGACCCCAGGGAAACAAAATGGGTGAGTCATTGACACTGACCAGACCCTGGTATTTGTTAACACAGTGCTGGAACAGTGAAGACAATTAGATTAGTCATAGTAGCAGGTTTACATAATGCGCAGGCCCCATGGCAAGGGCTCCTGCCCACCAAGATTGATGTAGCTGATGATGTGGCAGGCTAGTAACAGAGGCTAATGCTGAGCCCTGCTGTGGGACCATCAATCCAGGAACCTAAGCAGCTATAGCAGAAACTGTACATCTGATTAATGTATACAGGTTCTACCCTGAAAACGGCAATGATTCATCTTAACTGGAACAAACAAATTCCAGGTGTGAGTTTACCATTGTTGGCCACAATACCTCAGCCAGCACTGTCTCCTGAGGTTCCATAGAGTGCTTGTCCTTGACACAATGTTTTACTTCATGTCACTGTAGAGTACTAGGCACACTGCAGCAATGAGGTGTGTCATTGGGTTGTGCTCATGAGATCCACGGATCCTATCCAGTACTACTCTTCCCTAAGAGCTCCTATCAAGAGAGTGTGATGGATGGCCTACTGAAGCTATAGCTAAGCTACTAACTTGGTAAGAATACTTTGTAAAGGTGGAATCCACACTTGAGGATCAACACATACCCCAATATCTTGACAATATGGTATTGTATTCCTAGTAGGTAAAATCCACAATCCAAGAGTCAAAGGCAAAAAATAATAGTGACTCCATTTTTTATCCTTTTTTAATGACCCACTACAGGTATTTGAGTTTTCTGTTCCTATTCGTCAAAGTGGTGTGGTTGAGAAATCTTAATTCATGGGGAAGAATATATCCATGTATTCTAGAGCATCTTATGGACCATTAAGTTACAGCCATGTTATCACTTGGCACTTGCAGGTCTACAGACAAGAAGGTAGGTCTATTCATCAGAGGGAGATAGAACTGCTCCTTCTCACTGAGAATTTTTGGCATGTAAGTGACATAATCGTCTATTTCCTGATGTTCCTTCACACAAGACTGGCAAGTAAATAACAGCAGCTTCCACAAGCTGGTTTATGGACGAACAATATAACCAGAGGTTCAACCCTTGTGCATGGAGGTCTTAGTCAGCAGTACAGTCAAGCTGCCTGGTCTGCCTTAGGTGTTTGCTGTTGGGAGAAATGTTTAATGATGATTTAGAAAAAGTGAGCATCGTTTACAGACTTGAGAGCACTCATGGTTGTTGGAAGCAGATTGAAGCTCAACTTTGTTGATCTTTTTCTTACATATTTTCTTGGTGGGGGAAGGTTTGGAAGACTTCTGGAATTTTTTAGTTCTCATGTAAGCAAATGGATTTGAACAGAGATAAGGGAGGGCCCTAATAGAGTCTTATGTGATGCCCAGGCTTTCCCTCCCAAGGACTGAAGCTCTCTTTCAGCATGTGGGCTGCCAGCAGTTCCCCCTAGGTCACCACCATAAGAACTTATCCTGAAGCTTTCAGTCATGGCAAGAAAGAAAATATATAAAATGCAGGCCCCACACTTTTGGTTAGTCTGATTCTGGTGCTCTCTGGAGGATTGTCTGGCTATAACTACATCATGAAAAAATTTCTTTCTAATACTCACTTTTCAGCACTCTGCCTGAACATTATCACTTAGGAATTTCCTTCCAAGATAGACCAATAACAGCCCAGGACTTTGTTGGAGTTGTATAGCAGTAGAAGGCTTCAGCATGTGCAGTGCTTTGTACATAAGACTCTTTGTTCCAGAGACAAGCCATGCTATGATCTTCTCAAGGTGAAATGGAGTTGAGATCCTCTAAAAGACAGGGGGGAAAAGCTTGGTATAAGGGGTGTGCCAAAATTCTGTTCAGTCCTTCACGTTAAAGGGGATGTCTCCCCTTTGCTCTCCTTTCTGATGTTTCTTTGGTATTTAACTGACACAGGATGATCTGTAGGTCTGTTGTTTTCAGCCACTTTATGGCTGGTACATGTCTTCTGGATATGAATCTCATCACTGGTTGGTATTCAGGCTATAGAAGAGATAAGGCATTTTTTACCTGAAGTTAGGACCACGTCTTTCCTGAGTGGGAGCCATTATGTAGTTGCTACTAGAAACTGTCTTACAGAAAAATTGCCAGAAAGGTTCAGTGCAAGATATAACAGGGATTCCAGTGTCTCAGTATGTAGAGTCCTCTTCCAGCCGTTCTTGTGTCTGTGAGTGGGGATCATGATATAGTGAAGATATTGCTCCCAGTGTATGATTAGATAGGATCATTGCCTAGAGTCCTTAATTTCGTACCTAAAAGACAGTACATACTAACACAATAACAGCCCAAAATAACAGTAAGAGAGATCACTTACAGTTATAAACTGAGATTACCCACCTCCTAGAACATCATCTTCCTGAGTACCTCGCAATTAGCTCTTTATTGCCTTGTGTCATGATGACCATGGTCCCAGGAGAGCTTGGTGTGATGGTATCTCTTGGGGCTATTCAATGTAGTGACCCAACTGTACACAACCTAACCCATGAAGCTTCAGGCCCAGGACTGGCAGTTTCAGATAATACAGTTATACAAGCAAGCAGCCATGACCTTTTCAACCCTTGGAGACAGAGCTGGTCTCTATGGCTAGGTACTAGAGTTATGTGAAGACTGGTCCATCTGAGTTACTAAAGGAGAAGGCAGGTTTAAGTTGCCCACACAGCAAGAAGATTCCAACCTCCTTTCAAATGTTTCCTCAAATGTGCAGAGTTGGAGCCTAATGCTGCTCTCTAGTTTTCTACTTCAGAGTAGCTTTGATTACAGCTTGAGAAGTTTCAGTGACCAGTTTCTCAGTATGAGGCACTGCATCTGGCTTTGGACTACTCTTGTGTTTACTTACTCCTTATCTATCTACCAGCAGTCCCAACACAGCTTCCTGCCTACCTAATGTAATCCTATGCCAAACACTTCTCTCTTTTCCTCTTAACATTCCTGCCCAAAGCCACCTGTTTGTTCTGACGTTTCTCTAGCCATGAACTTTCTCTTCTCACTAAATGGGGAAAAAATGTATGTTTCTGACTAGGGTAATGATTTTCTGACTAAATTATATCTGTTTTCTTAAGTGGAGTTCATCATAGTTCCCATTCACTCTGAAAGCTACCACAATTTGGGTGATCAAACATTATGTTCACACTACTTACCACTATCTGAATTCCACACCCTGACAACCTGGCCTCCATGCTCGCTTCAGGGTTTCCCACTATCTCGGACATAGATGCCTTGGGAGATACACAGTTAATTTGACAGACTCACTCTCACTCCCAGGCATTGGCTAAAACAATGACTCTTCTCTGCCTGGACCGATGCTTCCTGGAACCCCCATTGTCTATCCATCTACACATAGCTTAATCTTGTGACAGTTTATGTTTTGATACAGACAAAATCTGGAATTACATAGGAAGGATGCCTCTGTTCTTGTCTTTGAAGGCACGAGAAAGGTTAAAATAAGGAAGGAAGATTTATCCCGGGGGAGAAGCTATACTATCCCTAAGTTAGGGTGCACACATAAGAGAAAGTGAGTGGAATTCAGTCTGCATAAACCTTGCATCTTGACCACAGAGTCAGTGATATCAGCTGCCTCGTGCTCCTGATGCTTTAGATGAGTGTGCTCTTGCCTTATTGCCCACCACAGTGAATTGTACCTTCAAGTTCTGACCTGGAATAGACCCTGCTTTTTTTAAGATGGATTTTTATCAGGTAATGTACCTTTAAAGCATTAATCCAAGCATGTTGTTCAGAGTCATTTGGCTTCTTGTGCTTTCCCAGGTTTGCAGTGTCTGTATCATCTGGGTTGCAAGACAGGGAAGTAAGGTCAGGATGGGAGCTTACTATGTATGGGTGGTTGCAATAGGTTACATGGGAGGCTTAGAATAAGTGTGGTGTTTTATCATGGTGAGGGAGGGCTTCAGTAGAGTGACTGACTGAGGACCATGGATTTGGGACTTTGCTAATAGAAACAGGATTGTCAGGACGAGCACAGGTGTAGTGGGGAACTCCTGCAGAGTGACTGGCTCAGAGTGTGTGTGTGTGTGTGTGTGTGTGTGTGTGTGTGTGTGTGTGTGTGTGTGTAGTTGAGACTTGGATGATAGGAGTCCTAGGGTCAGAATAGAACATCTGGATTTCTATAAATACCAGCAAAGCCAAACAGTCATTTTGTAAGGAACACAGTCACACTTTGCAAATAGTTTTCCTTCTACTGCCATCTTTACTACACCCCAACTGAAAAGGATTTTCCACAGAAACACACAACTCAGTGTTAATAAGATATACACCGATTTTATGAATGCCCAAACCAATTCACTTACACTTAACATCATACAGTTTACACTCACAGTAACAGTATCTTTCTGGAAATACAAAAACACTCACACATTGGTGACCTTTCCCCAGTAAATGGGGAGGAGATCACAAGAGGACTTAACCAGAACTCACAGAGAGAGACAGAAATCTCATCGGAGCTTTAGATCTCAAAAAGTATTTGTAAGTAAAGACTGTAGTGAAATATGTTATTGTATATAATTAGTACATGCTAATAAAAAAAACCCATTGGTTTAGCATCGTGGGACACACATTTAATCCCAGCTTTTGGAGGGCAGAGGCAGGAGGACCTGTGTGAGCTTGTCAGCCTGGTCTACAGAGTGAGTTCTAGGTCAGACAGAGTGATACAGTGGGACACTGTCTCAAATAAACCAACAACAAACAGTGAAAAGAACTGATATCCATGAAAAACTACAATTATTTAAATGTAACATGTTTTAAAATATTAATACTTTAATTAATGTATATTAATTGTGCAAAATAATGCATTGTGTTATGACATTTTCACACAGGTCTTTAAATTATTTTGATTATATTTACTCTTCTATGATTCCCCTTCCCTTTTCATCCCATTCCTCAATAATTTGGCATCTACTTTCATGTTAAGATTTTGTATATTCAAGAAATTACATAACACTTTTGAGTCTGGCTTGTTTTACTGAACATAATGACTTCCAGCTCCATCCACGACTAAATGAAGCCATGTCCTCAGGGATTGGCACTGGGATGACCACAGAGCACATCTTGGGGTGGAGAATGAATCAAACACTTCTTAGGCTCTGGTTTAGTCTGTTGAGGAGACTGTTTCTGGTTTTAGAGTTTGGAGGAGTTTGTCTAGGTGCTTTGTGGCGTCCTGGACCCACTTCTGCTTGGGATCAGCACAGATCTCTTTGCCCAACTTGGTCTTGAAGCTGTAGAAGAGATCAAACAGGGGATACAATGATAATTCTCTCCTTCCCCCCTCAACCCTCCCAGGTCATTTGTGATGGGGTGCAGAGGTCACAAAACAATGGTCAAAGGAAATGGGACTCCAGGCTGGGCTTCTGTTCTTAATGGCTCTGTAAAAAATATTTTTTCTCTTCATCTGAGTGAATTAATATGGCCAGGAACCAGCTCCCATGCAGAGATCTGGGAATAAATGCATTGTGCTGTGAAAACTCATGGATCATGTTACAGATGTCAGACTTTAAAGATGTTCTTTAATCAAGACAGCTTTTGACTGTGTGCCCTAGGAATGAATTTTAAGCCCAAAGGTTTGTATGTGTCAGGGTGGGGTGGGGATTGTCTACTCACACTATGGCTTTCAGGGTACATCTGCTGTTGGTGATTTTTTTGTAGCTCTTCAAAAGTGGTTTGGGGATCTTCTTACTGGTCATAACGAAACAGCAGGAAGATGGGACAGCGCCTAAATTTTGGGCGAGGGAAATGGATAGGAAGAATGAGCCATGTGTGATTCATGGATATTTTCAGACAGAATTTTGTAGGAAGAAAGTTAGGAGGAGGTAAAGGCGCATCACGGGTGGAGGTAAAATCATAAAGCCCCTTCCTTTTGATATGGTATGCTCCCCTCCGCCATGGTCTTCTGCACAGTGGGTACTCATCATCCCTGACAAGGTGTAATGGACATTCTGTTGGTAAACTGTGATACACTGTTGAGCTCACTGAGAAGCTGGCTCGGGAAGCAGGTTTACCCTCTCTTCCATTTCAGACCCAAGCATGTTTATGTCAAGTTTTCCCTAAGACTTGAATGGTGAGGAGATGAGTGCTCAACTCTGTGACAGAGAGGATAGAGCAGAACAGAGCACAGTGAACAGTACTGTGCTCCAGACACTAGCTAGAGAGGAAACCATCACCTACAGGACGTGGGAAAGTCCTCAGTGGGGGACTCCTGCCTCAGGGGCTTCCTCAGCCAGTTTCTGCTGGTTTTCAGTAATTAATGATGTTTCCTTTCTCTTATATTTTATCTCCAGGGAGGGCCACTAAACTCTTTCCAGGACTCTTGTTGACCTGGGAACTCCAATTAACAGACTCCTCCAGTCCAATTCTATTTTGAGCACTGAATCTGATGGCTCTCTCTCTCTCTCTCTCTCTCTCTCTCTCTCTCTCTCTCTCTCTCTCTCTCTCTCTCTCTCTCTGTGTGTGTGTGTGTGTGTGTGTGTGTGTGTGTGTGTAGAGACTTATTTTTACTATTACTTTCACTTATTATATATTTAAAAGACACACTCATTCAATCTTCAAGTGCTGCTACACAAATTAGTTCCCAGACCATACTGAATGACATTGTCAATGGGATCTAATAACTACCACTTTACTAATAACTTCTACTTTAAAGGAGTGACTCTCATACAAAACGAAGGGAGGTATACACAATGAGAAACCAGTGATGGAGGAAGTAATGATTTGCCCGTAGACACTCAGCTTCCCTTGTGTTCACCACTAAAACCAGGGAATGACCATCCTCTAAACCTAAAAATACAATTTCAGGGTGAGCATGTAAAGGTTTTGTCTTTCTGTGAACATTTCCTTTGGCCTTTTTGTTTGTTTGTTTGTTTACAGAGTATTTACTGATCAAGGTTATTGATTTCCTTGCAGACCCTGACCACAGTGCTAAAACCTTCTCAAAATGGTAAGTCCAGAAGCGAGAAAGTAAGAACTTCAAGTGGTAAAGACAGTGTGTCTAAAAACAACACAAACACAGACAAGCAAGGCCCCAAACAAAATAAATCCGATGGTAATTATTAGTAACATCCATGGTCAAGCAATATTGACTTGCTACAAAGTAACATGTATATAATTTGCATTCAACTTTTATTTTTACAGAAATGAATTTTTAAAGTAACTAGATGAAAGGGAGAATTTAAAAGAATGTAAATATGAGATTGTATATTTTATTAAATATTAAAAAATTAAACATAAGACAAAATATTAAAAAGTTTAAATCTCATGAGGTATGCGTGAATTGTACAAGGTGCATGGAATATTAGATTTAAAGATCTTGTAGGTTTGATGACTGAAGTTATTAAAATTCCCAAAGGTATTTATCTGCTCAAACCAGCATACAAAAACTGATTCAAGAGCCAAAAATGCATGTCTAGCCAGGTAGTTATCTTTGCTAACTTTGTTAGACTAGTTCATACTTGGGAAAACTATATTATGGCAAATCAGGATTTATTTAAAAATTTCTTTTCCTAAGCTTTATTTATATGTTACACAAAAGTTAACAATATAGAGTAGTAAGGCTGTCTTCATGAGTGTCCAGCAAACACAGCTTAGAGGCCTACATCAGCAGGGAAAAGAGGGCCAGAAACTGGAACCCCTCTGGCCTCCAAGATCAGCCAGAACCTGGATATTAGGATCCCTCTAAGCTCCAGTCTTCTTGATTGGAGAGGCCAGGGAATCTCCAAAGACTGGACTTTTAGCAATGTGCAGCCTGCAGGAGGGCAAGTTGCCAAAAAGGACATGTTTCCCATGCTTCTGAACAACTCTATATGCTATCAGGCTCTGAGCCATGCTCTTTATAGCACAAGGAATAGGAAGCAAAGTAAGCTATGGGAGCTGACAAGCTTCTCCCAGCATCTGGGAGTGATCGCCTAAGGAGTATAATGGGACTTAGAAAGAAGTTGTTTGTGGTTAACCACATGCTCTTAAACAGTCAACATAAAGGACAGCAAACCACAGTGAAGAGAGTCATCCAGATGACCAGCTTTGGCCAGTCTAAAAGGGGCAATCGGTCAAATCTAAACATTACTAATTGGTTTCACCTGACCAATGTAGAGCCCTACATTCCATTCAAAACTGCAAAAGAAGAAAGGCTTACTATGATATAGCAACACCTTCCTTAAACACTCCCTGACTTCTTCAGTGGCTCAACAAGGGTAATTCTTCCATAAATCACTAATAAGACATTAGACCTTCACCATATTACTATTCCAATTCTACTTCCTTTCTTTGGTCCTGTGTTATGATTAAGGTCATCCAGATTCTAAGCCCCAAAACTTCAAATAGTGCAAACAAAGGTTGCTAACTCCTGATCACCATGCCCATTTCCTTCTACCATGGGCTACTGGGTCACCCAGAATAGTGCCATGCATTCATCCCACAATGTATTAAATCAATCCACCTTATTTGTCCCCAAATAACAGGTGCCAGTGTCGTATAACATCTTGCAGCCAATTTAAGGGCTGAAAAACACATTGTACATTACATTGCTAATTTGCTATGTATTGTTTGAGCTCACTAGAAGCTGGTTCTGGAAGTGGACTTGCTCCCCCACCTCAAATTTTGACCAAAACATGTCTATCTCAGAGTTCTTCAAGATCTCTTTTCTTGGTGTAAACTATCCCACTCACCACACCCAAACACTGTGACAGGAAAGTAGGAACAGCCAGACACACAAGAGTGAAAATAATATGCCCATGGTAACAGTTAACAGGTGAACTATTGCCAACAGCAGTTCTTATCATTTACCCCTTGCTCGAAAAGTGCTTGTCATGGGAAAGAGAAGCCAGATGTTCGGCCATGGGAAACATCCATGCAAGAGTGCACAGAGGGGAACACCCTGTTCCTACTTCCCAGTCAGTTTCAGATGATGTTACAAACCTCCAGTCTAGCACTGTACTTTCTATTATTTCTTGCTTTTTGATTCGGAAGTCTCACCTGAGGAACCCTATCTGTTGGTAACTCCAGATGACTGCCTTAAAAGGGTTTCCTAGTTAATTTATACTGAAGGTTTTAAACACTAGAGTCGATATTTTGTGCTCTCTCTCTCTCTCTCTCTCTCTCTCTCTCTCTCTCTCTCTCTCTCTCTCTCTCTCTCTCTCTCTCTCCCTCCCTCTCTCTTCCTCCCTCCCTCCTCTATTCTTTACTTTGGCTTGCTATGTACTTAACAAACTTACTCATTAAAAACCCCAAACATGGTCATCAAAGATAATTCTCTCCTGGCCAGAACACAAGGGCACAGCAAAGACCCATCACTCTGATACATTTTGCTGTCCTTAAGTGCACAGTGATGTGATAATCTCAGAATCCATCATCATTAAATACTCTGCATTGTCTGTTCCCTGGGCACTAGTGGGCTTTCACTGTTAGCCTCTTTTGTTGTCTGGAGGCATTAATCAGTTTAGTCAGTAAGGGAGAAGATGCAATGGCACGCGGTGCTTCTAAGCCTACAAGTGCTTCCCATGAAGCCCTTGAGAACTCTTCCTCTGCCCCCTGAACCAGTTTAGGAACCTGAGTACAGAAGCCAAGCACATGAATTTTTATTATTTGCTTTAGGCCCTTGTTGATTTGATTTAGACCAACTGTCACTGAAGTGTGCCTTAATTCACACCCAGTATATGTAAGTCATCCAAAGATAGGAAAAATGGGTTAGGGACAAATGCCTATAGCAGGTTCCTAAACAGAGTCAAGATGAACCCATTTGAAAGGGTATCTCAGGACCCTCTCCTCCTTTTGACACTTGCTATCTTAAAATTCAGAAGAAACACTTCCCCCCAAACAGGTCTTTCCACATCTCCAGCACTATCCAAATGCTCACTGCATCATACCCAGACATGGTGAAGGAAGCGGGCTATGGATGCACTTGACAAGTGCCTTGATGATCAGAGGGGAGGAAGGGAGACTGTAGACCAGTGCCAATTCTGCATGTTTGACTGGTTGGGGTTCCTTGTCTCATCTTCGAATTGCAGAGTTAGCAGTGAATCTCAGAAAAGTCCTGTCCTCTGGATTGAGAAATGGCTGGCTTCCCTCAGACAAAGGAAGAGACTTACCTGGCTGAGCCACCACCTGGGAGGTGAAGGCAGTGACCACAAGCAGCAGGCACAGAAGCACTGTGGAGATCTGCATGGCGGAGGGACAGTTGGAAGTTTCTGTGTTGATCTCAGTCTCTGTGCTTTGCTGGATGTTCTGTCTACCTTTATAGGGAGCAGAGTGGGTGGAGGCTTCCAGAGAAGATTTTGTCTGCACAAGGTCAAGAAGGAGGGGTCTGGAGCAGTGAGGCACAGGCCAGCTCCTGGAAAGAAAGCAAGATAGAAAAAACACAAACCCATGGGTGGGACTTGGCATCTGCTAGGGATGAGAGTTTAAAAGGAAGAGATTATGTGATTATGAAATGTAATTTACCATTATGCAGCATCACAAAGAAGCTAGGAAATGACGTGGGGAAAAAACCAATGGATTTTAAGAGTTCTCCTTGGTCCCTGTATTTACCTTGTGGCCTGAAGGATTTTGGAGGCCCAGGAGGTCTCTGCAATGTGCCCACTCAGGTTCAGAAATTGTTTAATGTAGCAGCTCTGAACATTGCTGCATGTCTATGACTCAGAAAACAGGGCATGATAGTCTTGCTTGCCCCGTTACGTAATCTAGTGGCAGTACAATCTTAGCGCCCATAACCTTAGCATCGTGGAAGACAGCAAGTGTAGGGACAGCTTAGAAAACTAGAATCGCACACAGAGAAACACAAATACACACACACACACACACACACACACACACACACACACACACACACACACACCAATTAAGTGGTTAGCAACTCAGGACCACCACCTGTACCAAACTATGTGCACATCCTTTTCCAGAGAAAATAACTGGTTCCTCTGCCCTGATAATACTTGCCAATTCCCTAACATTCCCTTTTCTTTATTAGCAACCATTCAAATACATTCTAGTGTGTATTCTGGAACCAGGATCAGGGTACACCTGGCTTGGATAGATAAGCTATGTTCCCAGAATAAACTTTTATGGAAAACTCTTTATCATCCTGTGTGTGAGGGGATGTGCATACGATGAAAGCTAAATGCACCATGGGGGAAAACTATGTGTAGCAAGCAAAGGCTTACATAACCCAAACCTGCCAATCAAACAAAAAACTACCCAATGCCTCTGCCCTGTCAGTCAGCTCTACCTGCTGGACCCTTGGAAGGAAACCCAGGGAGCATGATTGATAACCTGAGACTCTGGAGCAGTCTTGTGAGAGCCCACTGATGACTAGCTGTGCTTCTGCATTGTATTTAACCCGTGCCTTGTCTATGTTGTGCCTTTGAACAAAACCTCTTGCTGCTTTGCTCTTCCTCACCCTGAGTACAACTCTCCAAGAACCAAGAAACTCATGATACAGACAGTGACCACCACTGACAAGGAACCTTCAACAAAAAAAAATCAGTTAATAGCTACTGACCTTCACTCCCCCCCCCACAGAAAAGGACCTTTAAAATCTTTATTTCAATAAAAAGTATCTTAAGCGAATTTGATATTCATACCTAACTGAAAATCACTGATCTAGAAAATGGTAGATTAAAATGAAAGAAAAATACAGAACTGAGTAAATATCTTCAATATCTAAAACAAAAGTAACCAACTGAAAACAGTCTGCTACGATTACCTGACATTCTCAGGCAAAGCGCCTCCAGCGCTGAGGTAAATAGAAACATCGGGAGAAGAAAGACAGCAAGATACCACTAGACACCTCACACAAAATGCAATTTCAGAAAATTTTATATACGTTTAATATGGGCAATGATAGTCACTTGTTTGATTTGTTACTTCCTGTGTCATCACCTAAAAGAACATCAGTTGATTATAATGACTACAAGAACCTCCTCCTATAAATAAAATGATAAGTCTTTGGTTGCTGTCCAAAGGCCTCTGAAAATTTAAGAGGAATAGTTATTAGTTCATCTTTATATTTATTCCATTTCACATTTAGAGTTCACTATTGGTAACAAAAAATGTTTCCGGTGATTTGAATGCTTAAGTTAGGATAATTGACGATAAGAAAGAAGAGTTAAGAACTCATTTTGGAGTGACAGAAAAATATCTAAAACAAAGATCAACATGCCTTAATTATTATCAAGAACCATATATCATTTCTAAATGAGAAAATTAACATAATTACTATAGAAAGGGCTTGTAAGCAAAAATCCCAAACATTCTAGATCAGTATCAAATTTTAATTTAAGGATATTTTCTTTTTATTAAAAGGTGTTTACTTTGCTTATTGGATTAGTCAGTGCTGTATTACTATGAAGAGACATTATCACTATGGCATCTCTTATAAAAAGAAAGCATTTAATTGGGGCCAGCTTGCAGTTTCAGAGGTTTAGGCTATTATTGCCATGATGGAAAGCATGGTGTAGTGCAGACAGATATGATGCTGGAGGGGTAGCTGAGAATTCTACATCTGGATCTGCAGGCATTCTGTGGTCATCAGGATGAGTGAGACACTGAACCTAGCTTGAGCTTTAGAAACCTCAAGGCCCATCCCCAGGAGCACACCTCCTCCACACCTCCCCAAGAAGGCCACACCTCCTAATCCTTCTCAAGGAGTGGCACTCTCTGATGACTAGGTACTCATATATATGAGTCTAGGCAGCAATTCTTGTTCAAACCACCACAGTTACCAAATCAAAAGAAAGCCTGTTTTATAATAAAGCACTTTCTTTCTTCTTTAAGAATTTTATACATGCATACAATAGGTTTTGATTACTCACTACTCCTACCATTGAACTTGGATTTTCCCACAGTATTTTAAAACTCTTTGCTTAGCTGCTAAAATTCTTTATCAAGTCAAATCAAATGAAAACAAACTCCTGTGTATTAAATATATTGTCCTGGAGCCGGCCTATGTTTAACAGAACAAGTGACTGATGTCTTCACATCATAAAGACTCAAGGGTCACAGAAAGACAGTCTTCTAGTTTATCCTCAGATGAGGTGTTTAATGGCTTCAACACATCACAGACCAGTAACACAAGAACCACTTACATTCGTGTATGCAAAATGTTAGGCTCCCATGTAGCTGTGAGGAGAAGAAATGCCTTAAATATGGCATCTGCAATAAATCACTGTGTTGAAACCTAGCACAGGGGCTCTACATGGATGCTCCCTGGCTTTTCTGGGGAATCCCCAGATTGAATTGACTGATCTATAAAGGTTATTTGGGAAAATGGGTTTGAAAGGACTTGGGATAGGAAAAGGCAGTACTATGGTCAACTTATGATGTCTGTTCTAAGCACTGGGCTATAGTGCTCTTGCAGCAGTCAGTCAGCAATTACTTAAGAAGGGGCCAAATAGAAGTCAACACAATTGATCAACACTTGGTCTTTTTTGCCACTCAGTTCCAGGTGACCTAGCATAGTGGGGACAGTAGGTCCAGTGTGCCTGAAATGGCATGACTTCATTACTGTTAAGACTTCATGATACAGGCATCTTATCTATTCTCCCTTTTCTGGGCTTAGATGGGAAGGCTAATCAAGCCTATCTCAAAGAGTTACTATGAGCACTAAACCCATGGATAGAAGTACTTGAAAGAATGGCCATTTCTCTGTAGGTTCTCAGGGCCTGGGTGTCAAGGATCTATCATTAGAAAGTGTATTTTGTAGAAGGAATGTTAGAAAGAGACTGTGTAGGTGGAAAGTCTTACCCCCTCAGATTTCCCACTTCCAAGGAAGACAGCATCCTCTAGAGATGGTTTTAGAAATTCTGTGTTGTACATGAGGGAGGTCAGGCATTCCAGAAATTGTGTCAATGAAAGATATTTACAACATTTCTGACCTCAGAGGTGCCTGGACGATGTCACAAAATGATTAAACACTTAGTAGGAATAACTTTTTAGTTCAGTGGGAGTATGGAGTGGTTTGTTTTTTCTCCTTTTCTCATTGAGCTCCGGATTTTGACAGCAATCCAGGAGCTTCAATGGGAATAAGTAAAATAAACATTGAGACATCCAAGTTAAACAGATGTTCTGTCCAACTGCTTGGCTGTTTCTGGCAAGTGGAGGGGGGTAAGAAGTGGGCCTCCACTGGCCTTCCTCTTCTATGCTGCCCATCAGTCACCAGGAAAAGACACACCACTCATCTGTGATGTGATTCCATGTCTGATTAACTGGTGGGGGAGATGATTGATCAGAAGAGGGCAGGCTGTGGACCTCCCAGCAGGAAAACACAATCTTAGATTCCTCCAGGTTCTTCTTAGGAATGCAGAGAACAGAAGGATCCCTAAAACCAGGGCTCTTGGCTTTGACTTTCTAAACTCCAGATTGTGTCTCCTGTGTCCAAGACACAGGGTTGTGTTCATCTCAGCAGTAGAAAGTGTACCTAGTATACACATGGCCTGGATTCAATCCCTAACAAATAAATGAAAGCAAGATTGCAGTCTGTCCCACAAGAACCTTGAAAGAAATGAAGATGTATTTTATTCTGTCCCTTTCTTTCAAAGAAGGGGGAGAGAAGGAAGAAGAAGGGAGGGAAGGAGAGAGAGAGAAAGAGAGAGAGAGAGAGAGAGAGAGAGAGAGAGAGAGAGAGAGAGAGAGAGAGAGAGAGAGAGAATGAATTGAGCTGGGACCAAAAATGAAACCTCAAAGGCTCTCCTATACACTTTATGGATTGGTGGTTCTACCACCTGCCTCGTATTGTGACACCTCTACTTTACTATGATGCTTGCTTTTGTGTGCTGGTTAGTCTTAATGTCAACTTGATAGAATCTGGAGCCGTCTAGGAAGAGGGAATCCCAACTGAAAAACTGTCTCTGTAGGATTAGCCTGTGGTCATGTCTTTGAGGAAATGTCTTGAGTGATGGTTGACGTAGGAAAGCCCCACCCACTGTGAACAGTCTCTCTGTGCAGTGTTGTATTTAGTTTGCTGGTCCCATGTTTGCTGGTCCCATGTCCCAGAGGTCTCGGATCCACAGACCTGCCCGGCGCCGTTTATCCACCCGCCGCCGCCCGGGTCTCCAGAAACGACTCAAAGGCTTATATTAAGTTCATGCTGTTTGGCCTATGGCTCAGGCACATTGCTAGCTAGCTCTCATATCTTAAATCAACCCATTTCTATTAATCCACGGGCCACGTGGCGGCCCGTAGCTCACCCGTGTTCCTTACATGTTGCTCCTTTTGCGGCTTCCGCGCGATCTTCCTGACTCCACCCTGTTTCTCTATCTAAGCTCTGATTCTCCTCCCACCTATTTTACAGTACCTGCCATAGCCCAAACCAGCTCCTTTATTTAAAGATACAGTACGCACAAATATATTCCCACATTTCCCCCTTTTTCTCTAATCAAAAAGGAAGGTTTCAATTTTAACATAGCAAAATTACATATAACAAAATAGCTATCAAGCAAGAATTATAGTTATAATATCTAGTCTATTTGTATTTAGCAAAATTAAAGAAAATACTCTATCATCTATCTTATCTTTATGAACCTAAAGTTTTATATCTAATATATTTTTTAAATGACTAAGAAAAACTGTACATATAACTATTTAATCTTCAACTACATCAAAGACCACAGAAGGATATAATATTTACCCAAGTAAACCAGAAGTGCAAACGACTTCTAAAATCTAGAAAGGACAGAGATGATACCTATCTGCCTGGACAGTCACCCAAAGTTCCTTTATAAAGTTGGGGCATTCATCTTCAGCCTACAGGCCCAAAGTCTCTTTTTATTTTAGTGAAGTAGGAAATCCGCTCTGTCCATTCTGGCACAGTTCATCCGTTGTTTTTCCTTGAGTCTTGAAGAATGTCTGACAGTTTTCTCTGTAAAGCAGGAACCTGAATGATGATCTTGGCTTGTTCTGCCAAAGTCCAGAGGTCATCTTCTTATGGAACCTGCATGTCCAGTTTAAACAGCATACTGTCAAGCAGTCAATATAAAAACAGTTTCTTCTCCAGTGGCTTACCATTACCACAAATAGATGAGATTCTATATGGAGTTTCTTCAATGCCCATCTTCCTGTTGAAGTAAATTAGTGCTGCCAGGTATAGACCTGTCTCACTGTCCAGAAAAGTCTAAGCTCTTAAAACATTTTAAATGCCATATTCTGTAGGTCTTAGAAGTATTTGAAGATTATCTATTTAATTGAAATATATCTTTGTATACCTAAAAATCTTAACTAACCTAACTATAAGTTTGATTATCAAAAGTGACTATTAACCTTTATTTCTTAATTATACATTACAATTTTAAAACAGTTACATGAACATCATATCTTAAACAAGAATAGAAAAACACATACAGCATAATAAAATTGACTTTAAATTTGTATCAATAAACCAAAATCTATACCAATGTAAAGCAGTTTGAGATTAACAGCTGATTACCTGTAAATTCAATAATCTAATTTTTTAAAAAAGCATTTACATACCATATCCCCCGTTTTTTCTTAGAAAGAGATTGACTATGACCATTAACCATTTATAATGAAAACAAACATTTAGAAACAATATTTGGGGAATTTGGGCGTTGTTTTTCTATTACTACTTCCTGCTGATTAAGGGGCGTTGAAAGTCTCACGGTTGTTGAGGCTGAATCAGTCTGCAGCTCTGAAGCTGTTCTGGCCATCTCTTCTCATCAGAGGTTTTTTCAGGGGGTCTTGGTTGATGAAACCATATTTGCCTGGAAGCAATCCACAGGTTCTCATCTGTGGAAACAGAAACAGAACTCTTCCAAAGCAATAAATCCTTAGACACAAATTTCAAAATCAAAATACCTTTAAAATATACATTCTTGTTTAACTTAGTAGCCTTTGCAATCCATTGTCTTTTTGCAGTTAGCTCATTAACAGTTAAAAAATTAAAAGAAAACACAATAACAACCAAAATCCAGATTTTGTGTCTATTTTCCATCTTTACGTGGCTTATTATATTTTTATCACTCTATTTCTCGCTTTAAAAACTTTTTCTAACCTCTTTATTTTCTCTCTGAGGCCTATGTACCTTTTACAAACATTGTAACCCGTTTACAGGTTTTCTTTTTATCTGAATCTGTTTTATTGTGAATCCTTAATCATCTTCTAACCTTAAGAGCTTTTAAAATACATTCTCCAAAAAGAAGCACAGTTTTTGCAAATTAGGCTGAATCACTAAGTTTTCTTAAGCGGACCGTAAACAGAGCACACCCAAGAAGGTGCTGCCACGAAGAAAATCTGTTTCTCTTTTGTTCCAAATAAGCAGAAATCTAAAATCAATCACATTACTGAGTCTTTTGTTAGTTTTCAGGAACCCGCCTGATTGTAGCTCACACTGCCTGTCGCCAGCCCGCCGCTGGCGCCATTTTGAGTGTGACCCGGACCATGCTTTGTTTGTACAAAGACCCGATTTACATACACAATTTGGAAGCTGCCTTTGATCAGTTTCTGCGATCTAGAACTCTTTTTAATCTTTGTCAGGCTCTAAGTGGATAATCGGCCCACGTTGGATGCGCCATCTGTTGTATTTAGTTTGCGGGTCCCATGCCCCAGAGGTCTCGGATCTATAGACCTGCCTGGCGCCGCTTATCTGCCCGCCGTCCGACCCACAGACCTGCCGTGCCAGACCCCTCAGCTGCCCAGCCGTCCAGGTCCCCAAAAATAACTCAGAGGCTTATATTAAGTTCATGCTGTTTGGCCTATGGCTCAGGCACATTGCTAGCTAGCTCTCATATCTTAAATCAACCCATTTCTATTAATCCACGGGCCACGTGGCCTCGGCCCGTAGCTCACCCGTGTCTCCTTACATGTCGTCTCCTGGGCGGCTTCCGCGCGGTCTCCTGACTCCACCCTGCTTCTCTATCTAAGCTCTGATTCTCCTCCCACCTATTTTACAGTACCTGCCATAGCCCAAACCAGCTCCTTTATTTAAAGATACAGTACGCACAAATATATTCCCACAGTGCAGGTCTTGGGCTGTAGAGGAAAGCTTGCAGAACGAGCAAGAGAGAAGATAAGAAACCGATATTCCTCCATGGTTTCTGCTTCAGCTCCAGCTTGAGTTTCTGGCCTGGATTTCCTCAATGATGGTTGTGACCGAGAAGTATATGTCTATGTAGCCATTCCTTTTCATAAGTGTTTCTTTGGTCATGGTGTTTATCACAGCAACAGGACCAAAGAAGGACCTCTGTTCTCAAGCATCTCTGAGGCCATGGTTTTCTACTATTTTTCAAGGAAAATGAGCTCAACATCAATGTTAGCATTTTAAAAAAGCCTAACATTGTGTCTAGGGAATAGAAAGCTATTACCCCATTAACATGTAAAGTCGAAACCAGCTCAAGAAGCAGGTTTTCTAATTAAGAAAACTGTTAAAAGAGGAAAATAGGGACTTCGAGAAATCAAATTATCTTCTTCTGTGAAACCATTTATGAAAGGGAGGCCCTTTCCTGGGGTTGGCCTGGCATAAACTTCTTTCATCAAAAACAAAACAAAACAAAACAAACGATTTATTTATTTATTTATTTATTTATTTATTTATTTATTTACTTACTTACTTACTTACTTACTCACTTATTTATTTATTTATTTATTTATTTATTTATTTATTTATTTATTTATTTATTTATTTATTTATTTATTTATTTATATGAGTGTGCTGTGTACACTTGTGTTAATATGGAGCTCAGAAGATTAGGTATCAGATGTTTTTCTCCACTTTTCACCTAATCCTTTGAAGCAGATTCTCTCCTTGAACATTGAGGGGGATGCATGCCTTGTTATTCTGGTGTTGGGATCCGAACCCCTGTCCTCATGATTGCACAACAAGTGATCTTAATCACTTATCCATCTTTCCAGCCACAGATGTTTTTATTTAAAATCTCTCATTGTTTCATGATTTCACGTATCTCTTTGGGGCTATCAACTTTCCTCTTGCACAGAGGGGGGGCATTGAGGTGTCCAGCAGCTAGATTCCTGGACCCATTGGTCACAGTAATACTGGACCGTCCTTCAATAACAATAGTACCTATCTTTCCCTGATCTCAACAACACATTGTGGTGGCATTGCAGCCAGATAATGCTCAATCGACTACTTTCTGTAAGATGGTACTTTAGAGATTTAGAACAAATGCAAACCACAACAACTACCTAGAACTGAATGGCCTCTACATTTACTGAGACATAGTTTACAGAACTAGACATGAACACAATATGCATCACTTCTGCCTGCATGCCATTGACCTTGACTCCTTGTGGAACATCTGTATGTCTCTAGACTAAGGAATTAAGAGGGCCACATGAATGTCTGTTGAGGAGTATGTTTCTATCAGTTTGTTCTTTCCTCGCATCCTATATAGACAGAACATAGCTGCTGTAGCCACTTTTTCTCATTGATGATACATAGTACCTAATAAAAAACAACTGAAGAAAGATGGATTTATTTTTGGATCACAGTGTGAGAGTTCAATCCATCATGGCAGCCAAGCCATAGTGGAAGGAACATGAGGCAATAGATCACACTGTATTTGTAGTCAGCAAGTAGAGAGAGATGAGCACTGGTGTTCAGTTTACTTTCTTCCTTTTATTCAGTCCAGAACCCCAACCTGTGGAATGGTACTGCCCACATTTAGAATGGGTCTTCCATCTCAGTTAACCTAATCTAGTAGTTCCCTCACACACACACACACACACACACACACACACACACACACACACACACACACAGAGAGAGAGAGAGAGAGAGAGAGAGAGAGAGAGAGAGAGAGAGAGAGAGAGAGAGGGAGGGAGGAAGGGAGGGAGGGAGGGAGGAGTATGCCTCCTAGATTGTTCTAGACCTTGTCAAGCCGACCATTAAATATCAACCATCTCCCCATCTCCACAATCAACCCATCCTGAAGAGAGATGTCTCCATTCCTGTGGTGACACAGAATCATATTAAGTGTGCAGGGTCCCTTGATGATGGCTGATTCTCTCTATCAGAAGATTTGGATGCACCTTGTTCAGTGCCCTGGGTGCCAAAATGACAAGTCATCAATACACAGCGCCTCAGGTTTTAGAAGGAAAGCATAGTGTATCCATCTCTGTGATTGACAGGGCTAAGCAGCAACCACACAGGCCTTCAGGGCGTGACTCTTTCCTCTGAGAATGCCCTTCTGTATTTTGGCTTCTGGTTGTCCTGCTAAGAGCCTTCATTTTCTGTCCTTCCCCTTGGTGTTGAAGATAGTCCCTGAAAAATAAGCCCACACTCTCCTTGTCAAAGTCTAGTGTTTCCATTTTTGTTTAAAAAAAATCTTGAATTTATAATTCAACTTCATTCAGGCAATTGTCAACTTCTTTGTCCAACACTCCCTGTTGGGATCTTTGTTGCTGATATTTTTATGTCTGTATTTTGTTTATCAGTGTCTAAATGATGCTGATGTTAGTGTGAGAGATGTTCATACTCTATACACCTCGATTTGTGGAGGTCCAAGGAGACCAGGCAAAGTCTAATCATTGAGTCCCACTGCCCTAAGGTCACCATCACAGGAGGGCAAACATGAAGTGTGGAGCATTTTCAGAGACAAGGTCTGAAAGTGGCTTACACAGTTTGGCCTATCACTCTGTTGGTTAGCATGTTCCCCACAAGGCCCTCAGATAAATGCTGTTTATCTCCTGGTGTGTGGAGGGGGTGCTCTACAGCCTTGGAAACTGTGCTTATTTTGAACTGGCTGTAGCTTCTAGTGGGTCTTAGCTCACTCATGGTTTCATTGATAATTTAGTATGATTTTGTCAATAACTTTGAAGGATTCTCTTCTTGGTACTCAGCCAGTTCCTAAATGTAGGTCTCACTTTCCACTTGAGACATTCATAACAAACTATACTTTTGACATTAGGCTTTCATAACAAACTACACTTTTTATTTGATTTTTACCCTGTCACATCATACAATAAAGAGAGTTTCCCATAATAGAGAGTGAGAGGGAGAGAGAGAGAGAGAGAGAGAGAGAGAGAGAGAGAGAGAGAGAGAGAGAGAGAGAGAGAGAGAGACGTGGGGGGGGGGGGGAGTATTCATATCCACACCCAGATTGCATTCCCTGCAGTATAAATCTTGCATTAGTGGTCTTTATTCTTTTACATGTAGCATGTAGATCAAGGACATCCAGTTCTTCCCCTAAACTTTTTTCTTTACAGCAATACCTTGACAGACGAAGACAGAAGCAATCAGCATACTATCAACACATGTTGCAAAGTTTCCCTACTGAGCTAAGATTGCTCTGGACAGGCCCTGACAGCCTTGGTTCTTTGGAACATAGCCCTCCATCTTTCTAATCTGAGGCATCATCTTGCTCCACATTCTTTCAGTAGTCTGCTGAATGCTGTTTGTTACAGATTTTTTTAAAATTTAATTTACTTTGCGTTTGGGGAGAGTGGGCCATGTACCCCAATATAGCAAATCTCAGATGACTGAGAAAGAAAGATTATTTATTTGTTGAAGGATTCAAAGGTGAGCATTCACAGATACAAGAAAGAGGATGCAGGTGAGCCATTCCTGGAAGGCTGTCCTGGTTTCACATGGCTCCACTCTATAGGTCAGTTCCTCCATTCAAGAGCATAAGATGGTAAGAGTCTGTGTACGTTCCCCAATCTTAAACTGGCTATCTGACCACATTCCAAATACTGATGCCTCAAGGCCGAAGGTGATTCCCAGATCTATGCTAGTCAAGAAATTATGCCTTTAGGTCAAGGTATAATAAGTACCTTCTCTCCCCTACACCCCAATGCTGCCCTTGAATTCACTGTGTAGCCCAACTGGCTATGAACTTACAGCAATCATCCTGAATCAGCCTCCTAAATGCTGCATTATTATTGTGCATCAACATTATCCAGTGTTTGGGGTTTTTAATGGTGGCATGTGATCTTGGCCACTGCCCATCTGATAATCACGGCCTCAAGACAACAAATACTCATTTCCTCTCATGTCATAGTTCAAGTAGAGTGTGTGGCTCTCCTAAGCAATGATCAATAACTTAGAGGTATGGACTTCTTGCACCAGAAAGTGACTCTAGGGGAAACCTTGATCTGAGTGTCATAAGGCTGGAAGTGAAGGTGTTTTGCAGGGTATCAAGTAGTTTACATCATTTCAATCTCAGTCAGTTAGCATATAGAAGCATGTCCACCCATTAAATACAATTTGTGCTAGAGAATGAGGAAGGACCCGAGGTGTAGAATGAATACTCACAGTCTCTACCACTTTAGAACAAGTGGGAGATTTTGGTCAAATGACACCCTTTGTGTCTAAGCCTAGATGACAGTAAAAGTCCTGTAATATAGAAAGAAAGAATATTAGGGACCTTCAAATATATCCTAAAAATAATCCCTGAGAGCTCCTTAAAAGACAAAGGGCCATCTTCCCCACCACCACTACTGGTTAGTAACTTTGGTGATGGTACTTGGGCATCTGTGATGGGGTATGTTTGTTATGTTTTTATTTTGAGTGTCTATGTGGTGCTGGTGGCAGTATAAGGGTCGTGGAGCTACTGTCCACTCTCATTTACAAAGTCCTGTCAGGTTAGTAACCACCCAAGACTACAGGGTACATTAGTGGTTATAACCTAGCTAATCTTTGAATTTCATTGGCCTCTATGCTCAGCTTTGCTTGGATCATCCTCTTTATAGCTATCGTTTGGGATTTATCTCTAATTATTCATGCCTAAAGGAGACAAGGGAGCCTGGGCATAGATAAAGACAAACAAGATTTTCAAAAATTCTTTAAAAAGAAGAGCTAGGCTGGTGGCGTATCTCACTAGGTGTGTAGCGTGCTTGCCTGGTATGCAGGAGGCCTTGGATTTGATCCCCAGAAATTCAAAAACTGTATGTAGGGGACACATTTGTAAGTCGAGGTGGAGGATTAGATATCAAAACTCTTCTTTGCTACAAATTGAGTTTTAGGCCAATATGAGCTACATGACATTCAGCTTTTTAAAAAAAACAAAAAAAAATCACATCAAAAAGAGACGAAAGAGAAGAAATAAGAAAACAAAGAGGAGCTGGAGGTATTAAGTTTGGCATAGGTCATATGAGCTTATTCTTTTGGCTTGGCACAGGGAGTCCCTCCCCTTTGAACTGTGCACTTACCGATGCTCTGCTCATCATTGACCATACAAAGGGCATGAAGAGACTTTGGGTGGGGCTAGTCTGCCTCCTGGTGGCTCTTTTAGGATCTGAATCTGCTTACTGCTGTGTTGAGATGAGGACTGGCTGGAGGCTGCAGGAGAGGCAGAATGCTCTGTCAGATCTGGCTGGAGTCTTGGTGAAGGGTCAGAGGTGTGTTGACTGCTTGTCATAAAGGTGTTAGCTCTCCCCTGACACCTGGGGCTTTAATGAAGGCTCAGCTGGAAGGCGCAGGGACCTGCCAGAATCTTGTAGTAGGTGCCCGATTTTCATTTTTCCTGCCCCTTCTGAGTGGCAGAGACAGAGCAGTTTAAAAGCCCATGGTTCTCAGATGTAGAAGGGAATTTTCAAGGTCAGGTTGGTCCAGTATATCTGTTCTCAAAGCCGGAGATGTTTGTAATATTTGTTAGTCTGGTATCTCTGTTCTCAAAGCCAGAGATAGTTGTAATATTCTGCACTGGAAGGCCTGGGGAACTGTGAGGGACCAGAGTGATAGAAGGCTGGTGCCATAAGAGATTGTGTGAAAAGTCACAGCTTCTGAAAGTGAAGTGGTACCTGGTAAAGTGGCAAGGCTAATGTCAGCTATCAGAGAAAAACTGAGACCTGGTTATGACTGTCCCCAGCCTGTCTGGATTTTCCAACTAAGCTCAGG
This sequence comes from Phyllotis vaccarum, assembly GCA_033318265.1. Classification (NCBI taxonomy): domain Eukaryota; kingdom Metazoa; phylum Chordata; class Mammalia; order Rodentia; family Cricetidae; genus Phyllotis; species Phyllotis vaccarum. The sequence goes on from JARWLC010000003.1 coordinate 1,001,233, forward strand.
CTAGAACAAAAGACCTAGGGTTACCATCTATGATCCTCTCCATATGTACCCATGCCATGCCCTACTTATCTATAGCCTTCTCCCTCTGCACCCATGCCCTGCTCATCTATAACTCCCTCCCTCTTCACCCATGCCCCGATCATCTATGACCCCCTCCCTCTACCTCATGCCCTGCTCCTCTATGCCCCCCTCTCTCTACCCCATGCCCTGCTCCTTTATGAACCCCTCCCTCTACCTCATGCCCTGCTCATCTATGACCCCCTCTCTCTACCCCATGCTCTGCTCATCTGTGACCTCCTCCCTCTACCTCATGCCCTGCTCATCTATGACCCCCCTCCCTCTTCACCCATTCCCTGCTCCTCTATGGCCCCCTCCCTCTACCTCATGCCCTGCTCATCTATGACCCCCTCTCTCTACCCCATGCCCTGCTCATCTATGACCCCCCTCCCTCTTCACCCATTCCCTGCTCCTCTATGACCCCCCTCCCTCTTCACCCATTCCCTGCTCCTCTATGGCCCCCTCCCTCTATCCCATGCCCTGCTCATCTATGACCCCCCTCCCTCTTCACCCATTCCCTGCTCCTCTATGACCCCCTCCCTCTACCTCATGTCCTGCTCATCTATCTCCCCCTCTCTCTACTCCATGCCCTGCTCATCTATGACCCCCTCCCTCTACCCCATGCCCTGCTCCTTGTTGCCCTATTTATCTTCCAACTTTGTTTTGTTCCCATGAGAAAGCACAAAAGATAAGATTTTATACAAAAATATATTTTATATATAAATTCAATAGTTATGCCTACAAAAATTTTACAATATCATAACATTATGATTTTATCCTAAATATTTTTTAAATAAAATCTTTGTGCTGATTCTTTCAAAGCTCCTTCACAATACTGGAGCAAAGTAAATGTGGCAAATATTCTGCATTGCATACAACATTAAAGTGACAGAAGGTATCGAGGGCTTTAAATTCAAATTACACCAAAGTACATGCAAATTAAATAAGAATATTAATAACTTAGAGGTAATTCTTTAAGCATTATGATTTCACATTCCTACAGACAGCTCCTCTCCCATCGAGATATAATCACTCTATCTCAGCACAGTTTTCAAAAAAGACAAGGGTGCAGATTTTTTTGTTTCTTGGCTCCTGGGTTGGTGTCTGTTCAGGCATGAGACTTCAAGGCTTTGGAGTTTGTGCTTTCTTGTCCAAATACTTCACAGCATCTTGAACCCACGGATGATTGGCGTCAGTACAGAGTTCCATACCCTTCTTGGTCTTGAAGCTGTGGGAAAGAGAGCTCTGTTAGAGAGTGTATAGCTTATGCTGTGAGTACCTGCCTGGTGCATTACCCCAAGTTGATGACATTACCCCAGGGATGGTGGAAAAAGAAGAAAAACAAAGGAAGGGCCTAATGGAAAGATGCAGTCCTCATTGGCCAAAGGTCAGCACTCTGCCCCTCCCACCCCCTGCCCTGGATCCTGGATGGAGAGGGAGTCCTGAACCAGTGGCTCTGAAGAGAGTGGTGAGTTTCCATGCTCCCAACGAAAGTTATCTGAGTTTGCATTCCCTCACATTGAGTGTGTAATCCTCTCCACTGCCTCTGGGAATGACTTAGGGGATGAAGGCTGGTGCTGTACTCACATGACAGCTTCCCAAGGACACTGACTACTGGTGATCCTTTTGTAGCTCTTGAGATTCTTTTGGGGGATCTTTGGTTTCTTGACATAGCAGCATGCATGTGGATTGATCCCATCTACAATAAAGAACAAGAAAAGTTTCTCTGGTAGTGGATTCCAGGTCTCTCACGTATTTCCTCCTGTGGTAGGAAGCAGTCAAGGTTGTAAGAAAAGACAGAAGAAGTTGCCCATGCCTAGTATAATCTGACCTCTTTTTTGGCTGTCCCTCAATTCTCTCTCACTTGTTTGGGTTATATGCTAGTCAAAGGGGGTGAGAAGAGTTTATAACAATGCTGTGTGTCGCTAGAAAGCATTAGTATAATAACCTAGTTCCTTAGAGTAAGATGACCCTAGTTCTGAGTCTTCCTTTTAGACTAGAAAACTTTGTGTCTAGTTGTGAGCATCTTGTAGACAGAGCCTTTACAGAATCACTGTCACTGGAAGCTGGGGTGGCTGAAGCACACATTGGTACTGGGGCTTTTTTCCTTCCCTCTTCTACCTGAGAACACACTCTACCCCAGGCCCCTCTTTGATGACCCAGAACCCCATCAATGGAGTAACAGCTGGTACAGGAACTGTCTTGTTTGCACAAATGAACCTGAGAAGGATCAGATTCGGGTCCTGGCTCTGGCCTTGGTCTTGTCTTTCTGATGACTTCCTTTGCCAAAGCCAGTAAGATGAGGCTACAGGTAACCCTCATTTTGTAATGAAAACCCAGAAAAGTAATGGCATGCTCCAGGAGATAAAGAGGCAAGACTTACCTGGCTGGGCATGTATGTGGATGCTGAAGGCAGCAGCTGTGAGCAGCAGGCACAAAAGCATGGCAGAGATCTGCATAGTGGAGAAAGGAAGAGCTGTCTTCAGTGAGAGCTGGAAGATTCTGAGCTGGCCTGGCTTCTGCTCTCCTGGCAGCTCTGCATCCTCTTTTATAGAAAGCAAATAGGGAGGGACCTTCATTTGGAATGAATCACAGGAGGGCGTGATTTGAGGCTGCTCTGTTTCCATTTAACACCAGGAATGGGAAATGAGGTGATGACTCTGTCCTGATAGAACGCTGTACTGTGAATTCTGGCTATTCTTTCCAGTTTGGATACTATGAAAAGAAACATTTTCTGATGAATGAGGAAGGAAACGGAGGTGGCAAAGTCAAAGAATTCCTATTTCCTCCTTTAAGCAACATCCTTAGGAACCCTAAGTTCAGAAGCAAGCACTAAAATTTTGGCTAGATTTAAAAGCAAACTCAAAGAATGACAGTTCAGGTAGCTTTTCAGATCTCAGCAGAAATAAGAGTAATAGGTTGTTAGCCCATATATATATGGGATATATATATATATATATATATATATATATATATATATATATATATATATAGTTTCCCAAACCCTGTGTCAGCTATAGTTAGGTTTCAGATAGGAAGGTTGAAGGGCCTTGCTTAAGCAGTACTTGCTTAGAATCTTTCACATCTTTGTAGATAAATGATGGTTGAGGTTGAGGATCATCCTGAGTCCTTCACTCCAAGTTCTGGTATCTGGAAGAATTTGAATAGATGTATATTGCACCAGCTGGTGTTCTTTCTCTGCCTCCCACTGTGAAGACCATATATTTTACATGATGCTTTAAAGTCTCCAGAGGCATAAAGATACCTCTTAGAAAGAAAGAGTAAAGGAACCTACAGGGATGTTTTAAAAGCACTCTATAGTACCAAGTCTGGAAGACAATAGCAGAGAGAGCATTTAGAAAGGGCAAGGGTCTGAGTTCCATCTCCAGAAATACTATCCAGAGGAGTTACGCAATGACACAGAACATGGGGATCTTGGAATCTTGTGATTTCTAAAATATCTGATTAGCTATGACAATATCTTTTCTAAGTAAAAGAACATAAGGAAGTTGAGCTGAGAGTAATGGCATACATCTTTAATCTCAACCCTCAGCACATGAGAGGCTAAAGCAGAAGAAGGATCATGAGTTTGGGGCAAATCTACATTACAGAGTGATACATCATGTCCAAAAGTCTGGAGTCTTGGAATGTAGAGCATGCTATACACGAACACTTGACCAGCATTCATAGCAAAGACACAAACCTAAACACTAATCAAGCAGCAATGTGAAAATCCAACCTTTGGAATGAGAGAACACATTCACAGATCATGTCACTGAGACACAACTGGTTGGGGGTCATCATCCAGCTAATATAAAGAATTCCCACAGTTTAGCAGCTAATCAAATCAGACGAACAAAAATCTGAACTGAAAAGGGGTAAGAAGTATCAAAGGACCCTTAGGGATGATAGACAACAAGCACAGAGAAAGACATCCACGTGGCTAGACATTGGAAGCTTGTGTGAGGCTCTGAGTTCAATGTAAAGTCCCTATATGTAAATGAATAAAAATGCAAAGGAAAGATACTTCACCCCATTATAGTACTTACATCAAAATAAAGACTGGGGCTTATAAGCTCAGTGATAGAGAACTATCCTAGCATCTCCAAGACTCTGGGTTCCAAACAGTACTGTTAAAAAAAAAATGGTGGGCAAAGAAGGAAATGGAGAGTTATTTAGTGAGTATGTAATTTGGGTCTTACTAGGTAAAAATGGCCTAGAGGTCTTTTGTACAATGATGTCAACATTAATTCCATAAACTACACTTAAAGATAGAAAGTGTGGTGAATTTTGTGCATATTTGCCACTGTCTTAAAAGTCAAATGGAAAAATGGAGTCTCTAAAAAGTAAATTTTATAGTTTTCAATACAAACTGATGTGTGTTCTTTAAACAGTGACTTATTGATCTGTCTGTGACTCACTTGTATGTGATGGGGACCATGAATGAGGCACAATAGATACATACTAGGAAAGCAAAATGTGGAGCAACCCAAGAAGTGAGGCTGGAGTGAGGGCACAGTTGGTAAAGAGAACGTCAGACAAACATGAGAACCTGAGTTTGAGCCTCAGAACCCACCTAAAAGTTGAGCAAAGTGGTACAAATCTGAAATCCCATTTTGTGGATGTAGAGACAGGAAGGTCTTCAGGGCCCTCTGGCCAGTGAGCCTGATCCAATGAGTGAGAGCTGGGTTCCTCCCCCCCCTTTTTTTTTTCAAAAAAATATGGACAGTGTTTGAAGAACAATCTCTGGACCTTTGGCCTCCATACAGATATGTTCATGAAACTCAGCAACAAGACACCATGGTGCCCAGAAGTTCTTGTACTTCTAGATAGGTACCAAGAAAGATGCTCCTGGGACAAGAGCTTTGATCTTGTTCTTGGGATAAGCATCCATGGGCTTCTGCTTTGTCCCTTTACAACCAACCACTGGCCACAGTGGGAGTGGGGTTGGTGGATATGCCTTTCTTAAGTGGCCATCACTGTTGTTTGCTGCCCACAAAAGGCTGAAGCTGGTTTATAGCTGGCACAGACCCTGGGCTTCTGATTATCTTAACCACATGATACCTTCAGAAAAAAAATCTATAGCTGATATTCTGAGCTACTGGTAGAGACATGTCACATCCCTCCCCCCTTCCTATATGACTTTCTGGCTGGTTTTCTTGCTTCACCCACACCTGATCTACAATTCTTTTAAGCAAAAGCTCCTAGGCTTGAGTGAGAACTCCACATTTCTAACCAATTCCCTACTTTAGACCATTTTATCCAAAGCCTTTATTGTTCAAAATCTTGCAAAATATTCACTTCAATGCCTTTATACCCAAATGATTTTCAGTAGAACTGTGGAGGGTATGAAGTCACTCAAGGAAAGGTATTCCAGCAAATGGCGCAGAGAAATCCAGTAATCCACATTCAAATAAACAAAAGGAAACCCCAGATCTCACGGTACATGAAAATCAATTCAAATAGGATAAAAATATAAAATGTCAGACCTGAAGTCATGAAATGACTAAAAGGAATCACACAGGAGATGCTTCATGACTTGGGACTAAGCACGGAGTTTATGGAAAAGACCCTAAGGATAGGAGATAAGGGCAAGAACTAACCAACATGCTTTCTTTCTCTTTCTTCCTTCCTTCCTTCCTTCCTTCCTTCCTTCCTTCCTTCCTTCCTTCCTTCCTTCCTTCCTTCCTTCCTTCTTTCCTTCCTTCCGTCCTTCCTTCCTTCCTTCCGTCCTTCCTTCCTTCCTTTCTCTCTTTCTTTCTTTCTCTCTCTCTCTTTCTTTCTTTTCTCTTTATAACAAACTTAAAGTACAGGAAAAGAAGCAATCAGTTGAGTTAATGAATTAACTCGTAGAATGGGAACAAATACAGGAGACCCCATCTCATCCCTCTACTACCACTGAATGCATAAACAGTATATTCAAAAAGCCACCTCCCAAATGGAGGCACAGATAAGTAAAAGAATCCTCAACTTTCCTTATCATCAAATGTGATAATTAGTGTCAATTGTCAACCTAACAGAATCCAGCACTACCTGGGAGGAGGGCCTCTGGGTGTGTCTGTAGGAATGATCTATGTTAGGCTGATTTGAATGGAAAGACTTGCCCACTCTGGGCAGTGCCATTCCCTAGAGAGGACCTTGGATTCTGTGAGTAGAGAAATAGAACCAAGTAGCCTTTCACCTCTCTCTGCTTTTCTGTTTCAGATGGGACACGATCAGTTTCTCCAAGTTCTTATTGCCTTGGTTTCTCTACCTTGATGGAAGCAAGAAGAAACCCTTTCTGCCTTAAGTCACTTTGTCAGAGAATTTCTTTTTTTTACAGCAACAAAAAAATAAATGAAGACCTCAGGGAAATGCAAATAAAAACCACAGTGAGACATCACTTCCCTCCAGTCAGGAGGGCTATTGCCAAAAAGTCAAAAATAAATAACGCTGGTGAGGATGTGGAGAAAGGGAGCTCCTTGAAACTGTTAATAGAGAAGTAGTGTAGCCATTGTCAGGACTAGTGTGGTAGTTATTATTAAAATATTAAAAGTTAGAATTAGCAAATGGTCTAGCAATCCCCATTCCTGGGTATGTAGCCAAAGAATAGGAATCAGTAAGTCAAGAGACATCTACACTCTATGCTTATCACAGCATTTATCCACAACAGTTAAGAAATGGAAGCAGCTTAGTGTTACTTGCTGAGTAGATGACGATGATGTGCTACAGTATAGAACTGAATATAGAAACTGAATGTCATCATGTTACATGATATAATCCAGACCCAGGAAAACCAGTCTCATGTGATCTTCCTCATGTGAGCCACAAAGTTGTCCTCATGAAAGCTGAACATAGAATGTTAGTTACTAAAGACTGGGTAGGGCAGAAGAAGGGGAGGGTTAAATAAAATCATCTAGCAGATACCAAGTTACAGATAGATTGGAGAAAGGAATTCTGGTTGCTGTATTATATGCCATTAAATTGTAATTAATTAATTCTGTGCATATTTAAAAGGTCAGAAGAAAGAATTCTGAGTGTTTTCAATTTAAAGATGATAACTCTTTTAGTGGTGTATGTGTATGTGTATCTCTCTCTCTCTGTGCGTGTGTGTGTGTGTGTGTGTGTCTATGTGTGTGTGTGCCTGTGTGTTTGCACTTACTTTATTTGGACACTGTGCAATGTATACATGTACCAAAACATTGCATGAGAGGCTGGAGTGAAGCTTCAGTGAGTAAAAGCATTTGTTTTGTTCTATATATTAGAATGCATGAGGGTTCAGAACCATATAAAAATAAGATATGGTGGCACTCATTTATAATCTAGGTACCCCAGTGGTGAGTTGGAAAGTGGAGACAGAGACCCACCCCGGAAGCTCATAGGTAAGCTAGCACAGAGTACACACTACAAAGGCAGAAACAAGAGAGATGCTTCCTCAGTAAGGTAGAAGGAGAGAATCAACTCTCAAAAGCTGTCCTCTGATCTCCACATATGGTCTGTGGCTCACAAGTGCTTGTGCATGCACACACACACACACACACACACACACACACACACACACACACACACACACCACAATGATAATGGTGATGATGATATTCATTTAATCACAATGCCTCTTAAATATACACAAATTTTCTGCATCAATTATGTTCAAAAGCAAGTTTAAAAGCCCATGTCAGGGTTGACTGGGAGCACAAGCTGTGCCACCAGATTCCCCAAGATCCCGGGTCCTTTCCTTCACCTCTCATTCCTAATTAGAAGATGGTCAAGTTCAGAACAAAGACCACCCTAAAAACCCACACCAGATGCTACAGCACTTGCTGAGAGCCGGGTAAGCTGCCTAAGAGGACCAAGAAGCATATGGCCCAATCCTGCTGTGCCACCAAGGTCTTCTCGGAAACCTCCTAAACCTACCAACAGGAAGGAGAGCTTCCTCTATTTTGACACCCTACATTAGAATCTTTGGGAAAGTTTTATGCTTAGGTATTTTCTTTTAATGTATATTTTATGGCTAGAGAGATGGCTCAGTGGTTAAGAGCACATACTGCACTCTTGGAGAGGACCCAGGTTTGGTTCTCAGAACCCATGGCCTGTGGTTTATAACTGCTTGAGAATCCAGCTCTGGGGGATCCAATGCCTATGGGCACTTTGGACATCTACACCTATGCGCACAAATGCACATGTAGAAAGACAAACACACACACAAAATTAAAATAAAGTTTTAAAGATGTTTGTTTGTTTGTTTACTTGTGTGTGTACACACACATGTGCCATGACTTACGATTGGCAGTCAGGGGCCAACTTACAGGAGTCACTTCTCTCCCTCCCACATGTGGATGTGTTTGAGATAGGAGATCATTGTGGCTGTGAAGATGAATATGAAAGTAGGAAGGTCAGAATGTTAAAGAGATGTGACCACAGCTGGGTGTGGTGGTGCATGCCTATAACCCTAGAACTGCACAGTCAAGAGAGACAAGACTTGCATGAGTTCGAGGCTAACTTGGACTACATAATAGGTTTAAAGCTGCTGGGTTCAAAAAGATGAGACAACAACAAAGCCTGTAGAGAGAACATGCTCACAGAAGGAGGGATTGGAGATTTAAGGGGAGGAGAGAGACAGAGGGACAGAGAGGCAGAGAGATAGAGAGAAGGAATCTAAAAAGATTTCTAGAAGTTGCAATTGATCCATTGAGGGACTGCAGCTAGACTGACCCAGCGTAGACTTAACAACCCAACTGTTTGCTAATGTATTTGGTTGTTTTAAGTCTTTGGGTTTATGGTGATTTGTTAGTGGCAATCGGAGATTAATATAGAGTGTGATACCTGGGTCAGGGTGCTGCTGTAATAAATCATAAAAATGGCTCGAGGATTGAGCAATAAACAGAGACTGGAAGCCCAAGAATGATGGGAAAGAATAAAGACATTCTGGAATAAAGTGTTGGCAGCAGCGGGAAATGAACACATCTTGGCTTCCTTGAGTGCCTAAGCTCTGCCAATGCTTTGTGCTCAGTTTCACTACGCAAGAACCAAGGAACCCATCATGCTTGCCTCGAGAAAAAGAAACTAACTCAATATTTCACAAGAATGAGCAGATAGAACTTGCAAATGCATTGGGAGAGGCCTATGGGGGTGGGAGCTGTACATGTGCCCCCCCTTTCTCTTTCTGCCTCTAAGGTTTCTTTGTAGCCAGTCAGCCTGGCATCAGAGATCCCTCATTCTATAAGCTGCAAAACAGAGACATACTCATTTCTGTTTTTTTGTTTTCTCTTTTTGCATCCAATAAAAATTTTTTCTAACCAGTAATCAACATTGTCAATCACCGAACCTGGAATATAGGGCCAGTGAGTTCCACATAACAAAACCTACAACTTGTTTGATGTCAGATGTATCAGGGATGTTGGAGTTCTGAAGGAGACCCTCGGCTTCAGCTAGAATGTCTGGCCTGGCTCAGGAATGCTCCAGTCTGAGCTGCAGCAATGGAAACTTCCCAGAAGATTTGCTCCTAGATCAGAAGGGAACGCTGGCCCCTGTTTATCTCTATCACCTCCTCTCCCCCGCTGAACTGGTAGACTGGATTTGTCCCAAGTGATTGAATCAGTATCAGCTCAAGTGCCCCTCCTGGAAGCCAGAGTTCTTTCCAGCATTGCCTGCTGCCAAAGACACTCCCTGGTCTTGTTTGACAGTATCTTTCTCCCCACCAGATGGAGAAAGTGAGTACCATGAGAGTTTATTCTCTAGAAAAAAAAAAAAAAAAAGAAGATGCTCACTCTCCCTTGTGGAGAGGCTGTGTACAAATGTCCTGTGACACAGACCTCAGCTGGATAGTCAGAGAAAGAAAAAAATCTATTCATTTGAATAGACCGCCTATGGTCCTGGGTGTAGGATCTGGGAAAGAAACGCCTTCAGGTTTCAGAGAAGCTGCCTCATTAACAAGTTCAGGAAAGGCCTGTCTGTACCTTAAGCCATTTCCCATAGCCTAGCACTTTGTTCTCCAGAGTTGCCCTTGGCACCCATATTTGGGCCTCATCTATTAATGAGCCACAGTCTATCACTTGTCTCTACTTCCTCCTGTCTGCATCAAGCCATTAAGATGCATTTTCTGAACCTCTTCCTGAGCCTCTGAATAGGACACATCCTCTTCACTGGACTAATGAGCTTCAGCTTCTCCCATAAATGACAAGTTGAAGTAGGTCCTCCCCTTCACATTCAAAAGCCCGTATTCAGGCTTCCTTGGGAAAATCCCCATGACTTGACATACACGTGGCCCTAACTGGTTGCTTCTCTCTCTCTTCTCCTTTTGATTCAATTTGACAGACACATGGCCCCATCTGATTGTTTTTTTCTCTTCACCTTTTGGTGTGAGAGCACCATCCTCATTTCCACCATCAGCTATCCCCTTCTCCCACCTACCTTTCTTTTTCTTAACGTTTCTGGGTCTTTCTGAAAAATTCTAAGCACTATCAAGGATAAGTTCATGTCTTCCTCTCTCTATGAAGCCTTACCGTATAACCTTCTTATAGAAGATGGTTATATATCTTCTCCATTCTCCAGTCCCTACATTGCCTACCAGTTAGGGAATCAGTTGGAGAGTTACTGAGAGAAGGGATACATCCCAGTTAAAGGACAGCGGAAACACAAGACAGGAAGGACTGGGGCTTTTGTCAAGCAGGTGACATAGACGCAGTCCTGGGGACTGGAACAATGGAACCAGCAGGCCTGATTGGGCCCTGTTTTAAAGTGTCTATGACACAGAAATGAGACCATCTAGGACAAAAGACTGAACCATTCACTATCTCAATTTCTCCGCAATATGTGCCCACCTGTGCCTTCTCCCAAGTGTACATGATGTCAGCTCTGCAAGCTCCCCTCAGAAAACACCCAAAGCCAAACTGTGTACAAAAATAATTTATTTCTCTTAATAATTAGAAATATCCACTTCCATAATAATATTTTAAACAATGCCTTGGAATCTCAGACACAAAGTTTGTCCATTCATCTTTACAAAATTCATCTCTCTAGTATTTAAAGTGAAGAACCAGGGTTCACAGAGGGAAAACAATGGAACCACGGCTTGTATCTAAGAAATCCTTTAGGGAATTAGGGAAGGGCATATCAAGATATCAATAAGTTAAATAAGTTTAACATCACTTAAGACATCACGGTTCAAGTCACACCAATTCACCGACATACTGGTTACTCTTACAGAAGTTCTTGAGTTTACCGCGGGAATGGAGTAGCAGATATAGCTGCAGGTTCGTGGGTCCGGTTAGCATTCAATGGTGCTGGAGATCTTATAGCAGATGCACTTTTAGACACAGTTGTAGTTTCTGATCGAGCTTGATTCTGGTCCAGTTTTTTTGTGTACATCTGGACCCAGTCCTGCTTGGGGTCAGCACATATCTCTTTTTTGAGCTTGGTGATGAAACTGTGGGAAGAGATAAGACACAGTCAGATGAAGTTCAATGGCTGTACATAAAGGGATGTGCAGGGCAAAAGGAGAGAGGCAGTTAGGAAAGCAAATTCAGAGTGGCCTGCTTTTCTTGCAGGTTTTCCAAGACAGACCAATGAATCAAAATGTTCTGAACAGCATCCATGTACACGGTGCTTTTAGGAATTGCTTTTTCCTTCTTGGCCTCAGTTTCCCCATTCAGAATCCCTTGATATTGGATCTGAGTGTGGGACTGACTATAAGTACATGAGGACTACCCCTTGCTCTTGAGGAAGAACTTGGGAGCACGGAGGGCTGGCATGTATAACTTACACAACAGCTTCTTTGGGACACTTGCTGCTCGTGATTCTCTTGTAACTCTCCAGCCTCTTCTCTGGGATCTTCTTGCTGGTGAATGAGTAGCAGCAGGTGAGTGGGGCATTAACTGCATCTGGAGAATAAACCAGAAAGGTTGGCCACATTAGGACAAGACGGATGTTTCTGGCCTTAGAGAAGAAAATGGCCATGAGGTAAAGGCAGTTCAGCGGGAGTGGATGAAAACCCGAGACATCAGAGTTGTATTAACTGATCGCTGGCTCCCTGACTCGGATATCTGTGCTTTAAAGTTTGCAATCTTGGATAAAGGAGTGACTCTGGGCACTGTCATTGAAGGAGCTAAGAAGTCAAATTGCCAGAGTCTAAGAAAATGACCTAGGGACCTTTTAATATGCTCCTGAAATCTATAACTGTGATGTCCCTGGAAGCTGGACTACGTGAAACAGAGATCTCAGGTCTCTTAGAACCTTTCTGTCCCTCTATCTGGAGAGGTCTTAGAAACTGAGGAAAGTAGCTGGAGCTACATGGAGTGCTGCATGAAGATGTAATTCCAAATTTAGATTTTTGAAAGATTAAGACTCTAGTATAGGCTCTTGCCAGAAACAACTATGTAATAGGGTTGGCTCTTTGCCCTTCTCTCAGGGGGGAATAAAACTGTTTAGGTGATCCGCTATGGTGGCCCATGACAATCCAAACTGGGATAATACGCTGTGTGAGGAGTAGGAAGCTGGGGTCTCACCTGGCTGAGCCAGCACGTAGATGCTACAGGCAGCAACTGTGAGCAGCAAGCACAGGAGCGTTGTTGCAGAGATCTGCATGGTGTCAGAAGCAAGAGCTGGCTAGAGAGAGAACTGGCAGGTTCTGGGTTGGCCTCAGGCTCTCTAGACTTCTAGCAGCTCTGCCTTGGCCTTTTATTGTAAGCCAGGGGGTGGAGTCAGGGAGGGGGGGCTGGTCCCCAGGGCCAGCATCATCTTCTGTGAGGGAAAGTGGAAAAATGAATCTGCTGAGTAAGAGAAGAACCCAAGGAGGTTTCCAGGAAGTAGAAGAGAGAAGCTGTGGCTTAGATTTTGGCACTTTTTCCAGCCACTGCTGTGAGCAAATGAAGCTGAGTAGGGAGGGAGAAAGAAGGATGGAGAGCAGTCATAGCATCCGGGCCACAGTGTGAATGAAGTGGACCTGAAATTGAAGGACTTGGGCACTAAGGTCCTAAGGGAGATGGAAGCATATCTCAGGGACTTTAAAGCAGAGAAAGGACCCCAACGAAGTCCACTAAGTCTTTGTTTAACATTTCTGGTTAAATAGGGTGTTCACTATGCTTGGTGGTTCCCAGATACATGGAAGAACTGAAGAGCTTTGTAACACTGAAATGAACTAAGATTCCGGGCTTGGAAAGTCATACAAATCAGCTCAGGTTGCAGAAGAGATTTCCATGTAAAACCCATGCAGTACTTAGTCTACGCCAGGAATGTTTGGAATCCTTCACCACACAGTCTCTAAATTTCACAGGTCTAGTTAAGGAGATGTTGCTAATTCCCATTACATAGATCAGGCAGCTGAGGCCCAGAGGGTTGTAGGTAACTGCTTTAGGATCCTCTGGAATGAGATGCAGGTAGCTCCCATCTGTGCCATCGTTGTGTTAGTTACTCTCTGTGCTCAGCTTCTTCAAACTAACAGACAGCTGACAGGCACTGGAGAAACATTCCTTGTGGTTCATTCACTATGAACTAGGAGCCTGTGGCCAGTATTTACTACTCATACTAACTATCTTCCCTACTTCCTCTGGATTTCTAGGAACCATGAAAGAGCCAAGGAGCCATAAATGGAGAAATGCCTGGCTTTACTCAGATTTTCAGGCTTTCATTTCTCCAGAAACAGTAGGATCAGAGCAATAAAATCTGAAAGAATTTCAGTCAATTTTAAAAACAACAACAGTAGAGCCATTGGCTGAGTGACTTGGGTATCTTGACTCCCCTATCTCATTACAGTATCCACTGAGTCTTGCCTGATGGCCAGGGATGGACCTAGGCTCCTCTTTCATGGAAGGGCATGGAGACAATGCATAAAAGAAACAGGGATTCTTGGAAGAAAGCACTTTGCCCAGTTACTGTATTTGTATAAGAAATAAGCAACATTTTAACAAAGGATTGTATTTAGTCCACAGTAGGTGGTCATTGGCAGCATTGTGATGGCCTACTGGGAGCCAGGCATACCTAGCTATCAAACCTAATTCCTCATAGGTAACACTGATGGGAGCTAATGCTCCTATCCAAGACACACTGATTCCGGAATCCCTGCCCCTGGACATGAGGTTTAATGTCTCATGATGAATGTTAGTTTCCTAGAGAATCTAGAGAAGAGATTCTATGGGGAGAACATTCTAGACTCTTGGGCAGAATTAGAAATTGACAGACAATGAGACAACAGACCACTCATGTGCTGTTTTGCTGTACCTCTGGGGATCTTTTTATTCCGCTTGGGTCGTTCATTATCTTATGAGTCACTCTCTTCCTCAGCTAGTGTCTAAACTCTTTGAGTCTGGCTCAGACCTTTCCCTGTGGACTCACCAATTCTCCTCAAATGTGTGAATTATTTTAGGACTGGAGAAAGTAGTTTTGCATGGTCATTTCTTCCCAGACCCTCTCACTATAACTTCCAAGAAGTTTTCCTCATGTTCATAGATTGTCATCTCTCATCTATGAGTGTCTCATCCCAGGCTTTCTGTATCACTTACAGGTTAGAAATCCCACTACTTCTTCTAAGAATTCAAAACCCCAAAGTCCCCTAAGAATGTGTATAGTGTCACCTTCTCTTTCTAATGAGAGGAAACCTATTCCTGATTGATATACACAGACTGATATGGCCGGTGGTCACAGGAGAAAAGCTTCAGCTTTGGGGAGCACTTGGAACAGGTTTCTGAGCCTGGGAAGTCACGACTGGAAAGTGAATTGGCCACTGCAACCCATAGTCAACACGGGAGAAAACGGAGTGTGTGGGTCATAAATCAAAGAAAGGAATGTTATTCTTTATCTCCCTCTCATTTCCCTCTGTCAACAAAGGATGCTCTTCCCAGCTGGTAGGTCAGAGGCAGGATGGGAGAAAAGAGTGGAAATTCCCATTCTGAGGCAGAATTGGAAGTTCCCAGTTTCTTCAGGGGAGATATTTGGCTGGAGTGTGTGTTCCAGATGCTGGGCCTATAGCCAAGCAGTTCTCACAGGGCTCAACACAGGCCTGGGCTGAGCTCTGGCTCGGGAGCAGCCAAGGGAAAGTCTCAGGGAAGATTTGTAAGGGCGTGAAGATCCATATTTGGTCCTCACATCCCAGGAGTCTCAGGCCTTCTTCTTTGTTTTACCACCCAGATGAGCAGCGGAAAGTTTCTCTGGGTGAATAATCTTCTACTTCCTCCATATGGACCCTGGTCAATGCTACACACTCCCATTCATGGTCAGAATGGGAAGAAGTGACAGTGAGCTTTCTAGAAAGATCAGAAGAACTTCCTAGGCCCTCAGCCGGTCACTTCCCCAACTCTCCCTTTTGCTTACTCCCACCCATGTAGTTCATGGCCTTCTAACCTACACTTCCAGATGACTTTCCTTGACTCCAAGCCTTAGAGTAAGGTGCATGGTTGGTGTCTGTCCACAGACATCTTCCAGTAACTACCCTCTCTACTCTCACCATGTGAGCTCCCAGGCCCAGGTAGATCAGGTCTGTGCACCTAGGACTTGGAATCCACCATCCTTTCAAGGATCGTTTACATTATACCATCACAGAATGCCCGGTGGAAATGAGACCCTCAAGATGAAGTGCTTATTTCTCAGATGGATTGACTAAGATTAAGAACAAGGTCATGACATGCTCAGGGTGACACACAGGCTAAAGGAGGTATTTGTGCTGGCTTGACTCTGAGCTTTCCCTGTGCTCTCTGTCATTTGTCACAGTGAGTGTGTGGTCAGCATCCCCCAAGGGTAAGCCTCAGGGAGAGGGCCACCAACAGCAGTGGGCCAGGACTTGAGGTTTAGATTTCTCCAGAAACAGTAGGATCAGAGCAATAAGTACAACAAAGATAGGACAGAGTTTTAGAAGAAACCTGAGCCAGTGCTTTCTCCAATCCTCTGGTCCCCACGCATTTCCTGGGTTCTCACGTGGCTTTGCTCCAGCTCCCTTTTCAGGACCTGGGAGTATTTGTAGGATGAAAATGGTACTGATGGGCAGGGCATATTAGAAAAGAGGAGAGTCACTTGTAGCAGTCTGGGTTGGGTGGGGGAGGGGCTCATCATTTACAGTGCCTCCTGGGACAAGCACCTGAGTGACAGCTGCCCTGGTGACAGGGAGAAGAAAGATAAGTTGCTGAGATGGCAGTGG
This sequence comes from Phyllotis vaccarum, assembly GCA_033318265.1. Classification (NCBI taxonomy): domain Eukaryota; kingdom Metazoa; phylum Chordata; class Mammalia; order Rodentia; family Cricetidae; genus Phyllotis; species Phyllotis vaccarum. The sequence continues at coordinate 1,017,395 of JARWLC010000003.1, forward strand.
TCTAAGTAACTCTGCAGCATGGTTGAGTTGCCCATTCTGGAGAAGCGGTTATTTTCATCGGGGTCTGGGTAGCATAGGTGACCTGAGCAGTGTAGTGGTGGATGCAGGAATCAAGCAAGCACATTTAACACATCCCTGTGAAGGTGTTAAGCTCTGAGAAGCCTTAGGTGCAACAAGAGTTTTAAGGTAACAGTTTTCTAAATGGAGACAGACTCCTTGTGTTGGGAGCATTGTTTGGAAAACATTGTTTTAGTGACATTTTGTGATGCCCTTAAATATGTGTGTTTTGCTCACCCAAGGGAAAACCAAGTGATATTACAGTAAACCAAGAACATTAACCAGATATACAGCACCATGAAAGTTCTTAATGCATACAGAGAAGGCTTGGGTGGGACATTTGTGGTAGGTTTAAGGGTTGGGCAGGTTTTGAACTTCAATTATTATTGCATGGAGGAGGGACACATGTTGGCAAAAATCTCTGAACATTTCACGTTTTGGAATGCTTATGTAGCCCTTGGCATCTTATGAAGAACATGTGCTAATTCAGTAGGCCTGAGGGCTGAGATGTGCATTTCTAACCAGGTAGATGGTCCTGCAAGTATCCAGCTTCCTTAGAATCACTTGGAAAGAGCAAAGGATAGAAAAAAGATGCTTACAGATGGGACACCATGAGCTGCTCATCTCTCCTAGACTAGCTTCCTGTCTGTGGTCATAAGCTTCAAGGACTAGAGTGTGGTGCTGTCCATAGCAACTTCATCTTTTTTTTAGAGAAATGGTCCGTGACTATCTTGGTTCTTCAGTCTTCAAAGGGAGGACACATGGAAGAAAAGAAAAAGAATTGAGAGAAAAGGACAAAAGTAATAAGTGCAGGGAGTTGGAAAAGGAGGCTGGAAGAATACAAACAGCCCTGAGTTATGTTACAGTACCACATCCAGACGTCTGTCTCTGCTTCTGTCCAGATATGACCCTTGACCTCACTGGACCTACCTCTTGTGTTGATGAGTAACAGCTGTTTCTAACATCATCATGCGACTTGTATGAAGAAACAAACCAAGGTGCTTTGTAAGCATTCCACGAAAAATTGCATCAGTCTAAAGGGATGATAGGCATGGACCTGGGGACATCTGGAGGCATATGCCCACTCCATTAGATTTATATGCTCCTGACCTGGAGCTTACTATGTAGACCAGGAGTGCCTGAAACTGGAAACTATCCTCCTGCCTCAGTTTTTGGAGTGCTGGATTTACAGGCATGCACTCTATGCCTGATTCTTGCTGTCTTTCTGGGAGAAGGACAGTAACTTCATTTAATTAAACATTATCTTACCCCTTCTGTCCCATCTGTCTGGAAGTAGAAAGCCTTTGGGGGCTAACAGACCAACTGAGAGCCAGAGAGAGAGAGTTCGGAGAGCCAAGTCAGGACCCAGGCTAAACAAGTCACTAAGCTCTCCAGTAAAGCCTGGCCTTGACTTGCCCTTGTCTGCTTTGTATGAAGTCACCTCCCTCCCCACCTCTGTGCCTCACTTTCCACTTCTAGAACATCCTGTTCTGGAACATTCTGTGCTTTGTCCCACCTCAAAGCTTTTGTCCACATTGATTCTCAGCCTTGTGACAGTATCATTGTATAAATCCATCACAAACAACCCAAGCCATGCAACTCATTTTAAAATAGTAGAATGATTTAACACTGAGCAAGGGAATTGGGAGAAAAGTGGGGACTTCAGTTTTTCCTTCCATTTGTTTGAGAAAGAGAAAGGGACAGTGTTGAAAAGTAAGAAGCTGTGTAGAGAAAGTGGCTTTCAGGGGCCCTATGGATCCTTTGGGTGGGGGCGATCTGGTTTCCCCATTTACTGGTTGTAATTAGTTACATGCTCAAGAGAAAAGTTATATCTGCCCACAGAAAGAGGTTTATTGGTTCAGGCATTTAGCTGTCTGGGCAGCGGACTGTGTTGCAAAGCACTGTCTCTCTTCTGAAGCCCACCCTGCCTTTCCTTTAAGTCAGTAGAGAGGATCTTAGGGGGGATGCAGATACCGTTTGTCCAGTCCAGAAAGGTAGCCATCAGAAGTGGTTCTGAAAACACACTTTCTCTTCAGGCTTCAAAGCCCTAAGTAAATCAACTCTTTAAAATATTCAGTGCCCAAAACTATAGCTGTGGCTATGACACTTCACAACACATGGGTCCTTAGTGAGTGCTTGCATGGGTTGAGAACAGCAGGAGTGATGGGTGTGTGGGTAGTTGGGATTTTCTGTCCGGCTCACTCTTGTATTCTATTAGCACTAAGCATTGGGCTCTCAACAAGAATATGAAGGATATGCTGGTGTGGTGGTACACATCTAAATTTCCAGGACTAGGGAGGCTGAGGGAGAAAAAAATAATTGAGTGAGGCCAGTCTGGGCTGTATATAGCCAGACTCTGACACCAAAGGAAAGAAAGAAAGAGAGGGGGAAGGGAGGAAGGAAAAGAAGATGACAATGAATTAATAGGACAAATCCAGCAGAACAATGTCACGCTGGTCCCTCAGCTTGAGTCCTGCACTGCCTGATTGGATGTCTATGTGTGAGGTGAAATAGAGTCCCTGATATGGCAGTCAGTGTCAGTGACAGATTTAGGGTGCAGACAAGCTCAGCATACATGTGTGTGAGTGTGTGTAGTGTGTACTGGATGGCAGTTGACACACATTTTAACATTTTCTAGCAAGGTGGTGAGACATATTTCTACTATGGAACCATGTCTCTGTCTGGTGAAACCCTAATGAAGTAGAAGCAGACACTTGGAAATGGATTTTTAGAAGCTGAGAGGAATTTTGTTGGTGCCAAAGTGACTCTTCCCCAGATCCTAGGTAGGGCTGGAGGCAGAATATGGATGCATGTGCTTCAGGACCAAATGCCTTTCTAAGAAGAGGTGAATAAAACCCCTTTCTTCAGAATCCAACATTGTTAGACACTGAGAATCTGTGGACTTTCCAGCTTGATTGGTCATCTGATGTCAACGCCAAGTCTGCAGAATCAGTGGGTGGAGTGTCTCGATTTGTCCTTCCATAATGAGATAGTCATCCTGCTTTGAGGGCAGTGTTCAAACCTCTAAATCCACAGAGATGCTACAGCTTTGGGATGCTGTAGCAATGTAGAGATGTACATTGCTGCAGAGATGCAGTGGTAACCTTGGGTGGAGGCTGCAGAAGGCATTATTAATCAAAAAACCAGAGAAATTTTGGGTATTAGGGAGCCAATAGGACACTGTTACTCTTGTGTCAGCCATGGAAGCAATGGCAGCCATGAGCTCTGATCATTGGAAAATGGGTCAGATAATCTGACTTCTGCTTTCTCACAAACACCAGCAGCACTCATGGCTTAACTGAAGAAGTTCTTCATAGTTCTTGGACATGGTAAGAACGTTGGATGGGATACTTTCCTACTAAGATAGACAGTTTAGGTGATCTGAACTGTTCAGGCTCTCACCGCAGCTGACCCACTACACAACCACAATACCTGTTTTCTCTTTTGCTGCCATAAAAGTTAGAATAACCTCATATTCTAACATTTTATAAGAAGTCTTATCATTATGCAATTCTGATTTCATGGTAATTTTAAACAGAAAAATTTGGGTATTTACTCAGTATCTTCTAGAACTTCTATGCAGTTAACAAAGAAACATTTCAAAACTACAAGGTTCCCAAAACCATAATCCAATTTATGTCCTTGATGGTCTGTTATATTGTGAGGCTCTCACAAAGGTCCTCATAAGCCTAAGTGGGCTGGTATTGCTAATTTAGACTATTTAATTTTTGTTTGCTATGTTTTGTTTTCTGAGACAGGACCTCGATATGTAGCCAAGGCTGTCTGGAATGCACTATGTAGTCCAGACTGGCACCCAATCATCATTTTTCTGTCTCAGTCCCCTGAGGGTTGGCATTATAGGTGTATATCACTATGTCCAGCTTTTACCGCCCCCCCCATGTTGTCAATGCAGAAATTGAGGTTTCCAGACCGATATGAGCAAGGGGAAAAGAGCTGGGGAATAGAGGAACCAAGATTTTGAGATTCAAGTCCAGGGCTGTTTACTCCTGGGCTGGTCTTCTCTCTGCTCTGTCATGTTACTATGAGAGCTTTCTTTTCTGACCCCTGCCATGTTGCTCCTCTCCTTCCTCTTCATCCTAAAGCACCTCCTTCTGCCTGCCAGGGTTGACTTGGTAAGACAGTAGAAGGTTCAAGGAATTTGAGAGAAGGCAACTCTCACACTTCCTGTGTATCTCTCTTTGGGAGAATCCATCGGACCTTTTGTGTCTACCCCCCAAGGTCACATCTTGGAAAATGTATTGTCCTGGATCTCCCTACTCCACAACACTCTACTTAGCAGCTTGGTCCTTCTCAGCGGGCTGATCTTTCTGCATCTACTTCACCAGCTGTCAGGTCCCTCAGCCATTTCCCTTCCAGCCCGTCTGGTGTTAGGCATTCTCCCACCAGCACACTCATCTCTAGGCTTCTGTTATTCTGCATGCTGGTGCCCAGACCTAGATCATCTGCTATGATTATCTCCTGCCCCTGAAGACTCTGCACTCGGTTGTTGTCTTTCATGAGGACTTCCTATCTCCTTGATGGAGTCAGCAGGCTCTGCGGTGTCCCGTTGCATCCTCTACCCTCAAGAGCTTAGAGGGTTCTTATGTGTTCTCTGCCATGCTCTATGGTGTCTCTCCTGCCCTTCACCATTCCTCTCCCAGGAGATACCATAGTCTCAGATTTGGCACTGTCACAAGAATCAAGACCATAAGATAAAGAGTTCTCCAGCGCCCACGTGGAAACTTCTGTCTTCATGTTAGTACATCTCCTATCTCAGATAGAGAGATGCTTGCCCTCGGAGACGGTCATGCCTCCATCTGTATCTCTGATTTCCAGATGCTCCCCTTGGAGACTGGCATTTGTTCTTGGGTCTGGGTCCTTTCTGTTTCTTACTAGCTCATTTCTTTCACCCCACGTGCTAAATTGCCCTCATTGTTTAAAAACTGCATTTCCCTTAATCTTATATTCCCTTCAGCTTCTCCCATGTCTCACAGTATTTTTATGAAAAACACTTTTGAACAATCACATCTACATTCTTACCTCAGAGTTTCCCAGCCAATTGCCATTTATCTTTCGCACCCATAGTTCAAAAGAAATTCTTAGTGGTGTCTTCATCACCTGATTTGAAGAATTCTTTGCAGCTCTCCTCCAACCTGAGCCCATATTCTCCATCAACCCTACTCACTATCTTTTTATGCCTGGGTCTCTTCTTCCTGCCTTCTCTATCTGTCCGTAAGTACTGGTCCCCCAAGAAGAGTTTTCAAGATGGTGGTCCATATTCTATTCTGGCCTGTGGTCAATATATTCTTCTGTGCTTAAGACAAATATAATAACTTTTAAAAACTTCAGCTTAGGTAATTTCTCATTTAAATTTAAATTTCTAATTTCCTTTACAAAGCTATTTTGACAATACAGAGTCCCCAGGACATTAGAGAGGCAGTGGTCCATCTCTGAACCACATATTTACAGGGCACAAAGACCCCCTGCCTCTCTGGCCCACTTCTCTGCCACCTTATGCTTGTTCCAGTCCATGCACTTACAGGCCCAGTCCTTGGTGTGGTCCAGTTTAGGGCCTTCCCACTGTAGCTCTCACATTTTCCATAGTTCAGGAAGCAACTCAAGATGAGATAAGGACTCTGACTTTCTCTGTACACTGGGTATTCACACTTTGATGTCATTCAATTTCAATGAATTCACTCTTTCTTCCTGACCTCTACCTTCCCCTCTCTCTATGTTTTCTTTCTTCAAAGAAAATGGAATATGCCTCCAGGGCAGATATAAAACTTTTACCTGAGAGTGTGCCAGGAGAAATGGAGGAGGCTAGAAGCTATGATGTAGGGCAGGGATTGTGGAGGCGGGTTTTCCCTCTGTCACTCTATATACTGTTTTGGGGTGTCATGGAAGGCAGTTTTTGGTGAACCTTTGAAATGATCTTGGTGTTGTCCAAGCTACACCATTGGATTCCATCACTACAAGTGCCAGGTACCACACAGAGTACATGGAAAGCAGGCACCATGCCACAAAGCCTAGTTCATGTCAGATCTGCTTTTTTCCCATGAACCCACACCCATGTACCAAGACAGCACAGGCAGAAAGCAGAGAACAATTTTTCAACCTACATCACTTCCTTCTAAATCCTATGGTCCCTGATATTCACCCATTCAAATTTAGAATATCTCTTGTATGGATTTCATCTCATCTATTCCGGAATTCTCTGCTTCAGTCTGAGTTCTATTAAAATAAATGGCCAACATTTCTTGCCAAGAGAAGCTCAACTACCCTGACTGTACTTTGTGTGGTAGCTGATTTTTCTTTCTCAGATCATCAATCTGACCTTCTAAAAATGCCCCAGCAGTGTGTGTGTGTGTGTGTGTGTGTGTGTGTGTGTGTGTGTGTGTGTGTGTGTATGTGAGTCAGAGGACTACCTGCAGAAGTCTGTTTTCTCCTTTGGCCATGGCCATGGCAGTCGTGGGGATTGAACTCTGGTTGTCAGTCTTGGTACAAAGACCTTTACCCACTGAGCCATCTCTCTGGCCTAAAATTCATCTATTGAGTGTGGCCGTCTTGAGAAGCCCAGGGGATAATATCCACGTGTTAGCAACCAAACTCCTTAAAGACCTTTAGACTGTAGTAACTCCCAGAACACCACCATTCACAGACTGCTTGCTGTGCCTGAGAAGGTAGCTGCCCTTTTCTGGAGTGTCTTTACATTGTCTTTTGCTACACAGACCTCTGCGTACTCTTAGCAAGCTTTCTTTTCTGTTTAGTAGCGTTTGATTTTCTGTGTGCTTGAAATAGGCCTGGTGTACACAGCTTCTCTACCACACTCATACTAATATAGACAGGACTGCTAATCCTCCTTTGACCCTATCCCAATACCTAATTCAGGAGCCAGCATTCATACATCTATCAATTATGTATGTATGTATGTATGTATGTATGTATGTATGTATGTATGTATGTATTGAAGAAGTGGTAAATAAATATATGTTCTTTGGGCACCAGATACATGTTTGTTGAATGAATGAATGGATGGGCTGAGAATGTTCAGACCTCTGCTAGACAAAGGGTTAAAGTCTGGAAATAATCCCTGACTAAATCTGACCCCAGAGGAGACAGACTCACGAGACTCTCTCCACTGAATCACTGCCTGACTTTGGCCAAGAGGGCAGCTGTCCAAGGCCCTCCTCTGCAAATGGGAAATGAGACATCTGCAAATCCTCCCTACATCATTTTCTTTGTCCTCTTTTTACTTCCAAAGTAGTTTCCAAAGGAGGAAATGCTTCACTTCCGAAGAACTTCCCATATGATAAGATATGAGTCTCAGTGCCTTAATTTTTATATCATACGATTATTTTGATTACGTTTTTCCCTCCCCTACCTCCTCCCAGATCCTGCTTGGGCATACTGTTTAACTCCATTCACTCTGGCAGTAAGCTAAGCAGTATGGGAACCATTGTGCCATTATGCAGAAAGGTAAGATGATGTACCCCAGGTCTCTGGGCAAAAATGTAGTGGAGAATAGGTTAGGAAATACGTTTTCCTTGTCCTCAGATAGAACTGTGCAGATGCTCCAACACTGCTTTGCCAGGCATCTTTCAGAAAAACGAGGCTACACAGTAAGACTGAAGAGTTGGTGAGGTCCACGGTAAGATATACACACACCTCAGCCCAAACTGAATTCTCATTCCTATTTTCTGGATGTGTTTTGCAATATAATTCTTTAATCTTCACTTCCTTGATCCAAACACTAAGGCTCTGGTTCCCTTTCCACTCACTGACTTCTGCTGCTTGGTTTTGCTTAGCATTATGGTTTCCAGTTCCTCATTTTATGCTATTTCTTACTTGATTTTCACCTCTTAGGAAATCGTCATAGACCATACAGATAGTTTCAGTGACATCGGATGTCTCATTCTGAGGGATGATGCAGACTTTTTCCAGGGCAATGATAACTTCTTGGTCTTCTAGGAAAATATGCCAGAAAATCTGACTGTGGTCAGCCCTACCCTCAGCCCCACCCTTGCTATCTGTGTCTTGTAAAATAAATTGGTCTCTTATGGTGCCCTTTGGAGAAACTTAGAGTCTCTTGGTTTGTCTTTTTTACTGTAAAGGCTTATCAATTACGTGTGGCTTTTTCTCCTCACTGATTAGAGTTCAGGGTACTAGCTTCCTCCAAGCTAGGGGACTTCCCTTCCACCAGTGGGTGCAGATTTCAGGTATGAGTAACCTATGGCATTGGTGAACTTGTTCCACAGACTGGGGATCTAGAAGCATAAATCACACAGAAAATGAGTGACCCAGCCTTGAGTGGCAGTGTAGGTTTCCAGTGAATCTTTTAGTAAGGAGTTTTTCTTCTGTTACAGAGTGTGTGGAGAAACATAGGGAATCCCTGGTAAATTCTTTGCAAAATCTCTAATCATGGATTCTTGATATCTCTTGTAATCGTGTTTCCTTCTTATCTATAACCTTCAAGGAAGTGATCTGATGAAAGCTCTTACATACAAAGCTTTTTAGAGATATGCATAAGCAAGTTGGATGCATTGATGAGGGAAATTGAAGCATGGACATGTTAATGTACTTTATCCCAACACTGCAGAAACACCAGCCATGTTCACTAACCATTCTGAGGCCACCGAAGGATCTGTTCCTAAAGCAGAGCTCTTCTAGTTTTATGTGGCTGTAATAAGCAATCCTGAGGGATTGATCGTGCAGTTTACAGTTGATCAAGCTCATTTGCATACTTTTTCTCAAGTCTAGTTTTCACAGTGGCTCACTGTAAAGACCGAGTTGAGATCTTCTGTTCAGAGAAGTTAAATGCTCCGCAAGAGCATACAGATTAAACAAGCAGAACCAAAGTTTCCGGTTGTTGGAAATTTTGCTTTCACCTACTCTTTCTAATTAAAGACACTTGAGGCAAAAACCCTAGAAGCCTTACCTCTTTCCAACTTCCTGAAGTGAAGCTCTTTCATAGGGGAAGCTAAGGTTGGAGACACACTAAGTGAACCGGCTCAGTAGGACCATAGCTTCAAGGCACTTTCTATTTCCCTGATATGTCTCTTGTGTCCCAGCCCCTGGCCTTCTGGGAAAATCCCAAGCTGTGGTCCTAGGAAGCCAAGATCAGAACAGAGGCCAGTTCCCTGCTTCTAATCCAGGGCTCCCTTTGACCCCAGCTGGGTCTCTGTGGTAGAAGGGAGGCCCTCTGAGTAGACAAAGGGTTACTATGAGTCTCCTCTCATATCTGGAAGAAAGCTGGAACAAGATAAATATCAGTGAGATACCAATGATCCTCTGATAGGTCCCAGAGGAAGATGGTTTATCTAGTTACTCATTCATTTCCTTGTTGGCCCATTTTTTTACTGAAGTTTTATCAAAAGCACATTCTATATCAAGCATTTTTGCTAGGTACTGGGGATGCTGCAGTTGAAAATGCATAGATTATGACTTTTAGGAGATGTGATGCACAAATAAAGGAAACTCAGAGTCAGATTTCAGGGAAAGGCTGATATCAAAGAGAGGAAACATCACACTTGTTTCCAACAAGATATCCAGCTGTCTTCCAGCTTCCTCGGCCTCCATCCTCATGGCTTCTACTGCCAGTTCTGTCTTTCTGTGTCTGCCTTAAATACCCTCTTCACCCAGTTGTTTCACATCCAGGTTAAGATTAAAGGTGTGACACCACCACTGCCTGTCTGGGAGGCTGGAGCTCCCTCTGTAAACCAAGCTGGTCTCAAACTCAGATTTGCTGGGATTAAGGGTGTAGATCACCACTCCCAGATATTCCCTGTGCTCTGATCCTCCTAGACTGACTGTGGGTAGATCCCTCTGATATCTGAGACTGGTTTATATTAAATTTGAAACATATCCTCACAGAGCTGAGCTTTGGGTGAGAAGATTGGGCTGAAAGTGTAAGTGTATCCTGGCCTCTTCTGTCTACCTTTTGCTCCAAGTCCAGCTTCATTTCACCATCCCAGTTAACACTACCCTTTACTAGTACCATGTGTTAGCTGTTTTTACTGTTGATTTTTCCAAAATACCTTCTTTCTCTATGGATTCTTGTTGCTCAAAAACCAATCTGATTCACAGAGATCTCCTTTTTCTTCCACTAAAAGGCAGGCTTCTATGTCTTTGTGCAAGCTGTCGCTTCCTTTCCATACATGTGTTTCCCCTTGCCACCAGGCCAATATCTTCTAATATCACAGGGCCCATATCAGTGGCCCATGTCTCCTGGGAGCCATGACTTATTATTCTCTCATGGTTGGATATATACGTCACCCAGACCAAACAAAAAGCTTCCCAGAGAGTTGGGCAAACACTCTTTCTAGGCATGTCTGTCAGGGAAGTTCTAGAAAAACTAGCATTTAAATGAGTAGTCTGAGTAAAGAATACTTGCCAAAGCGTGGGCGTCTTCCAGCGAACTGAGGGCCCAAATGTGACAAAGAGGAAAAAGAAAGGTCCATTTTTGTGTGTGTTAGAGCTGGGTCGTTCATACCCTACTGACTTTAGACATCAGCAGTTGATCCCCAGACCTTTGAATTCAGATTGAGACTTGCCAACATTGGTCCATGTGGCTATGCACTTGGGCCACTCAATAGCTGTTCTGGGATACCATCCTGAAGATGGGGTTTTCAGCTTTCACACACACAAGCCTGTAGCAGTGGGGGTTTCTTGGTCTCGGGCGGCCAGAGGCCCAGACCCACAGATCTGCCGCGCCAGATCCCTTAGCCACCAGCTGCTGTTGCTCAGGCCCCCAGAAATGACTCAGACGCTTATATTAACTTTATGCTGTTTGGCCTATGGCTCAGGCACATTGCTAGCTTGCTCTTACATCTTAAATCAAACCATTTCTATTAATCTGTCTGCCACGTGGCCCGTGGCTCACCTTACATGTTGCTCCTTTGGGCTTCAGCTCGGTCTGCCTCTGACTCCGCCCTTCCTTTCCTACCTATTCTGTTTCCTCCTCCTACTTCTTCTATGGTGCCTGTCATGGCCCAAAACAGCTCCTTTATTTAAAGATTGAGATTCACAGCATAAAGAAAGGCATTCCCACATCACAAGCCGATTGCTTGTAAGTATTCTCTTTCTGTGTATCTGTAACTAGCCATTTTTTATGTCTCTCTGAAGAACCTTAACAAATGCATTCTTCTATATTTCTGCAGTTTGCCAGATTGTTCCATTTCATTGGCATCTCTGATTTCTCCTGCTTAGGTGATGCCTGTTTCAAACTCGTGCTCATTAACTGATTCTGATTGGCGAGCACAGGAGAAAGTCTGTAGAAACTACAGCGCTGTCTCCTCTAAAGCAAAATGCTCACTTAGCCTGCAGTGATGGGAGGCTGGGGAGAGAATGGGCTTGGCATCCAAGGGGAATGAAGGGGCTTCCGTAAGACCTCTAGATGATGTGAATGAAGGGACAGTTTAGTCACTGCAAAAGGGAAAGTCCACATGCATTCCTAAGACCAGCCTTGTGACATGGGTTCCTGGGAAAATTTCCAGAAGGAAAAAAGTCCATTGGCCTTTCTCTCCCTACCCCCTCAGTATTTGTTTCTGCTACAAGGCTTGAATTCTAGTCCAGAATCCCTCTTGTCCTACTCAAACTGATAAAGCTGGGCTTGGAAAACTGAGGATCAGCCCTATGCACGGTTGTCTTACTGGACTTAAGAGCTGGGAGTGTCTCACCTGTCAAATTCTGGGGTCTCCAGTACACCTCAGCAAACTTCCTCCTGCTACCCTGCCCTGGGTTCATCCCCATTTCTGTCCTACTCTGGGTCTCCCTCTATTATTCAAATGCAGGTACCTCTGATGATAGCTGCCATTTCAAAGGCTGTTTCTCTTTGCTGGAGAAAATCACATTCATACACTGATTCAATTGTGAGCCTTTTGTAGGACAAATACTGAGGCTCCCATCATCCCACACTAAAGGCAAGGGTCCTGAGCTACTAAACCTCTCTGGATCCTCTAAATAACTCCATGATCAGAGTGATGTTTCCAACTCTTCCCTTGTGTGAATAAGAAAACTGTGGTATGGGCAGAAGATGTTATACACACAGTGAAGGTGTGAGGTGTGTAGTTTGCTTCTTGTCCAATGTCTTCCCATGGTGCAGTTCTCTCATAGGCTCACATGTGCCTCAGCCTGTAATGATGCCAGCTGGCTCTGGCAGCTGGAAACCAGGGACGGTGCTGCCACCAACCCTTGACTTCTTTCCAGTTCTGTCTCCCTGGGCCTGGTGGCAAGGGGGAAGACATGTATGGAAAGGAAGCAACAGCTTGCACAAGCCTCCACTTGGCTTTTAAAGTCTTTCATACTAAAAAAAAAAAAAAAACACTACTTGTGGCATAAATGGATAGACAGAGCAAAAAGAGGAATGTTTGACACCCTCCCTGCATGGTAGCCTTGGAGCCAAAGTTTGAGGAATGTTAAGAAACTGTGACTTGGATACTTCATCCACCTGCCCCATTATGGGATCTGGAATTCTAGGGGCTATGGTGTGTCTTTCTGCTAATGCTTATTCTCAATGCCACCACCCTACTTTGGGGATGTTAAAATAAATTTTTATCACATTGTTCTCTTGTATATATAAGATATTTTCTTTAGAAGCATTCTTTTTTCAATATAAATGAATTCATGTTCAAAGCAATCATTTTATAAGCACCGTGAAACTAAAATCAATATTACCTGCTCCAAGTACAATCAGAACAAGCTTTGCTTTTCAACGTGAGCTTGAAGCAGATTTCTGCCTAGTGTGTTGAGCTGTGAACTTACCTGATGGTGGGAAGAGAGGGAGGACAGGGGTCGAGGAGGAATGAAAGGGGGGAGGAGGAAGAGTGTAGAGGAGAGAGTCTGAGGCAGGCAGAGCTTTAACAAGTGGGATCACTAACATTTTTTCTTAAGAGAATGCCCTTCTCCTAACACGGCTCTTGTGTCTGTCTCTGTGTCGCCATGGGGTGTTTAGCAAAGTGACTCTTACTGAACCTCATTCTGGAAGTTATGTCCTGCAATGATCACTTGGGTTTGCTGAAGGTATCAGGGTCCAGTTAGACACTCTTAGAATGCCAAGGTGATGCTAAGCATTGATGGGGAAACCCTGAGAAGATTGGCTCACACTTTCTTCTTCCTACGTGAGGCTCCAAACAGAATCTGGGGATCTGGGGCAAGGGAAGTTCACTGCCATCCTCTAGAGGGATTAGATGATGAGAAACCTTGTCTGCATGGCTGGACATTTGTCCTCATTGGTCCGGGATTCTGGGTTTGCGGGACTTCCTCTCACAGGCAGCCCCTATTTGCAACCCATTTTATATAAAGAACTACTGTGGGGATTTAATAAAGTTTCAGAAGTTTTGGAGATATCAGAGGGAATCTACCCACAGTCTATGTGGGGGGTTAGCAAAAGCTCCAGAAGTCCGAGAGCTCTAACCACAGTCAGTCTAGGAAAATCAGAGTGGTGATTCAAACCTTTAATCCCAGCACAGGGAGTATCCTGGGAGTGGTGACCTACACCCTTAATCCCAACTGAGTCAAGGTCACTTCAGATTATAGAAGGAATTCCAGGCTCCCAAGTAGGCAGTGGTGGGGCCACACCTTAATTTATGAAAGGTACTTAAGACAGGATGGAAACACAGAGGGAAGCGATTCAAAGGGAAGCTAGGCTGAGGAAGCTGGAAGACAGCTGGGTAAGATCTGACTGTGGTGTTTATTCCCTCTAGTATCTCCAACTTCTTCAGAGATCTATCCCTGAGTCTCATTCTTTCGTGCGACAAACTACTTCTCAAAAGACAATGGAAGATGTGCTGAGAGTGGGCAAAGGTCCTGTAATGCCACGAATAGATCGAGGCCTGTTTGCGGGTTGGGAGGGGAGCTGCAAGCACCTGTCATGCAGGGAGGCAAGACTCAGATGAGTGTCCTTAAGTCTCACAGTCTATTGTTCCTCACTATTCATTTGATGGATAGGGAATCCCAGAAAGGCTCAGCTCCAATGAAGGGTGCATAGGTGGAGAGAGGTAGAATTAGGAGGTGTTCTGTGACTCCCTGTGGCCTACCCCTCCCACTGCTAAGTGGATGGAGTGTAAATCAGGGGATGCTCTTGCTTTAATAAAGGAGTTTACCATCTGGCTCCTCTAATACCTAGTGCAGTCATAGCTGTGTGAGGTGACTAGCTTCTCCCACTCTTTAGAGTGTGAAAACAGCGGTAGGTCAATAGATCACAGAGATAATGTCCACACCCTGAAGTTACTTTCACTTTCCTCCTACTGTGGCAATATCCAGGCCCTGAGTGGCTCTGTTTGTCTGTCTTACAGCGGGGGAGAATTCCCTGGGAATTCCCAAACCACTAAAAGCTGGCAAGGTCAAAGCTTGGAGCAGGGGAGAGGGGAGGCTGGGGGCGGGGGTGGGGGGGACTGGTCAGCTTCCCTTTGTCTACTGGACATTTTGAGTTGGGTTGGAAAGCAGCTGGAATGTGACCTAATCTCAGGGTTTAGAGTTCAAGCTGGTCTATGAGATCCATCCTGCCTTTGGGGTGCCTCACAGAACTGGGGCTTTCCCATTGTTAATATGGGGAGGAAACACTGTCTCTGTAGCTTAGAACATGAAGGGGGATATGGCTGAGTAAAAATGAAGTGTGAGGTGTAGTAGATGTCCCTATGGACCTAGGGTGGCAGGGTTGCCCTGATGTGGTGCTCCAGGGCCTGGTAATCAGAAAGTCACTGTCAGGAGAATTCTGCCTTTTTTCTATTGCCTGGTCTGCGGGCCAGCTATGGATGGGGTCTTTGTGCCAGAGAAGAGTTGTCCAGAACACATCTCTATATCCAACATGATGCTTGGGAAGGCTTCAGACTCAGGCCTGTCTGGTGATCTTGACACTAACTCTGTTTACAGGTCACTTTATCACCATACCACAAACCAATATCTCCAGCGCCTCCCTTTCCTAGGCTCCTCTTGTGTGGACCATGGACTAAGTACCTAGAATCATTTTACTCTGGCCTCAGAACCACCCTGAAAACTGTCCATGATTGTCTGAAACTTCCAGGTCTTCAGAGACTATGAGGGCTCTCTGGTC